>OX377620.1:114214152-114368384 GCA_947397865.1 Polietes domitor
TTGTATGGGAGCTATATATAAATCTGAACCGATCTAACACATTTTTACCACAGGTGTTTCTAGTGGAACTATAAGATGTTTTGCTCATTTTGAAGAAAATCTGTTGAAATATGTGGTATCTAGAGTGAAAAGGGTCAAATCGGGAGTGAAATTCGTATGGGGGCTATATCTAAATCTGAACCGATTATCTTCAAATTAAATAGCGTTCGTCCTTGGCCCGAAAAACTTCGTTGTGCAAAGTTTCGTTTGGTTCTGGCTACAATTGCGACCTGTATCGTGACATTGCTAAATCGACTCAGAAAGTGATTCTAAGCCGATCGGTATAAGTAACAATGGGTCTATCTCCCTTCCTTTTGGGTGTTACAAACAAATGCACAAAGACATAATACTCTTGTGGAGTGTATAATAAGCCTATAGCCTCCTGAAAAACCTGACCAATTTCGAATATTTGTTCCGACTTCTGATTGACGACAATTGTCGGACCATTTTCGGCTGCTTGTTTAGACATCATCTAGAAATGCATCTTCGTAGAGATACCTTTCAGACAGACAGACCCTCTAGAATTTTCTCAAGAATTATTGCAGAAATCTATCTGACAAATTTTCCACACAATCTTACAAATTTCCCCCAGACAAAACTTTCCGAGTTATTATCCACCATCTGCATTGTGTCTGACCGATCGAATCGGAAACTTGTGGACAACGATATGAATGAAGAAGAAGAAGAATAGGCTAAAATCACATTTTCATAAATGACAAATGGACAACTTGAGGCTTTCCTCTTTTGAAGCAATTTCACTTTTATTAGTTTTGATAACCGTTTGGTTTGAATAACTACACAAAGTTCATGTAAAATTTTTATTTTTATTTGCTTGTTTTTTTTTTCAGCAGCAGCTGAGGATAAATTGCTGCAACGCTGCTCTCGTTGAACTCATTATTGTTACCCAAAATTAGATGATTTAATATTTACGAGTACAGCATATTTTATGCTTCGACGTCATGACAAGGACAGGCACATCAACGTCGTCATCATCATCGGCAGCAGCGGCAGCAGTACTTTTGGGATCATCGCCCATCCCGCAAGCCACAGTCCACTATGTATACACGTCATAAAATAAGTTGATCCCTGCATGAATTTGTACCCATTCAAATAAACCTTTGGAAGTGCCTTGGCAGCCTTCATGCCATGGATAGCAAAAAAGGTCAATTCACGTATTCCATTTGAATTGTTTGCTTTTCTAAGTTCTGACGCGTTGTTGTCAAGGATTTAGACACACGCACGCTCTCCTTTCCAATGTCGCACTCTTTGGGGGCGGGTGGTACTTTAAGTCTCTGGAATTCATTTACAAATCTACTGCCACTTCATAAGAAATATTGCGATGCATTTGCTCTCTTGTGGTGGGGAAATGTGTCATTTTTATTGATTTTCCTCATGCTTTACACATTTTCCTTTCGCCTTTCGTTTCCCTTGTGGTTGTCGACTCCTTGTAATTTCTTCTCATGCCGTTTGGATTTCCCCTTTTGAATTCTTAACAATCCCCGTCGTTGGCATTTTACGACCATTGAGTAGGAATTTTATGGGAAACCGAAAATTTTCAAACATTTTACAAAAGCTCAAGCTTAAATGTGGTCAATTCCTGGTTGTAAAATACACAGCCTAGAACAGGCCAAAATATTAAATTGGCCAGACGAGTGACCTTAAAGGAATTTTAGTATTTTCGGTTTTGTTTGAATTTAGAACGACTTCATAGTAGCCTATGTGCATTAGTTTAGATCGCATAGTATTGATATGTTCTCAAGGGTGTTTATTCATAGAGTGAAACTGAGGGTGGATTTTCTTTATAGATCAGTTATCGTTATAAATTTGGATAAATTTCTTAGAGTATTGAGAAAGTTTTTGAAAACGGAACAAATCATAACTTTTGAAATAGTCTCAGTCAAACGTCGTTTTTATTTGAAGTTAAGACTCACTGAGACTAGTTGAGGTCCATTGTGATACCACTGGCTTTTTATATATATTTATAATATCACAATTTGTACACACAAGACCAAGAACAAAATAATTCAATAATAAATTTATTGTAACCCTAAAAGTATGCCTTGCAAAATATTTATGTCCGATCAGTCGATAAGTTTATTGAGAATGATTTGCCAAGATATTTAGAATGATTTTATAAATAACAAAAAACGGTAAGCCATTATTCCCTGATTTCTTTGCAAATGTTGAGCTGATATATTAAGCTTTAAATATTTATTAAGTTACCAGTATATAAGGGGCAGGAAAGGGACAGGCCCTGCCAGGCAGTTTTCCAATTTGTAAATAAAATTCAAATTTGAATGAATTAAAATATTTATTTTATATTTAAGGAAGTACAAATATAATAAATAGACTTAAAATTATCTAGTTTTAATTGTAAATTTTTAAAATTCCACCAAAGAATCGAATATGTCAATGAAATTTGTACGATAGCCGCTAACATTGACGAATACCCTAGTAGAAATACTTTACCACCGAAGGTATAATCATTTCTCATGTCTTTAATAATATATCGACAGCATTAACTGCGTGATATGGTGTTATTGTTACCTTGTCCAGCGGTCACTTGGTTGGTACTATTTTTATCCCCTTTTTCCATTTGAACCCCAAAAAAGTACGAATTTCGAAAAATCCATCTATTTTACGTGTCTACGCAATCAGAGGAATGTATACACCGAATTACATTACTCAAGGTGCAGCCGTTTGGTTGGTACCATTTTTATCACTCTACTCCCATTTTATCCCTTAAAAGTACGAATTTGGAAAAATACTTTTATATTATGTATCTACTCAATTAGAGGTATGTACACATCAAATTTCGTGTTTCTAGCTGTAGCCGTTAGAAAGGTACCATTTTTATCCCTTTTTTGCCCCATCTCACCCCATACGAATAAAAATCACTGTGTGGTGCACGTTTTCATTATAGGGGGAATGCGCATACCCAATATCAAATAACAACAAGCTGATATATTGAAAAAATGTGCTTAAATACTCTAAAATATTAGGTAGGTATTAGGTGAGGGAAAAAATTTTCCCTTTTGGGACGATTTCGCCCAGTTGCAATCTCAACCGATCTACGACTATAAGACGCATTTGTGTAAAATTTGGACGTCCTAGCTCCTTTCGTTTAGATGCTAGCGTGATTTCAACAGACGGACGGACGGTCGCTCGACGGTGGCTAGATCGTCTTAGAATTTTATGAGGATCAAGAATAGATATACTTTATAGGGACTCAGACCGATATTTCAAAGTGTTACAAACGGAATGACAAAGTTAGTATACACCCATCCTGGAGGTGGAGTGTATAAAAAGTGCGAGTGAATTTATGAATCTTTAAAAATTTCGTTTTAAGGTAAATATCGTCACTGTGTAAAAATTTATGAAAATTTAAAAAATTATTATTTATATTAAATTATATTATTAATTATATGAAAAATACAGTCTTACGGCGGGCTTGCCAGGTGTGGGGATTTTAGGATGGGCAAAAGGACAAAAATATGAAATGGGGGGCAGGCGATTTTTGTGGGGATTTCATAAAATATTTTGGGGATATTCGAAGTACTTTGAAAAATATTTAGTAAAGAGTGATTTTTTTGAGGTTAGGATTTTCATGCATTAGTATTTGACAGATCACGTGGGATTTCAGACATGGTGTCAAAGAGAAAGATGCTCAGTATGCTTTGACATTTCATCATGAATCGTCTTACAAACGAACAACGCTTGCAAATTATTGAATTTTATTATCAAAATGCGTGCTCTGTTAAGAAAGTTCATTGCGCGCTTCCATTTTATGATCAGTTTAATCGACCCACTGAAGCGGCTATTCGGGCTATTGTGACTAAATTTCGCACCAAATTTACATTGTTGGACATTAAACCACCAACACGCTTACGTAGAGTGCGAACTGAAGAAAATATCGCAGCTGTATCGGCCAGTGTTAATGATGACCACCAATTTTCGATTCGTCGCCGTTCGCACCAATTGGGTCTCTGTTACTCAAAAACGTGGAAATGCCAAAATTGGACTAAGCGGATGGACCACCTAAGACGCAGCCGCGGTCAACATTTAAATGAAATTATCTTCAAAAAGTAAATGTCATGGACCAATCTAACGTTTCAAATAAAGAACCGATGAGATTTTGCAAATTTTATGCGTTTTTTTTTTTTAAAAAGTTATCAAGCTCTTAAAAAATCACCCTTTATTTTATCATACCCTCCACTAGGGTATTACATCTTTGTGCAATTGTTTATAACACACAAAAGGAACGAAAATTGCAGGCATCTTAACGAAGAAAACAATGAATATTTGAAGAACGAATATAAATAAATGTTCTGGCCCTTATTGTGTTACCAAATTTTTGCTTAAATTGCTTTAGTCATATATTAAGTCGACATGCATACATTTTGAAAAATCCCACGATATAAATTCGATATTCTGTTAGCTAAGTGTGGTAATTTATGAGCGTAAATCAGCTGATTGGTCAAACAGCTGTTATTTATGCAGAATATTGATATACATATAAATATAAAATTAAATTAACTTAATCAATAATTCAAATTAAAAGAACATTAAAAAATAATATTAAATTATAAAAAAATTAATAATATAAAAAATTTCTACACAATATAATAATAAAAAAAATAAATACGAAATACTTGACTTTAGATCAGCTGTAAGAAAAACAGATGATAGATCAGCTGATAGGCTTAATCAGCTGATCAAAATTAAAAGAAAAGAAATAAATACGTTAACAATTAATTTAAAGCATTTCAAATTGACAGCCAATAATGTCGATAAAAGAGACTTCAAATAATTGAAGGGTGGGTAAACCAGCTGATTGGTCAGCTGTAAAGTAAAACAAGCTGTAAAATAAAACAACTGATTCAATCAATAAAAGAAGAGAAATAACGATTTTACAAATTAATTTAATGTGAAATGAAATTTTAATTTGCATTTGAAATTGACAGCCATTAATGCCGGTGAAAGTGTCTTCACACAATTTATAGGCGCAAATCAGCTGATTGGTCAAACAGCTTTTGAGAATGTACGATATAACTATAAAATAAAGAGTGATTTTTTTGAGGTTAGGATTTTCATGCATTAGTATTTGACAGATCACGTGGGATTTCAGACATAGTGTCAAAGAGAAAGATGCTCAGTATGCTTTGACATTTCATCATGAATAGACTTACTAACGAGCAACGCTTGCAAATCATTGAATTTTATTATCAAAATGCGTGCTCTGTTAAGAAAGTTCAGAAAGAAAGAAATTGTGTTCAGCGACGAAGCTCATTTTTGGCTCAATGGGTACGTAAATAGGCAGAATTGTCGATTTTGGAGTGAATATCAGCCAGAAGCATTGCAAGAGCTACCAATGCATCCAGAAAAAGTCACAGTTTGGTGCGGTTTATGGGCTGGTGGCATCATTGGACCGTACTTCTTCAAAGATGATGCGAATCGTAACGTAACTGTGAATGGTGAGCGCTACCGTGAGATGATATCCAACTTTTTTTTGCCCAAAATGGAAGAACTGAACTTGGTTGACATGTGGTTTCAACAAGATGGCGCTACATGCCACACAGCTCGCGATTCTATGGCCATTTTGAGGGAAAACTTCGGAGAACAATTCATCTCAAGAAATGGACCGGTAAGTTGGCCACCAAGATCATGCGATTTGACGCCTTTAGACTATTTTTTGTGGGGCTACGTCAAGTCTAAAGTCTACAGAAATAAGCCAGCAACTATTCCAGCTTTGGAAGACAACATTTCCGAAGAAATTCGGGCTATTCCGGCCGAAATGCTCGAAAAAGTTGCCCAAAATTGGACTTTCCGAATGGACCACCTAAGACGCAGCCGCGGTCAACATTTAAATGAAATTATCTTCAAAAAGTAAATGTCATGGACCAATCTAACGTTTCAAATAAAGAACCGATGAGATTTTGCAAATTTTATGCGTTTTTTTTTTAAAAAAAGTTATCAAGCTCTTAAAAAATCACCCTTTACTTGACTTTGATGAGCTGTAAAGTGAAACGGCTGATAGATCTGCTGATAGGTTTAATCAGCTGATTCAAACAAACATCTGTTCGGACGCAACACCTAAATGTGTAAACACAACTGTGGCACATCATCATCATCATCAGCCATCCTGTAGCAAATGAGGTTTCTAGTAGAAAATCCTTCACACTTTAAATCTTTGTGTTTTATTCTACATGAAAGTCTCTAGCTTATAACCATCTCAGACTATCAAATTTGCATGGAATCTGACTTTTTTAAATTGACCTTATGTCACTTCAACTCGATTTCACATGTAGTCTGAAAAGGCTATTAGATTTATTTCTTTAATAAACTGACTCAAACTACCGTTTCTTTATGATAGTGAAATTCCCAAAAATGTTAACCATCATTATTATATTTAATTGAATATATAAGCGGGTGTGATCGGACCTATACTTTCAAAATAAGAGTACAAAAAGTAAAGGTAAAAAATTGATTTTTTTGTAAAAAAAAAATGAAAAACACTATCTATAAATATTTTTTATTGTGGATTTCATAATTGTATGTCTCAATACTCACAAAAAATACATTTTTCGGTTTCGGACACAAAAATTCTTATGTATCGTTTTAAATTATAAAATTTATATTATAATTTGTACAATTTTGGCTGCGTATGAGCTATATTTATGGCGAATAATATTACTCATTCGCCTAGTTATGGTAATAAAATCTTACTTAATTTAAATCAATGGTGGGCACAAAGAGAGCTTACCAAGTGAGAGCATTCCGTTCCAATGAAAAACATATTCGATTGGATGAAACTTATTAACATTTTTTGCTTTACTTTAATAAAAACATACAACCAGCTAAATTATGTTTAAAAACATGTACCTTTACAAGTCTCTGAATTAATTAGCTTCTACGAACGCTCACTATCGAGGATACGGGCACAATCTGACCTTTAAAGGCCGTCATTGATTTGAGATTAGGTACTTGTAAAAGAATGAGGAAAAACAAACAATTGAAATGAGCTAACCGAGATGTATCCCAGATCCAAATCCTTTGGCAAACGATAAAAATCGCTGTTAACACAAACACTGCCTTAAAGTACGGCACGGTAAGTTTCTAGGCTCAAAGTAATTAAAAAAGGATTCTTTCGAGGCTGGAGAATATAATGGAAAATTTCAAAATAATTACCCTGCAGCCTACACAGTGGAAGAACGCTCGCAATCCTCGCAAGACAGATATGCAAAAGATAAAGAGGAGATGAGATGAGAAGAGATGAAAACATGGAAAAACAATTTCGCAAATTCATTTATAATTGACGCCATATTTTCGTTCGCTGCTCTTCTTCGTTCTCTTAAACATTGGGCTCCTCTGTTTATTCAAATTTCACATCAGCGGATGTTTCACGAGTACGTGATCCAAAGGGAAATTGTCTAATCATCTGGAAAAATGTATTCAGCCCTGATTAACTGCACAGTGAGTCAGTCAGTCAGTCAGCCAGCCAGACTCTACCAACGAGCACACCCCACCCCACCCAAACAGCCAAAAACTTTCGGTAATGCCGCATGAAAATACAGCTCCCGTTCCCCTTGATACTCGTGCAAGGATGGCGTGGTGGATGTATAGGGGTTGGGGGTGGTGGTGGTGGTGGAATAAGCCTTCGCAGTTGAGGCGGAAAAAAATCTCATAACTGAATGTTACACGTACAACATGTCGTCATCTGGAAATCTGTAGCGGCGGCAGCCACAGATTTATTCTCTGCTTTATTATCATTTTATACATTTTTTCATTGTTTCTAGAAAATTCCCCAGAACATGAATTAAAATAACAAAAAATGTATAAAGTTAATGAATCGAATCGCAACAACAGTACCAATATGTGCACAAATAACAGTGGTTTGCAAGGATTTCGTCATAGGTCTGTAGAGAACATTTTCTGAATTGGTAACTATGTTAATTTTATGTATAAAACGATTTAAAACAAGTAAGAAGGCGTTAAGTTCGTCCGGGCCGAATCTTATATACCCTCCAGCACGGAGTGCATTCCACAGTATTACCAGCAGATTAAAGGATGTCGACATAGAAGTACAGAACCATATTACGAAAATTGTGATATGTTAATGCACATTACTATATTTGATTGATTATTTACTATTTACTATTTGATTGATTACTATTTCAAACTATAAGGCATACTTATGCGCACTATTTAAAATCTACTACTATATATAAATACAATGCTGTAATTGTGAAAGTGAACATGCCTAAATATTTGGCGATTGTCAGTCGACATTAGAAAGAAGCATTTTCAGATACAGACAAAGTGATAAGAAAAGTATAATTTTTAAAGATATCACCATTCTCCACCCAAATGTACAAATTTCGAAAAAAAACCTTTTTCGAGTCTTCATAGTCAGAATGTATACACCGATTTTAATGATTTCAACTTCAGCGGTTTGGTAGGTCCCATTTTTATCCCTCTTTTTAATTATATCCCTTAAAAGTACGAATTTCGAAAAATCCCTCTCTTTAGCTTGTCTATGCAATTAGAGGGATGTATACACCGAATTTCATGATTCTAGCTGTTGTCCTATCATTGGTACCATATTTTATCCCTTTTTGTCCCATTTCGCCCGCTAAAACTTTTATTTTCTTTGTGGTGCTTCCAAGCTACAAGAGGAATGTCCGCAACAAATTTCAAATATATGAAAATCAGAAATGTAATTAATAAACCAAGGCTATCAATATTTGTATACTATGTATATATATAATGGAAATAATACTTCAATTCATAAAGTAAATTTCCTACTTTAATTTCAAAAGTATAAATGAAAATACCTTAACTCTCACATACGCAGTATAAGACAACTTCATGATTCTACCATTTTTTGTCGTAAAAGCAACAAAATAAAGTACGTATTTGAAAAAAAAATTTACGTGGCTATACAGTCAGAGGAATGTATACACCGAATTCCATGATTCTATCAGCGGCCATTTTGTTGGTACCATTTTTATCCCATTTTTCCAAATTTGACCCCTCAAGAGTACGCATATCTAAAATCTCTTTATTTTACGTATCTACACAATTAGAGGGATGTACACACTAAATTTCATCATTCTAGCTGTATTCGTTTAGTTGGTACTATTTTTATCCCCTATAGCCATTGTATCCCTTGAAAGTACGAACTTGGAAAAAACGTTTTATTTTTCGTGTCTACGCAGTCAGAGGAATGTATACTCCGAATTTCATGATTCTAGCTGCTGTCATTTGGTAGGTTCAATTTTTATCCCCTTTTTCCATTTTACACCCTAAAAGTACGAATTACGAAAAATTCTTTTATTTTATGTGTCTACGCAATCAGAAGAATATATACACCGAATTTCATTATTCTAGGTGCAGCCGTTAGGTTGGTACTATTTTTATCCCTCTATCCCCAATTAACCCCTTAAAAGTACGAATTTAGAAAAAATCCTTTTATATTATGTATCTACTCTATTATAGGAATGTACACGCCCAGTTTCGTGTTTCTATCTGTTGTCGTTTGATAGGTACCATTTTTATCCCTTTTTGTCCCATTTCGCCCCCTACAAATAAAAAACTCTATATGGTGTCCTTTTATGCTATAAAGGGAATGCGCATTGAAAATATCAAGTAAATAAAGCTAATATGTTAAAAAAAACATGCTGAAATACTCTAAATATTAGGGCTATTTTTAGTCCTTGTGAGAGAAAAATTTTTCCCTCTTGGCCGATTTCGCCCACTTTCAATCCCAACCGATCTACAACCATAAGACACATTTAGGCAAAATTTGAACTTCCTAGCTTATTTCGTTCGACCGCTATCGTGCGTTCAACAGACAGACAGACAGACGGACATGGCTATATCGTTTTAGAATTTTACCACGACCCAGAATATATATACTTTATGGGGTCTCCGATGAATATTTCAAGGTGTTACAAACGGAATGACAAAGTGAATATACCCCCATCCTGGAGGTGGATGGTATAAAAATATGAAATTAAAAATTTCCTTTAATATTTTTACTATAATGTTGGGATCATAAGCTCGTTCAAGCCATATTATTACACTGTGGAACACAAAAATAGCAAACTTCTGATAGAGGGGGTAAAAAAGAATGTACGTTTATCGGCGTTTTGAAACTTTGCATATGGCTGCGAAATATTCCACCTTTTACACATTTTTATGATGAATCGACATAGGAAACCTTGTGATACATACATTTTAAGCATAGGAAGTGTTCATCATCATTGACCAGCCCCCAGACCAAAGGGCTGACGTCAGGGCCATGAAATTTTCAGGGTTGTTCCCAAATATGACGTAGACGTCGACTAAAAAAGGTTTTTACAAAATTCGTACTTTTAGGGGGTAAAATGCGACAAAAGGGGATAAACATCGAACCTTCGTCCTGACTAAACGGCTGTAGCTAGAAACATGAAATTCGGTGTGTTCCTTGCAATGACAGTACAAAAGGGGATTTATTTGAAATTTGTACTTTTAAGGGAAAAAAGAGACAAAAAGGGATAAAAATGGTACCAATTTAAGAACTGCAGCTATATTCGTGAAAATCGGTATATACATTTCTCTGACAACGTAGACTTGCAACATAAATGGATTTTTCGAAATTGGTACTTATAAGGGATGAGCGGGACAAAAAGGGATAAAAATGGTACCACCTGAAGTATTGCAGCTATAGTCGTGAAATTTGGTGTGTAAATTCCTCTGACCATGTAGAAGCGCGTTAAAATTGGATTTTTCAAAATTTGTACTTTTAAGGGATGCGAGGGACAAAAAGGGATGAAAATGGTACTAATTCCATGCTTTATATAAGGTTACTTTCTATGTGTGCCACAAAATTTGAAATCAATTTTTGAAAGCTTTTTTCTCAACCAATTTTGCTCAAATTTTGCACACTTAATCATTTTCGATGACAATACAAGGAAATGAAAAAATTTGACCAATTGGACAAAGGGGCGTGGCACCTCCCATACGAAGTTAAAACCTATTATTGAATATTGTCAGTTCTATGACACCTAGAATGCTGAAATTTTGTGTAAGTGCATCTAGCATCAATTCGCATAGTTGTGCCAAAAATGGGCGGTATTGGAAAAGTGGGCGTGGCATCTCCCATACGAAGTTAAAACCTATTATTGAATATTGTCAGTTCTATGACACCTAGAGTGCTGAAATTTTGTGTAAGTGCATATACCATCAATGTGCATAGTTGTGCCAAAAAGGGGCGGTATTGGAAAAGTGGGCGTGGCACCTCCCATACGAAGTTAAAACCTATTATCGAATATTGTCAGTTCTATGACACCTAGAGTGCTGTAATTTTGTGTAACTGCATCTAGCATCAATGTGCATAGTTGTGCCAAAAATGGGCGGTATTGGAAAAGTGGGCGTGGAACCTCCCATACGAAGTTAAAACCTATTATTGAATATTGTCAGTTCTATGACACCTAGAGTGCTGAAATTTTGTGTAAGTGCATCTAGCATCAATTCGCATAGTTGTGCCAAAAATGGGCGGTATTGGAAAAGTGGGCGTGGCACCTCCCATACGAAGTTAAAAGCTATTATCGAATATTGTCAGTTCTATGACACCTAGAGAGCTGTAATTTTGTGTAAGTGCATCTAGCATCAATGTGCATAGTTGTGCCAAAAATTGGCGGTATTGGAAAAGTGGGCGTGGAACCTCCCATACGAAGTTAAAACCTATTATTGAATATTGTCAGTTCTATGACACCTAGAGTGCTGAAATTTTGTGTAAGTGCATCTAGCATCAATTCGCATAGTTGTGCCAAAAATGGGCGGTATTGGAAAAGTGGGCGTGGCATCTCCCATACGAAGTTAAAACCTATTATTGAATATTGTCAGTTCTATGACACCTAGAGTGCTGAAATTTTGTGTAAGTGCATCTAGCATCAATTCGCATAGTTGTGCCAAAAAGGGGCGGTATTGGAAAAGTGGGCGTGGCACCTCCCATACGAAGTGAAAACCTATTATTGAATATTGTCAGTTCTATGACACCTAGAGTGCTGAAATTTTGTGTAAGTGCATCTAGCATCAATTCGCATAGTTGTGCCAAAAATGGGCGGTATTGGAAAAGTGGGCGTGGCACCTCCCATACGAAGTTAAAACCTATTATTGAATATAGTCAGTTCTATGACACCTAGAGTGCTGTAATTTTGTGTAAGTGCATCTAGCATCAATGTGCATAGTTGTGCCAAAAATGGGCGGTATTGGAAAAGTGGGCGTGGCACCTCCCATACGAAGTGAAAACCTATTATTGAATATTGTCAGTTCTATGACACCTAGAGTGCTGAAATTTTGTGTAAGTGCATCTACCATCAATGTGCGTAGTTCTGCCAAAAATGGGCGGTATTGGAATAGTGGGCGTACCACCTCCCATACGAAGTTAAAACATATTATCGAATAGTGTCAGTTCTATGACACGTATAGTGCTCAAATTTTGTGTAAGTGCATCTAGCATCAATGTGCGTAGTTGCGCCTAAAATGGGCGGTAATGCAAAAGTGGGCGTGGCACCTCCCCTATGAAGTTAAAACCAAAATTACACCTACTGTAATTTTGTGTAAGTGCATCTAGCATTAATGTGCGTAGTTGTGACAAAAATGGGCGGTAATGGAAATGTGGGCGTGGCACCTCCCATACGAAGTTAAAACCCATTTTCGAATATATGCCGTTCTATGGCAGATAAAAAACTGAAATTTTGCAGTAATTTTTCCTTCTACAAAAGATAACTAAAAAAGAATTTCTAGGCCCAATAGAATTCTGCTTGCATAAAGCATGGATTTGAAAAAAAATTTTTTTTTTGATTTACTAGTTTAAGTATTGCAGCTGTATTCGCGAAATTTGATGTGTAAATTTCTTTGACAACGTAGAAGAGCAATCTAAATGATTTTTTTTTAATTTGTACTTATAAGGGTTGAACAGGACCAAAAGGGATAAAAATGGTACCAACTTAAGTATTGCAGCTAGAATCGTGATATTCGGTATATGAATTCCTCTGGCCATGTAGAAGTGCAATCAAAATTGATTTTTCTAATTTTTTATAAGGGGCGAGCGGGACCAAAAAGGGATAAAAATGGTACCAACTAAAGTATTACAGAGAGAATCGTAAAATTTGGTATGCAAATTCCTATGACCATGTATAAGCGCATTAAAATTGGATCTTTCAAAATTTGTACTTTGTGTACTTATAAGGAGGATGCGGGACGACAAGGGTAAACGTGGTACAAAATAAAGTACATGTTTTTAGGGGAAGCAAAAACAAAATGTGTATTTTTTGGGAAAGAGGTGCAAAAAGTTATAAAGTTTTCGGCTGCATCTTGAAACACGAGGTCGAGGATATAAAAGGCTTAATTTTTTGTTCAAAACTGGGTATGAGTAACTGTATATGAGTGATATCTAATAGGGGGTTTCCAAATTACTATTTATATATATCCACCAAAAGAAAATCAAATAAATACTATCCAAAAACAGAGACGGATAAAACTAATAACAAATAACTGGCTTTTTCGCGTGTGAAACAAAGGGTACTGCTAGTATTACTTAAAACACTACGAGGAACATTTTTGTAGAATAATTCAACCCTCTAGCTCCTCAATGTAGGAGACTTTTTGGTCCCTTTTTTGAGAAAAAAGTAGAAAACATCCCTAAAACAAGGGTTTTACTGGTCAACATATTTGCCATAAAATTCTACTATAAGTGTCTGAATACACCAAAACTCAAAACTCAGCTTCAATGCCAGAAATAAGTTAAACTTAAAATTCATTATACACTCCACAAGAGTGTTATGTCTTTGTGCATTTGTTTGTAACACCCAAAAGGAAGAGAGATAGACCCTTTGTTAATTATGCCGATCGGCTTAGAATCACTTTCTGAATCGATTTAGCAACGTCCGTCTGCCTGTCCTTCTGTCTGTCCGTCTGTCTGTCCGTCTGTCTGTCTGTCTGTCCGTTTGTCCGTCTGTCCGTTTGTCCATCAATTCTTGTAATCACGATACAGGTCGCAATTGTAACCAGAACCAAATGAAACTTTGCACACCGAAGTTTTTCGGTATAAGGACGAGCGCTATTTAATTTGAAGAAAATCGGTTCAGATTTAGATATAGCCCCATATGAATTTCACTCCCGATTTGACTCTTTTCACGCTGGATACCACATATTTTAACAGATTTGGTTCATATTTTCATATTTTTGTATGTTTCCTTATCATAGCCTAATATGCCCTGTTCAAATTTGTCAAATCGAGAAGAATATCGGCGCTATATACAAACATGGAATGAAGTGACTAACTTTCACAATAAGTTCTTCCAGTCGAAGTAAAAAAATATGAAAATATGCGGTTTCTGGGGGAACGAAATTTGTATGAGAGCTATATGTAAATCTGAACCGATGTGACCCATTGTTAAAATATGTGGATTCTCGAGCAGAAAAAGTCAAAACGGGAGCGAAATTTGAATGGGAGCCATATATAAATCTGAACCGATCTGACTTATTTTTACCACAGATGTTTCTAGTTTAAATACAAGGCTTTTGGCGAATTTAGAAGAAAATCTGTTAAAATATGTGGATTATAGAGCGGAAAAATTGAAATTGGGAGCGAAAGATATAAGATGTTTTGCCAATTTTGAAGAAAGTCTTTTGAAATATGTGGTATCTATGTAGAGTGAAAAGAGTCAAATCGGGACTGAAATTCGTATATATCTAAATCTGAACCGATTTCCTTCAAATTAAATAGCGTTCGTCCTTGTCCCGAAAACTTCGTTGTGCAAAGTTTCGTTTATTTCTGGCTACAATTGCGGCCTGTATCGTGATTACAACAATAGACGGACATTGATAAATCGACTCAGAAAGTGATTCTAAGCCGATCGGCATAATTAACAACATAATTAACTCTTCCTTTTGGGCGTTACAAACAAATGCACAAAGACATAATACTCTCGTGGAGTGTATAAAAAATATTTTCTAAAATTTCCACCAACACCAATATCAATGTATGAAAACACATTTTGAAAAAAAAAAAACAAATTGTATGTTAAAATTTTCGGACTTAGCCTGGTTAATTATCCAGTTCAAGTCAAATTTATGGTTATAGACGCTACGTCCAAAAAAAGTCAACACATTTATTTATATTGTAGTTGGCGACAATGCAAAAAACTATTTTTTTATTTTGAATTAAATGTTTATAAAGTTGTTTGTGTATATATTACAGTTAATGAAATAATTACCAATAACGAATATTCCTACAACGATTTGACACATTAGGGGTGTTTACACATGAATATGTTTCGACAATTAAATTTTTAATAAAATGTTGGTAAATAAACAACAATGCAAAATTAACTTGGCAGCGTTTGATGAAAGAAATTTAATTAAACCCAACCTTTGATTCACGTTCAATTTGAGTTTTCAAATACTTTTTACTTTTTGTGTTAACAAGGATTTTTATTTTTACCAAATCTGAAAAAAATTAAATTCTTAAGAAAGATTGTTGTGTGACGCAGACAAATAGTACAAATTTTATTATACAGGGGAGAGCTAAAATGTTTCTTCGGTGGGTCCAGAACCACCCGTCCACGCCAATGATCAATATATCAATTGATCTAATTAATAAAACAAAACAAAATAATTTTTGAGTGAGGTAATTATTTTTATTGACATTAAGCCTGAAGAAACTTCGATGCAAACTTAACGAACTTACCCCTTATTATAAATATATAGCCATATGCCAATTTATATTACCTGCAAATAGAGAGAGAGAAATTACATTAATAAACTGCTCAAGACAGGCTAAATGTCAGACTATACAATAATACCCTATTAGTCTATATACTCTACTACTTGATTTTGAATAGTAAACATCGACATCAGACACTATAGATAGTGTTTGGGTATGGAAATTGACGTCCAAAATATCCGGGGAATAATATAAAGTAATTTTATTGATGCGAAAAAAAAACATTATTTTGCAAATTCGAACTTTTAGTGTTATAATGCTAAAAATGGGATGCAATGGTTTTTACAATTATTTAAACTTTGATTGGAACTGGTATATTGTCCTGGCTCAAGACCATTTTGCATCTATATTTAATAGAATGCAAATTTATTTACAAATGGCATGGTGACATTTATTACTTGGCTGCAGACTACCACGATCACGATTTCGACCATGTCAAAAGTCTTTTCAAGTGGCTTCGCAGCGACTTTTCAACAACATACCCGGCCTTTTTAAGTAAATGATTAAACGAACGAGAAGAACAACTCACTTGCCGAATTTCGCACCAAGACCAAAAAAAAAATACAAACGAAAAAAGTAAAACAAATGAGCGTTGGCACGATGTAGCCATTTCCGTCGTCTGTCTGTTTGTCCGTCTGCCAATCTATTCTTGTAATGAAAGTACAGGTCGCAATTATGGTCCAATATTAACAAAAAGTGGCACAAGCAAGTTTTGAATGCCAAGGATGAACGCAATTTAGTTTGAAGCAAATCGGTTCAGGTTTAGATATAGTTCTCATACAAATTTCACTTGGTTTTGACTTTTTCCCTCTAGAAACCACATATTTTTAACGATTTTCTTCAAATTTGCCACAGCATCTTATATTTCAATTAGAAAAATTGTGGCACTGATCGGTTCAGGTTTAGATATATATATATATAATCGTTCCCAATATCTTTTTTTCTCCAAATTCAATTGTAGTGAAATAGAAAGTGGAGGGCCTCGCTCTACTTTAGACTTTCCTTACTTGTTCCTTATTTACATTTTCCTAACAAGACACTGGCCACATTTTATTTTTATTATTTTTTCACAAAGCAATACAAACTCCGTATCCGTACAGTATTAGGAATATTACTGAAATTATCATAATGAATTTGTAGACGATTCCTCGTCAAATGCTGTGATATGAAAATTCTTCGTATTCTTCTTCATGGAGGGCTATAAAAAATAAATTAATGCATTTATAATACCAAAAGAATAAAAATAAAAAGTCAATTCAAATTTAATTCAGAATCATGATCCAATAACTCAATCTCATAAACTTTTTCATTCTTCAGGGTGGCAAACACACACATATACTAGCAGTAAATATATACAGATGTTTGTATAAGTGTATGTAAGTCTGATGGGTGGGACATTAACGCACCAGTCCTTATAAACTAAATGACACATTAACGCAGATTTCTGGCCATATTTTGTCTGTGTTCTTATTATCGTTATTATTATTGTCATTTGCGTTAAGTGTTAAACAAATTATTATT
Organism: Polietes domitor; assembly: GCA_947397865.1. Taxonomy (NCBI): domain Eukaryota; kingdom Metazoa; phylum Arthropoda; class Insecta; order Diptera; family Muscidae; genus Polietes; species Polietes domitor. The sequence continues at coordinate 114,231,488 of OX377620.1, forward strand.
ACGTATTTTTACGAGTAGAGCTTCTTCTCCCTACCCACACGCACACGCACTACGCAATACCGTGCCGAGCTACGCGAAACCTCAAAATCTAACTCGTGAAAACAAAACATTAAAAAGCTTGTTTGTGTTGCGTTGTGTTGTGCTTGTTTTTATGTGTCTCGAAAATCATTAAATTTCGTAACGTAAATAAATCACAAAATGACAAGAAAATCAATGGACGACGTTTTTCGTCTCTTCCGTTTCCGTTTCCTTCATGGTGGGCAAACACTGTACTCGTATATACTGCATGCATATGTGTGAGAGAATGTTAATGTACACACACACTGGCGCTATGAACGGGCGACGGCACAAGTCAGCAAACAACGAGAATCGCTCACACCACCACGAAGCAAGACACCAACCTCATAACAAGACATCCAACCCCAAGCCAAAGTGATGGTTGCATAGTGGTTGGAAATCGACTTACTTTCGAAATAATTCGATTCCTAGAAGAATTTAAATAATAACAATTAAAAACGGCGTTAAGTTCTTCCGGACTGAACTTTTTATACCCTCCACCATGGATTGCATTCCACAGTGGATGTCGATTTTCGTAGAAGTACATATGATATTTTTATTATTTCAAACCACGCTTATAAGGCAAGACGTTTATATCGAAATAATACTTCAAGTCAATTTAAAAAATAAACATTATTATATTTATATTTTCAGCTTAAATACCACAAATATTGGTAGATTTTTGGTGTTGCAGTTGGTTGAATTTCCATTTTATTTTAATTCCAAATTTACAAATGTACAAATTTTGAAAACAAATTATCTCACGTACATAGCAAAATAACCTAACTTCATGATTCAAACAATTTTTGTCGTAAAAATAAAAAGTACGAATTTGGAAAAATCTTTTTATTTTGCGTGTCAGAGGAATGTGTACACCGAATTCCATGATTCTAGCTTCGGCCATTCGGTTGGTACCATTTGTATCCCCTTTCTAAAATCTCTTTATTTTACGTGTCTACGCAATTAGAGGGATGTACACACCCAATTTCATCAGCCGTTTAGTTGGTACTATTCTTATCCCTCTGTACCCATTGCATCTCTTGAAAGTACGAGTTTGGAAAAAAAAACTTTTATTTTTCGTGTCTACGTAGCTAGAGGAATGTAACTCTGAATTTCATGACTCTAGCTGCGGTTATTTGGTTGGTACTATTTTTATCCCCTTTTTCCATTTTGATCCCAAAATGTACGAATTTAGAAAAATCAGTTTATTTTCCGTGTCTACATAGTCAGAGGAATGTATACACCGAATTTAATTATTCTAGGTACAGCCGTTTGGTTGGTACCATTTTTATCCCTCTATTCCCATTTTACCCCTTAAAAGTACGAATTTGGAAAAAATACTTTTATATTATGTATCTACTCAATTAGAGGAACGTACACACCGAATTTCGTGTTTCTAGCTTTTGTCGTTTAATATGTACCATTTTTATCCCTTTTTTGCCCCATTTCACCCCCTACAAATAAGAATCACTTTATGGTGCACGGTTTTGCTATAAGGGAAATGCGCATACCAAATATCAAGCAAATATAAACAGACATATTCAAATAACATGCTTAAATACGCTAAAATATTAGGGATTATTATGGGTATTTTTAGTTCCCTTTGGGCCGATTTCGCCCAGTTTCAATTCCAACCTATCTATATAAGATGCTATAAGATGCATTTATGAAAATTTGGACGTCCTAGCTCCTTTCGTTTAGATGCTAGCGTGCTTTCAACAGACGGACGGACGGACATGGCTAGATCGTCTTAGAATTTTATGACGATCAAGAATATATATACTTTATAGGGTCTCAGGTCGATATTTCAAGGTCTTACAAACGGAATGACAAAGTTAGTATGCCCCCATCCTGGAGGTGGAGGGTATAAAAATGAAATAATGTCATTACTTCATAACGACTGGGCCGATTTCGCCTTCTTTACAAAATATTCGAAAAGCAATGACAAATCTCAAGGGCAGTCTTTGAGTGTTTGTGGCATGAATTTTGAAAATCCATCATCTTTACACAATCAATTGTATTTCTCGAGTTCCCGAATCAGAAAACAATCCATTTTGTTTTTTAAAACAAGAAGTTTTGTTTGCTAATGGACCAGACAACAGATGGCCTTTGAGTGTTTAGTGGCATTGATTTTGAGAATGCATGCCAGTAACGGAAATTCATCAGTTTTGTTTATTAACGCTTCAAACAATAAAGTGTCTTTGCATGTATGTGGCATTAATATAGAAAATCCATGTTTATAGCATGGGTAATTGTATTTTGCATATTTCCGTGTCGGAATACAATCAGTTTTGTTTGTTAGTGTTCCAGCCAACCGAGTGTCTTTGAGTGTTTGTGGCATTAATTTTGAAAATCTATCATCCTTTTCCTATTCCCGTCAGGTTTTTCAGGTTTCAGAATCAGGTTTGTTTATTAATGCGCCAAACAGTCTTTGAATGTTTGTGGCATTAATAGTGAAAATCCATGTATTTCGCCTCTAATGGTTGTCGGCTTTGGGTCGGTAAACCATCAGTTTTGTTTTTTTTTAATACGCTAAAAAAACAAGCGGTCTTTGAGTGTTTTGTGGCATTAATCTTGAAAATCCATCATCCTCCTCATAGTATTTATCGCAACCCCGTGTCGGAAAAGAGTCAATATTGTTTCTTAATGCGCCAGACAACAGAATGTCTCTGAATGTTTGTGGCATGCATCTTGAAAATTCATTAATTGCATCTCACCTGTTCCCTGCTTCAGTTTTGTTTGTAGAGTGTATTTGTAATTTTGACAACTTCGTCTAGATGTGTCCGAATTATTTCAAAAAATCTATCGATTTCCATCCACTGTCGTACGTTCGGTGTAAACCCTTAGAGGGCGTTTTGTTTTGTTTGTAAAATCGATTTTTATATTTTCACTCACTATGCTATGCTTAGAGTTGCCATTAACATTTCAGTTCTCATTTTAAATATGTTAACATAGAAAAACAGCCGACAATTCCCAGCACTTGTTCGTGAATGGCAGGCAAAATGAGGAGAAACCCTACAACCCTCCCCCGCCGTCCACTAGCCCAACTATCCAGTCGACCTTCTAGAACACAGAACACAAAAGACGGCACAAAACAAAAAACCATAAAAGTCTAAAACAAATTACACTGCCACGTGCACAATTTACGATTTCTTTCTTTCCTGTTGTTGGTTGTAATAAACATTCACGGAATTATGCATTGGGGCATTGTAAGACACTCGATACACTTACTTGGTGCTTGATGCATATGATCCGTGCAATTCCGCCCAAAAGCAAGTAATCGGGGCGCTAAGTTCAGCCGGGTTGAATCTGAAATGGCCTCCGAAATAGTATTAAGGGTAGTGACTCTGCTGTCACTCAGCAGTCAAAATTATTAAATATAGAAATAAAAATATTTTTTCAAAAGACCGCCGGGCACGGCTCGAATTTTATTATGATTTCACGCTATTACAAACGGAATTCCAATCATATAAAAATTCTATGATGTAAGGTATAAAAATCATCTTTGAGTGTTTGTGGCATTAATCTTGAAAATCCATGTGCCTTACATATTCAATTATATATCGCATTTCTCGTGTCGAAAAACGAACAGTTTTGTTTATTAATGCACCAGTCAACCGAGTGTCTTTGAGTGTTTGTGGCATTAATTTTCAAAAACCATGTTTCTCGCATAGTCAACTGTAATTCTCATGTTCATCTTTCGGAAAGCCCCCATTTTTATTTATTAATGCACCAGCCAACCGAGTGTCTATGAGTGTTTGTGGCATTAATTTTTAAAATCTAAGCTCCTTGCATATTCAATTTCACCCATTCCTGAATCGGAAAACAATTCGTTTTGTTTATTAATGCACCAGCCAACCGACTGTCTATGAGTGTTTGTGGCATTAATCTTGAGAATACATCTGCCATGCCAAGAGACATTTCCGAGTAGTGTGGTCCATTCAGAACGTCCATTCTCGCTACATCTTAGGCATGATTAAAAAATCCCTGTCAATGTTCTCAAGAACATGAATTGGATTTAACCACAATCAATGCTGGGTGAACTGGTGTACTTGTACTTACTTTTATTTGCCAATGAACATGTGAATATGGTTGTTAATATTATTATTATTATTATTACTTGTTGTGTATTTATTGTTTTTTTTATAAATGCCCTTCTTCATGTTTATAGCAGCGTATATTGGACGTACATACGCAGCTGCAAAGGAACAATAGCATGGGTCGAATCTTGGCATATTTTAATACTTGAACATCTACTATGCCTAATCTAAACATTTCCTAAAAAATATAAAAGTTGTTCATTCTAAGGGTTTTGGTTTAACAAAAAAAAAAACAAAAATTTCAGACCAATATAGTTTATGGCTCAAAACCGTGGAATTAAAAAAAAAATCAATGAAACAAGCTATAGTTATCAACAGAATATACAGATATAGGGTGGGCCATTTAAAATATTAAATTATAATCGGCTCTACAAAAGTACTGATTACTTTTTCAAATTTCTGCTTTTATTGTAAAGATTGAACTTTGTCATTTAATAAAATTTAAAATTTTAAATGGCCCACCCTATACAAAGAATAAGATCATTTATAGATGGAACTCAAATCTCACGTGATTAAAGAAGGGCGTGTGCAAAAGTGCATTGAGTTATACTGGAATCTATGGACCCCAATGTGATCTCCATATCAATATACATATCTGACTGTAGTAATCACAAACGTCCTGATGTCTGGCACTAACTGTCAATCAGTGATTAAACTAATGGACAATAATACGTTTCATCATAAATCTGTTACTGACAGAGATGTGATGGCCAGAACATGAGGGAAATATAAGTCACAAGTACATAAAAAAGAAGAAAAATATAAGTCCTTAAAAATTTTGTATACCGAAAAAGTGAGAAAATTCGGAAGGCTAATGTTTGGGAAATTTAACTGCCTCAGGCGGAATTTAAGATTGGCCTACATTATAAGAATTACTATCAAAGAAACCAAAATTATATTCTTTACATCAGTCTATGAAAACTAATCATCAGAAGGTTTGTAATAGAAATGGTCGCATTGTAGGAAGAATCGCCATCACCATAAAGCAATGATCTATATTAGACGATAATAGATAACACTATGCCATAAAAACAAACAGTTTGTGTTCTAGACATAAAAATTTACTTTTTACTTGAAAAAGAATTATGGTTAGTTATTTTTTCATATTTTACTCAAAAATCAACATTAATTTTTTTCTATGGTTTTCACAAAAACACCACTTAAGTCATAAAATTGATTCCGGCTTCGGTAATTTTTTTTAATTTTTTCTTAACTTACAAATTTATTATGTTATCGAATATCTATCGAATCTCGAAAAGAAAGGTCAAATGTTTTTGCGAAAATAAATGTTAGCATAAATGTGGCTGAAGAAGACAAAAGTATCAGAATCGTTTTTCGTTCGCCAAAACACGATAAGTATATTTATTTTTAATTTGTTAATGTTCAGATAATTCCTTAAACTTGCCTCCACTTTTAATTTCGTTATTATCGGTAACATTTAGCATGAAAATGTGTTTTTTTTTTCTTTATTTATTAAAAAGCTAGAAGTTGATAAATAAAACATTTTAAAGTGATCTACGGGCAGTTTAGGACGCTTTAGTTATCTTGACGAAAGCTTCATTAAAAAATGCTATTCCCTTAAAGTAGACATTATATAAAAATAGAGAACTCTAAAAATGTTTTCATAACACCTTAAATATAAATGGTGCGTGGTTATCTTTAAAGTCTACAGTCCTACTAACCTATCAAAAAAGACCACATCGCACTATTTACATTTACACACAGCCGCTGATGTTACCTATCTTTTGGTATTAATTACAAAAGTTTCCTATGACGATAAGTACTTGTTTTAGGGGCAACAAATTTTCGAAGTTTTTTTACATATTTATATATTGAAGGTGATATTTATGATTTTTTGAATTATGTATTGAAAGTAATCCATCACCGCCAGGGTATTTAAAGACTCTGTCAATATTAAATATGTCTGATAATAATTTACCTATTGTAAATTATTTTAAACAGCATTGCTTCCTTACGGTGCACTATGGTCCCAAATCCATTTTTTTGGCAGAAATTCAAAAGAATTAAAATTGGAAAGTGGTAAATGCGTATATATTTTCTTTATGGCAACACACCAAGCAATCAAGAAAATATACTGGAGAAAATTAGGTGGCAACACCACAAGCCTGAATGGTACTTTAACTTTGCGGTTAAAAAAAAGTGCGATTAATTTAGATATAAAGCAGTTTTACAAATTAATTAAAATCAAGACTTAATAAAAAAATAATAAAGTGACTATATTATGAAAATTGACGGCAAGAGTTAGTAGTTGAAAAATTATATTAAACATTTTATGATTATTGTGGTCTTGTAAGTATTCATAGGTATTGTAATTTTGTGATTTGTAGAGAACATAATCTATAAATGTCGTGGACCAAAAGTTATATGTATGACTCAACTTGACTCAAAGTGTAAATGTGAAAGTGTTCGTCTGAGGTTGTAGTTTATGGTGGAATTAATGTCTCGTCAGCATTTTTCGGCAAACTCCAAAAATTATCATTTTATTTTAGCACAGTTTTTGATTAGCCATAGACTTATATATATGATTATATCTCTGAATTAGTTTTGTGTACGAGACCCAACAATATTTTATTTAAAAGGTATTGAAAGTACCTTTAAAATGGTATACAACATCATTCACCTTTTTGTACACATGTATACATTTTACTTTATTTCTTGAAATAATTATTTAAATTGCAGTTTAAAGTATACTATTTGTTTGCTATATTTTGCTTTCGTAATAATGTTTAGAAAAACACATTTCGTCAAAATAAACAACTCTTCATTCCTTTAAGCTTTCATAAAATTTTGTTTTTGGTCACCTTGTACCAATACAGGGTGATAATTATGTTGGTTATATATTGAGTTTATATGGGAGGTGGCAGTGGGTGTGGTCCGATCGGCCCAATTTTATTTTTATTTTTTTGCGTATGATATGTCTAGCAAATGTGCAAAATTACAAGACTGTATGTTTATTTTTCGACTTTATGCCATAAAAAATGAATTTGTGACCAGTGCGCGGTGATCCTCTCGTATCCTCTAATATTAAAAATATTTTGAACAATGAAATGAAACATCTGAAATCAGTCGGCAATTGCATGGACCTCCGTTGGCCACTCCTGTGATGCTAATTTGCCGAAAATAATGTAAATTCTGTGTCTTATAACATTGTAAGAAATAATCGGAATTTATAGGGGTATGGTCACCTCGGCCTTTTAAAATTTTGAAATTGATGTCAAAAGTATAATTATGTAGCCATTGCAAAGATATTTTACACAGTGGTAGTGCTTTGCTGACATATGTGTACTTCAATTCAAAAAGATATTGGAGGGAGACGTGTTACTTCAATTAGAAGTTATAAAAACTAAAAACAAAACTTCCAAAAAGCTCCAATTTTTGTCGTTTTTCCCCAAAAAGCTGACAACATTAATTAGCATATAAGTTGCTAGTTTCTTTTATTTTGAAGAAGACTTAGCATTTGATGCACTTCTTCATATCTCACCGAGAGGTCCTCCCCAAAATTGCCAATTTTTCAATACAAAAAAATGTTTGCTCAATATCTCAAATCTCAAAACACCGATCAGAAAATATTTAATAAATTTGTTACCCCCATATGTTGACTTATTAGTCGAATACTATGACCACATTCCTGCGGTATGTAAAGGAATGACTAACATTTTAGTAAGAATTCCAAAATTTGGAATATAATTTCCCCACTTTGAGAATTTCGGTATATATTTGGACATAAATGAAAAAATAATAAATCATTGTTTTCAGTTGTTGATTTTTATACTCACCACCTCCAGGATGGGGGTATATTCATTTGTCATTCCGTTTGTAACAGCTTGAAATATTCATCGGAGACCCCATAAAGTATATATATTATGGGTCGTGGTAAAATTCTAAGACGATATAGCCATGTCCGTGTGTCCGTCTGTATGTCTGTTGAAAGCACGATAGCGGCCGAACGAAATGAGCTAGGAGGTTCAAATTTTGCCTAAATGTATCTTATCGTTGTAGATCGGTTGGGATTGAAAGTGGGCGAAATCGGCCCAGAGGAAAAATTTTTTCCCTCACAAGGACTGAAAATACCCCTAATATTAAGAGTATTTCAGCATGTTTTTAGAACATATTAGCTTGTATTTACTTGATATTTGCAATGCGCATTCCCTTTATAGCATAAAAGGGCACCATAGAGTGTTTTTTATTTGTAGGGGGCGAAAAGGGACAAAAAGGGATAAAAATGGAACCTATCAAACGACAACAGATAGAAACGCGAAATTTGGCGTCTACATTCCTCTAATGGAGTAGATACATAATATAAGAGCAAATTCGTACTTTTAAGGGGTTAAATTGGGATAGAGGGATAAAAATAGTACCAACTTAACGGCTGCACCTAGAATAATGAAATTCGATGTATACATTCCTCTGATTGCGTAGACACGTAAAATAAAGGAACTTTCCAAAATTCGTACTTTTTGGGGTTCAAATGGAAAAAGGCGATAAAAATAGTACCTACCAAATGACCGCAGCTAGAATCATGAAATTCGGAGTATATATTCCTCTGACTGCGTAGACACGAAAAATAAAACGTTTTTTCCAAATTCGTACTATCAAAGGATACAATGGCTACAGGGATAAAAATAGTACCAACTAAACGAATGCAGCTAGAATGACGAAATTCGGTGTGTACATCCCTCTAATTGTGTAGATACGTAAAATAAAGAGATTTTAAATAGTCGTACTCTTGAGGGGGCAAAATTGGAAAAAGGGGATAAAAATGGTACCAACAAAATGGCCGCTGATAGAATCATGGAATTCGGTGTATACATTCCTGCATAGCCACGTAAAATATTTTTTCCAAATTCGTACTTTATTTTGTTGCTTTTACGACAAAAAATGGTAGAATCATGAAGTTGTCCTATACTTCGTACGTGAGAGATAAGGTATTTTCACAATATATACTTTTGAAATTAAAATAGTATGGAAATACAACCAATCAAACGACTGTATCTGAAAATACACTCTCTATCCACCAATATTTAGGGTATTTACGATTGCTGCCTTATATTTACTTTATGAATTGAAGTATTATTTCCAGTATATATATATACATACAGGGTGGCTGATGAATGCTGCTACCATGCTACTTAATATGGTACTGTGCTTCTATGTAAAGTCGACATCCTTTAATCTGCTGGTAATACTGTGGTGGAGGGTATATAAGATTCGGCTCGGCCGAACTTAACGCCTTCTTACTTGTTTTCTATTCCATTTTCTTTTCTCCTCTTGCAGGACTTTTAATTTTCAAAGGCTATAGATGTTTTAAAATTTTTTTGTTTACTTTTGCGAACCATACCACAACAAAAGCAATAAGTATGAAATGAAATATATAAAGGCAATAAGGGCATCAAATGAAAGAGAAGGATATTATTTAAAAATACTTCTAATTTCATGTTTTATTTATTTCTGCATTATTTTAGCATTCAAAATTTGCCACTTTAGTTTATTCATGCTTTACTTTTTACGGGGAAACACTTGAAATGGCTGTTAATGCTAAACTAATTATCGCCTTTATATGACTCCCTAAAGTATGAAAATAAATTATTAAAGCTTTGGAATTTAAAAGTGCTGCAAAAAGGAGAAAATATCACCAAACGGAGTACACAGTTTTCCTAAATAAATATTTTTTAAATTTTTAGGTCTCGGACACTATTATTTTATTTTGTTGTTGAATAGTGTTCGTTTAAATTATACAATATTTCTAAGAGAGGAATACATAAATACACAAACTGTCGAAAGCGGTGATGTAAAGCAATGTGTCATCTTTGACATGAAATGACTCATATACATATTCACAAATATCGATGTGAAAAGGGTTACAAACATAATAACAAACTTATGATGGAGTCTATATATTTAGTTGTTTGCAAAACGGTGTCGGTGGAAAGCGGGAGATTTTTCCGAATCATTATAGATTTAAATTTTGAGGAGGCATTATTCTTTATTGATGTATACGATCGGCGACCCACATTAACACACATACATATATGACCAATAAAAATCCCATAAACTGGGCACTCATGCATGGCCGACAACGTACAATGTATGTACTTCTAGGGCGGCAATAAAGACAAGTTATTTTTATGGAGACATCATTTACCCGGTGGATGTAAACAAACACATCATGAAAAGAAATTCGCCAGCAAAAAAAAACAAAACGAAAAAACTGAAGAAAAACACAACAACAAAAGAAACTGGAGGACTGGGGGAGCAAGAAATGAAATGAAACGAAATGAAATTATTCATAAAAGTCAATGTTTGTATTTATGATTAATGAAGGACTCTGTCTCATACTCTCTCTCTCTCACGCTCTCTCTCGTACTCTTTGTCCTGACCATTGAAAATAATAAAATTTTCTCCATATATAGCTGAATTTACGATTATGAGGACATAAAAACAACGTTCCCAACCAATAACGAAACTCACACGCTCGCACACACACCCTCGCAGTGCGACCACAAGGAGCGACAGCCACAAGACCAAGACCACGGCCAACCAACCACCCCACCAACCAATATAAGCCACGTCAAAGTTGTAGTCTGACAGCACCGGCAGTCATGAAATCAGTGGCATTTGTAAACAAACAAACCAACATCACACACGGTCGGTGACAGAGACGGTGACTCCGAAACGTGTCTATCTACTCGTGTTACAGGACATTTATTTTTCGAGTATGTTTTTCTTGTGTGTGTGTGTGTGTGTGTGAGTGTATATGTGTTGTTTACGAGTATGTTGACTTTTCGTGGTTTTCACTTACAGGATATGAATATTGTATCCCATTCAGTCCTGCCCTGACCAGTCCGGTCCGGTCCAGGCCAAGCCAACACCCACTCATTCATGCATTAATCATTCAGGCCAAAACGATAACGTCCGTGGTGGCGCGCGGGGAATTATGTAAACAAACAATCGAGCGCCCAGGAGGTGTCTTAAGTATGTCCATAATTAAAGAAATTACTTATAATTACACAGCCATCCACACGTGTGGGTGTGTGTCTGTGTGTTATCGTAAAAAGGCAACCAATCACGGGAAATCAATAAATTGCCTTGGCATTATAAGTCTCACAAACATTTATGAGTGGAGTGGCGTTCCCCCCTAATGTGGTGGTAAAAACAAAAGTTTCTTAATGGAAATACTTTTCTTGTCATAGGTAATCCTACGACATAGTTTTGGAAGTGCTGAAGGCATTCGCCGGAGAATGCAATGAAAGTCATGAAGTTGATGTTAAGGAAATCCTAAGCAGGGCTGGAGTAATATAGAGTAGATGGGGTCACGATAAAATATTGCTGAGGTCACCCTCCCCCACAATAATGAAGAAATTTATGTTTACAACAGTTGAACAAATTTTTTCTACAGCATACCTTTAGGGGCTGGTATTCAAATAAGTGTATTCATTTGTACCTGTAAGACCAATAACAACAATATTGCATTAGTAAATTTATTATAACCCTAAAAGTATGCATTGCAAAAGAACACATATTCCATTCAGTTGATAAGTTTAATGCGAATGTTTTGCCACGATATTTGAAATGATTTATTAACTAAGAAAAAACGGTAAGCCATGAAGCACCTGATTTTTTGCAAATCTTGAGCTGATATACCAAGTTTTAATTATTTATTAAGTTATAAGAGGTGGCTACCATTGATTAAAAGATACAAGGAATTTTCCAAATAAAAAAAAAACAAAATTTGCATATGGACGTTGGGCAAGGCAATGACAATTTTCATTTAATTGTATTATTAATCTATCTATACCCAGCATAAAAATAGCATCCGAAGAAGTGAAAAGATTTCTGGTTGTGAAAATTAGGCTCTTCACCATTGAATTTAACTTGGGTTTGTCATAGAAGGAATGCTCTTTAATTTGAGAAAAAGTTAATTTAATTAATTTGATAAAGTTAATTTCAGTTTGAAAAATCCATCACTAGCTGGGATAGAACAGCGAACCTTCTGGTTGCTACTACGTTTGCTACACTCTAACCATCAGCCATCTACCCTCTGTTGAGAACTACTATTAATCAATAAAAAATAAATATTTGAGGTATATTGGTAAAACAGCAAATTTATAAAATTGTTAAACAAAACTGTTGAAATTTATAAAATTATACAAAATTTAACATTGTATACTTATAAAAGTATAACTAGTAAAAAACGATTTTTTTCCCGAGTCACGATTCGAACTGTAGACCTTCTGGGTGCAAAGCTGACACCTTACGTCTGTGACCCCATACCAAAAAAGCGCTCTCACTAATTTATGAAAATGCTATTTGCTATTCATCTTTCAAGATTATAATCAGAACATACAAATTTGTAATGAGAAATGTAAAGTCATATTAGGATAATATAAATTAATTCATAATGAGAATTGTAAATTTATATTGAGAACTATCTATTCATATTAGGAACATATCAATTCATAATGAGAAATACAAGTTCGTAATCAGAAAACCCACAATTCATACTGAGAACGTAGACTTTCATATTCAGAAAATATAAATTCATAATGAGAAAATATAATATCCTATTGAGAAATAACAAGTAAGAAGGCGTTAAGTTCGGCCGGGCCGAATCTTATATACCCTCCACCACGGAGTGCATTTCACAGTATTACCAGCAGATTAAAGGATGTCGACTTTACATAGAAGTACAGTACCATATTACGAAAATTGTGACATTTTTTATGAACATTACTTATATTTGTTTACTATTTCAAACTATAATGTATACTTATGCGCACTGTTTAAAATCGACAATCAGTCGCCATTAGAAAGAAGCATTTTCAGATACAGACAAAGTGATAAGAAAAGTATAAATTTTAAAGATATCCTCATTTGCCCCATTCTCCGCCCAAATGTATAAATTTCGAAAAAACCCTTTTTCGAGTATTCATAGTCAGAATGTATACACCGAATTTCATGATTTCAACTTCAGTGGTTTGGTAGGTCCCATTTTTATCCCTCTTTTTAATTATATCCCTTAAAAGTACGAATTTCGAAAAATCCCTCTATTTTACGTATCTATGCAATTAGAGGGATGTACACTAGAGCGTACCAGGTTACAAGTAAAAAAAAAAAAGTTCGCCGTACACCTTCGAATATGAAGTATTATTGAAAGGTAGTTTCAAAAAAATTTTTTTTATTTTTTTATGCCGAACGTAGGGGTCGCGCTTTTACATTTTTCTATATAACTTCTGCATTTATAAACGGATTTTAAAGTGTGATACATCGATGTTTTTGTCCGATTTTTTTGTCTTTGAAGTCATTGAGCTCAAACATGATTCATGATTTTATGCGAGCTTTAATTTTCGATTATTAGAGTGGTACATTAGGGTAGTAGCAACTGAGAAATGATGGGTAAGTACCAGAAGGGGGTGCTTGAGCTCAATGACTTCAAAGACAAAAAAATCGGCCTCGTCGAGACAAAAACATCGATGTATCACACTTTAAAATCCGTTTATAAATACAAGTTATATAGAAAAATGTAAAAGCGCGACCCCTACGTTCGGCATAAAAAAATAAAAATTTTTTTTTTGAAACTACCTTTCAATAATACTTCATATTCGAAGGTGTACGGCGAACTTTTTTTTTGAGGTACGCCCTAATGTACACACCGAATTTCATGATTCTAGCTGTTGTCGTATCATTGGTACCATATTTTAACCCTTTTTGTCCCATTTCGCCCGCTAAAACTTTTATTTTTTGTGGTGCTTCCAAGCTACAAGAGGAATGTCCGCAACAAATTTTAACTGTATGAAAATAAGAAATTTAATTAATAAGTCAAGTCTACCAATATTTGTATACTATATATATATAATGGGTATAATACTTCAATTCATAAAGTAAATATAAGGGAGCAATCATAAATACGCTAAATATTGGGGTGTATTTTCAGCTACAGTCGTTTGGTTGGTTGTATTTCCATCCTATTTTAATTTCAAAAGTATAAATTTTGAAAATACCTTATTTCTCACGTACGCAGTACAAGACAACTTCATGATTCTACCATTTTTTGTCGTAAAAGCAACAAAATAAAGTACGAATTTTGAAAAAAATATTTTACGTGGCTATGCAGTCAGAGGAATGTATACACCGAATTCCATGAGTCTATCAGCGGCCATTTTGTTGGTACCATTTTTATCCCCTTTTTCCAATTTTGCCCCCTCAAGAGAACGACTATCTAAAATCTCTTTATTGTACGTATTTACACAATTAGAGGAATGTCTACTCCGAATTTCATGATTCTAGCTGCTGTCATTTGGTAGGTACTATTTTATCCCCTGTAGCCATTGTATCCCTTGAAAGTACGAATTTGGAAAAAACGTTTTATTTTTCGTGTCTACGCAGTCAGAGGAATGTCTACTCCGAATTTCATGATTCTAGCTGCTGTCATTTGGTAGGTACTATTTTTATCCCCTTTTTCCAGTTGAATCCCAAAATGTACGAATTTTGGAAAGTTCTTCTATTTTACGTGTCTACGCAATCAGAGGAATGTATATATCAAATTTCATTATTCTAGGTGCAGCCGTTAGGTTGGTACTATTTTTATCCCTCTATCTCCATTTAACCCCTTAAAAGTACGAATTTAGAAAAAATACTTTTATATTATGTATCTACTCTATTAGAGAAATGTACACGCCAAATTTCGTGTTTCTATCTGTTGTCGTTTGATAGGTACCATTTTTATCCCTTTTTGTCCCACTTCGCCCCCTACAAATAAAAATCACTCTATGGTGCCCTTTATGCTATAGAGGGAATGCGCATTGCAAATATCAAGTAAATACAAGCTAATATGATCAAAAAACATGCTGAAATACTCTAAATATTAGGGGTATTCTCAGTCCTTGTGAGGGAAAAATTTTTCCCTCTGGGCCGATTTCGTCCACTTTCAATCCCAACCGAACTACAATCATAAGACACATTTAGGAAAAGTTTGAACCTCCTAGCTCATTTCGTTCGGCCGCTATCGTGCTTTCAACAGACAGACGGACAGCCGGATATGGCTATATCGTCTTAGAATTTTACCACGACCCAGAATATATATACTTTATGGGGTCTCCGATGAATATTTCGAGGTGTTACAAACGGAATGACAAAGTGAATATACCCCCATCCTGGAGGTGGAGGGTATAAAAATATTTTTTCGTATTACGATGCCCAACTTATTTATATTTAGAAAAAAAATATTTTTTGACATTGACGACCTATTTCTCATGAATATGTATAAACGAAAATCAATAAAGATGAAATTGAAATTGATTTCATATATTTTAAGAGCACTTAATTTTTTATTAGATACTAGCAGTACTCGCTGCTTCGCATGCGAAAAAGTCAGGTATTTGTTATTATCCGTCTCTGTTTTAGGAAAGTATTTATTTGATTTTCTTTTCTAAAATAGTAAATTGGAAATATAACACTCATATACAGTCAAAGGAATGTGCTTGTCGATGTGCACTGTTTTAGCTGAACTCGCTTCGTACATATATTTTTTATCATTTTCTACCCAGTTTTTAACAAAAAATTACAAACGCAGAGCCTTTTATTCGAAGAATAATACATTTTGATGGCGCTTCTACATGGTCAGAGGAATTTACATACTAAATTTCATGATTCTAGCTGTAATCCTAATGTTGGTACCATTTTTATACTTTTTTGTACCGCTCACCCCTTATAAGTACAAATTTCGAAAGATGTAATTTTACTGCGCTTCTACATGGCAGCATAACTTACATACCAAATTTCACGTCTATAGCTGCAATACTTTAGTTGGTACCATTTTTTTCCCTCTAACCTCTTAAAATCCAATTTTACTGCGCTTCCACATGATCAGAAGGACTTACACATAAAATTTCAAGATTCTAGCTGCAATACTTTAGTTGGTACCATTTTTATCCCTTTTTGTCCCGCGCAACCCTTAAAAGTATAAGTACAAATTTCGAAAAATCAATTTATATTGCAAGTCTACGTTGTCAGAGAAATGTAAATACCGATTTTCACTATTCTAGCTGCAATTCTTAAATTATCCCTTTTTGTCTCTTTCCTCACTTAAAAGCAAAAATTTCATGAGCCTAGCCTCAGCCGTTTGGTCTGGGGGCTGGAAAATGGTAAGTCAGTCAGTCAGTAACGCAACTCTTTTATATATATACATTGCGGTTTCCTAGCTTTATTATGCCGTCTTAACTGTGTTTGTCCCAAATATAGTTTGTTTGTAATAAATATTTGAAAAAATATTCTTTAAAAAAATACATTTTACAACAAAATTTCAAACATTATTTCAAAGCTCAGCTTCTCAAATTTATAACGATTCGACTAAACTATTTAAAAATGTTCCCAATTTGGCATTTGAGATTGGGCCAATCTCAAAGCAATTGAGTCTTCTAATATTAATGTTCAAATATATGAGTGCAGCTATTATTCTATTATTTGTTTTAGATAAAACCTAGAGGAAAATGATTTCATTTGCTTTAAACTAGTAGATGTAATTAATTATTTAAATCGTATAGTTTCTTGGAAAATAAGTAATCTGCTGTCTGAATTCCACATACATATATTCGTATTATTTTTGGTTTTCAATAACAAATTTAAATCTCTTGGCAATTAGTATGTTCAAGGAAATAAATTCGATTATTATACTAATTTAAACAAATAAAATATTATCTTCATTCAAAATTGATTCATAAAACAAAGTTCTAAGTAATGATTTTAAGTTCTAAGTGACACTCAGAACCTTGTGGCTCCAAGCTAGTGCAAAACATATGAGTATCAAAGTTCGATGCATTTTTTTAACATAAATTTCTAAAAAGGTTTACTTATTACTTCAACAAGTTCAAACAAATTTATTAAAAGTCGCTGGCAAAATAAAATTATATATAAAAACTACATCATACAGGGTGGCTGATGAATGTTGCTACCATGCTACTTAATGATGTTGTTAAAGGAGTTTTTCTTTGCAGAACTGCATCGAAAGGTAATCCCGTCCAACACTGTGTGGTTTCAACAGGATGATGCGACTTGTCACATATCCAGGTCCTGCTATGAGAGAGAATTGCTGCGAAAGTTCCCCAAGAAGGTGATTTCTAGACACTTGACATTTCGTTGGCTCCCAAAGTCTCCTGATCTCACTACACCTACCTTTTTCTTGCGGGGTTATTTCTACAGGAAGTTTATAAAAAAATCATAAAAATGTGGATGGTTCAAAGCAATGCATTCGAACAATAATTGAGACAATTCTTACTGCAACTCTGCGGGAAGTAATGAATAATGAATATTGCAAGTACGTCACCGTCATTTAAATTTTATTATTTTTAAACCCCGTTAAAAAGGTTTAATAAATATGTATCAGTTGTCAAATGAACAAAGAAAAAATAATTTTTATGAATTAATCAAAAAGTTATTTGAGTTTCTTAATGTAGGATCATTCGTCAGCCACCCTGTATCAGACATTGAAGTTACGTTTTCTCAAAACAGCCTTTGATGCTGTTAGAACCTTCTTGGTCTGAGGTCGTGATTTGTACTTTAATTTAGGAAATATAGATCCTATCACACATATGTTCAATTAAAGGTACTTATGATGGTTACAAATGCTGCAAGTTTAACTTTCACATAGAAATCGATTCAAGAATAAATAGTCTCTAAAAATTATGAAAAAGTGAAAAAATAAAATCACGGTATTATAATATATATTTTTTTATTGGAATTTCAACGAAGAAAACAAGGTCTATTTCAAGAAAATCTATGGAGAAATGTAGATGTTATGACGCTTATTTGCTTTAAACTGGAATATTGTCCTTATTAAAGACCATTTATATTTTAAGAATGCAAATTTATTTACAAATGACATGACATGACTGGAATATTGTCCTGGCTTTTAACTGCACTCAGCAAAAAAGTCTTCCAAAAATCTGAGTAACATCATACTCGAATTTAGTTCAAAGAATGTCTTCAAGTTTAGTTAAAATTCCTTTGAGTTTGTATATATAAAATAGTTGTAAAAAATAATCTAATTAAAACCTAAATTAATTATTGATAAAATTTGGACATGTATAGTAGAGTGTCTCTAAAATACTTTAATTGATTTGTGGTTGTTTAGCGATTTTTCCTCTCAATACTATTCACACAGTGAATTCTTTTCGCAAAATTTATTTTAGAGGTTATTTTGAAATATTTTGGGAGAACGCAAGGTCGGTAACATCGACAATTCTAAGTGACTAGTACATACATACGTCACAATATGAATTATTTTATGAATAACATTTTAAAGTCCTGGACCTTAGTTAACAAAATTAGCCTAAAACCATTTTGTCTTAGGTTGTGGCAAGAATTTACCAATTTGCATATTTTCTTGTCACACAGAACAACAAATCTGATCATCCTTGGTAGATACGATTCGGCGCGTCGTAATCGAATGACCTTCGTACTTCTTTATGTGTTGAAATCACGGTCGCAGTCGCGACAATCCCTTCACCTTCTCCATATGCCGACGCATATGTCGCTTCAAGGCACAGACATACATATTTCGTTTGTTTTATTCTCAGACCTAACAATGATAAATTATGCCCTTGGCATAGCTATTGATACAGTATGGGTTTGAAACAAATGAAAATGAATAATTCATACTTTATGCCATCATAGCGTTGTTTACTCCGGCTGCCATGTAGTCAATTTGTGGACAAGTCTGTGAGCTATCACAACAAAGCATGTTTTGAGATAATAAATTGGGAAGTTTTTTCTCTTTTTTGTCTTAGATAATTGAAGATAGCGAATAGATAGGTACTAGCAGGTACAAGCCCAAAAGTAAGCAGTAATTTCAAGGAACTTATTCCGCCGAGAAGTATGCTACATAAATATACAAATTAATGTTTTAATTACTAAAACCTTAGAGGATTTCTAGAATAAGAGAATGTTTTGAGATTTCTAGAATAGGAGAGAGCATATTTTTTGTTAACCACTTTGTTATGGAATTATCGGAATTATATATTTTTAATTTATTACTCAAATTTCAATTTCCCCGAAGGCACCTTAATATTGGTACTCTCATTTTTGAAATATTAGTCCGATCACACCCGCTGATATGTTCAATTAAATGTAATTACAATGGCCACAAATGTAGCCTGTTTCACTTTCACCTAGAGCTATTGGTTTAGGACCAGTCTCCAAAAAATTGAGAAAAAATATTTTTTTCGAAAAAAAAATTTTGTCTGACACCAAAAAATCACCAAATCAAAAATAGAAAAAAGTCGGAAAATTATGTTTTGTTCCATTTTTAAAAAGGCTAACATTCTAGCGCTCAAAGCAGTGTCTATATGTAAAACATCTATGAATAAATGTGGTAAGGCTCATACCTTTGTAGATGCAAAAAATATCTTTAGAAAATTATGATTTTTTAATTTTTTATAAATAGAGCGTAGACACCCCTTTACAAAGTTTATACAATTATTTTTTACTAAATTTTGTAAGAGCTAGCATCTCATGGAAGAAAACAACACCTAAAGGGTGATTTTTTAAGAGCTTGATAACTTTTTTTTTAAAAAAAACGCATAAAATTTGCAAAATCTCATCGGTTCTTTATTTGAAACGTTAGATTGGTCCATGACATTTACTTTTTGAAGATAATTTCATTTAAATGTTGACCGCGGCTGCGTCTTAGGTGGTCCATTCGGAAAGTCCAATTTTGGGCAACTTTTTCGAGCATTTCGGCCGGAATAGCCCGAATTTCTTCGGAAATGTTGTCTTCCAAAGCTGGAATAGTTGCTGGCTTATTTCTGTAGACTTTAGACTTGACGTAGCCCCACAAAAAATAGTCTAAAGGCGTCAAATCGCATGATCTTGGTGGCCAACTTACCGGTCCATTTCTTGAGATGAATTGTTCTCCGAAGTTTTCCCTCAAAATGGCCATAGAATCGCGAGCTGTGTGGCATGTAGCGCCATCTTGTTGAAACCACATGTCAACCAAGTTCAGTTCTTCCATTTTTGGCAACAAAAAGTTTGTTAGCATCGAACGATAGCGATCGCCATTCACCGTAACGTTGCGTCCAACAGCATCTTTGAAAAAATACGGTCCAATGATTCCACCAGCGTACAAACCACACCAAACAGTGCATTTTTCGGGATGCATGGGCAGTTCTTGAACGGCTTCTGGTTGCTCTTCACTCCAAATGCGGCAATTTTGTTTATTTACGTAGCCATTCAACCAGAAATGAGCCTCATCGCTGAACAAAATTTGTCGATAAAAAATTTCGAACCGAACACTGATTTTGGTAATAAAATTCAATGATTTGCAAGCGTTGCTCGTTAGTAAGTCTATTCATGATGAAATGTCAAAGCATACTGAGCATCTTTCTCTTTGACACCATGTCTGAAATCCCACGTGATCTGTCAAATACTAATGCATGAATATCCTAACCTCAAAAAAATCACTCTTTAGTTTGAGCAAAACTATTGATAAATGTAGAAGTTATGAACCTCCGTCGTGTATGACTAAATAAATTTAAACAAAATTCATAATTCCTACAATAAGGGTCATAACATCTACATTTATCAATATATACTAAGCAACAGAAATTTTGCCACATGGGTATGTCATGTATTTCGGATTTCTAAACTCGAAAACGTTATTAGAAAAAAATGTGGATATATTTTTTATTTTATTATCAAAACTCAAATTTTCGTCGTAGGTACCTTTAACATTTGTACTCTCATTTTTGAAATATAAGTCCGATGACACCCCCTGATAGGTTCAATTAAAGGTAATTATGATGGCTACAAATGTTGCCCGTATCACTTTTACCTACTTTTACTTTAGGATCAGCCTCCAAAAATTGAGACAAAATATTTTTTTTTTTTTTCAAAAAAAAAAAAAAACTACAATAAAACCTAAACTAAACCATAAAAAATAGAAACAAAATCGGAAAAATTGTGTTGTTCTATTTTTTAATAGCTAACATTCTAAAGCAAAAACCAATATCTATATATAAAGTATCTATGAATATATGTAGAAGTTATGATCCACTTGGTAGATGCACAAGATTTTTTAAAAAATTACGAATTTTTATTTTTTAGAAATTGAGCGATAACACCCCTTTTTCATATTAGCTGCAATAATATTTTATTTAAGTTAGTAATAGCATGCATCTTAGCGCAGGAAATGGGACATAGTCGGATAAAATCTATGGATAAATGTAGAAGTTATGGGCCTTCGTCGTGTATGACTAAATCAATTTAAGCAAAAACCATTTTTTCTACAAGAGTATTCATAACTTCTTCGAAGGTACCATTAACATTTGTAATCTCATTTTGGAACTATAAGTCCGATCACACCCGTTTATATGTTCAATTAAAGGTAACTATGATGGCTACAAATGTTGCGAGTCTCACTTTCATCTATAAACAGTGGCTTAGGAACAGTCTCCAAAAATAGAGAACCAATATTTTTTTTTCAAATTTTTTTTTTGACGGCAGCAAAAAAAAAAAAACATATAAAATATAATAAAAAAATTTAATTAAAAATATTTTGTTCTAATTTTAAAAAACTAACATTCCAACGCACAAAGCAATATCTACTTGCAGAATATATATATACATATAAATAAAGTTATGAGCCACGTTGATGATGCAAAAGATTTTTTTTAAATTATGAGTTTTATATTTTTGTAAATAGCGCGAAAAGCCCCTTTAAAAAATAACTATAATAAAAATTTTTAATCCTATAATTAATGGTATCTTAACGATCAAAACAAGTTATTGTTGGAGAAAATCCATGGATAAATGTAGAAGTTATGGACCTTCGTCGTGTATGACTAAAACAATTTAAGCAAAAACAAATACTTCTAAATTAAGGGTCATAAATATTCTACATTTATTTATAGATTTGTTTCAACTGGGATTTGTTTTCTTTGTAAAAGTGCCTGTCATTAAATATAATATTGTAATGTTTACCTTTAAAATAACATATGAAATTATGAGCTCCTTTGTAGATGCAAAAGATTTTTTAAAAAATTATGATTTTTTATTTTTTTATAAATATTACAAAACACACCTTGACCAATTAGATAACATAATTGCTATATATATTATAATTATATGACATCTTAACGAAGAAAACAATATCTAGTTGTAGAAAATCTATGGATAATTGTAGAAGCTGTGGACCATCTTCATGTATCACTTAATCAATTTAACAAAAACCATTAATTCAACGGAAAGGGTCATTTATCACTTCTACATTTATTTATAAAGTTTTTTTCAATTAGGCCTTGTTTTCTTTGCTAAGATGCCAGCAATTACCAAATAATATGAAATATAATGTTATCTAATTTGTAGAGGGTTTTATGCGCTGTTTTAAAAAAATATAAAAATAAAAAATGTTTGCCTCCACAAAGAGTGTCACAACTTTAATATGTATTCATAGATCTGTTCCATTTAGACTTTGTTTACTGCCCCAGGATGTTAGCTATTAAAACAAGAACAAAGATATTTTTTTACGATTTTTTTCTATTTTTTATAACTTTTTTCTTGTCAGCAAAAAAATATATTTTTTCCGGAAAAGATTTTTTTTCATTTTTTTGGAGCCTCTTCATAAACAAACCACTGTTTCTAGCTGAAAGTGATATTTATAGCCTTCATAATTATCTTTAATTCATCGTGTGATCGTAAATATATTTCCGAAATTACAATACATATATTAAAGGTACCTTCGACGAAAATTGCGATTTTGGGGGGAAAAAATAAAAAAAAAATAATTGTCCATAAAAAACTTTATATGGTGATTTTAAGAAAAAATTAAATTTAGATAAATATTTTTTTTTATTTTTATATAAAATTACAATACATATATTAAAAGTACCTTCGACGAAAATTGCGATTTTTGGGGGGAAAAATAAAAATAATTATCCATAAATTTAAATAAATATTTTTTTTTAAATTTTTATGACATTTTCGTGTTGACAAAATCTTTTTTGAAACAAATTATTTTTTTTATATTTTTGGCAAACTGTTCCACTGTTTATAGGTGAAAGTGAAATCACAACATTTATAGCCATCAAAATTATCTTTACTTTAAAATATAAGCGGGTGTGATCGCACCTATATTTCCAAAATGAGAGTACAAACACGAAAGGTTACTTCGACGAAAATTGCGTTTTTGTACAAAAAAAAATGGTCGAAATCATGATCGTGGTAGTCTGCAGCCAAGTAATAAATGTCACCATGCCATTTGTAAATAAATTTGCATTCTATTAAATATAGATGCAAAATGGTCTTGAGCCAGGACAATATCCCAGTTCAAATCAAAAAATTATCCATAAAAAATGTTCTATGCTGATTTTATGAATCAGTATGCCTCAAAGCACACAAAAGCTAAATTTAAATAAATAATTTCGGTTTGTTTCTATTTTCTTATGATTTTTTCGTGTCAGCAAAAAAAATATTCTCAATTTTTTGTTGTCTAGATGAAAGTTTATATCTATAGCCATCATAATTATCCTTAACTCAACATATAAGCGGTTGTGATTGCAACTATATTTCCAAAATGAAAGTACAAATATTAATGGTACCTTCGACGAAAATTGCGATGTTGGGGGAAAAATAAAAAAATACATATGCTGATTTTATGAATCAGTATGACTCAAAGCACACAAAAAATAAATTTAAATAAATATTTTTTCCAAGTTTTTATGATTTTTATCGCGACGCCAATTTTTTTTTTTTTCAAAAAAAAAAAACATTTTTTTTATATTTTTGGGGGACTAGAAACAACCCATTTAATAACATTTAATTTTAACATTTGTGGTCATTATAATTACCTTTAATCGAACATAAAGGGTGGTTAAATTGTAAGGGCCGGTGTTGAATGTGAGCCACACATAAACTTCAAGTTTTTTCTACATTTCATTTGGCATTTCTCAATTTCAGATTAACTCAATTTGAACCATGGAAAGACACACAATCGAGCAACGCGTTAAAGTTATTCAGGCTTATTATGAAAATTGGCGTTCAAATCAAAATGGTGGATGATCAATTTTCGAAGAAAATCATTTTCAGTGATGAGGCACATTTTCACCTCAGTGGATTCGTGAATAAGCAGAATTGCCGCATTTGGGCGAATGATAATCCAAGAGTGTTTGTCGAAAAACCAATGCACCCACAAAGAGTGACTGTTTGGTGGGGTTTATGGGCTGACGGCATCATCATTGAGCCGCTTTTTTTCCAAACTGAGGCCGGTTACTAAGAATGGTCTTCGCTTTCGTGAGATGATGAAGAACATTTTATGGCCCGAATTGGATGATATGGATGTGGACGATATGTGGTTTCAACAGGACGGTGCCACAAGTCACACAGATAACGAAACAATGGCTCTTTTGCGCGACAAATGCAACGGCTGTATTTTCTCACGTAGCGGCGATGTCAATTGGCCGCCAAGATCATGTGATTTGACACCGTTGGACTTCTTTCTTCGGGGTTATTTGAAAGAGAAGGTGTAAGTCAATAAGCCAGCAACATTTCAAGAGCTAACGGATCGGCAAATTGACGGCATAGAACCTCAATTATGCCTCAGCGTCATCGAAAACTTGGACCATCGGTATTTTGTTCCATACATAATTGAACCATACCAATATTATCATAATAAAAAGAAATGACAATAAATTCCTAAATAATTTGTGTTTTATTCAAAATCAACATCGACCCTTAAAATTTAACCACCCTTTATAAGCAGGTGTGATCGGAGCTATATTTCCTAAATGAGAGTAGAAATATTAAGGTACCTTTGGCGAAAATTGCGATTTTAGTAAAAAAACAAGTAAGGAAGGTTAAAGTCGGGCGTGACCGACTATATTATACCCTACACCTATACCCTGTAGTGTAGGGTATAAAAAGGTCGTTACATTTGAACCGGGTGTATATATACTACAAATTGCATACTTCTATCTGTATTTGTAAAAAAAATTTTAACATAAACTTTGAATGAGAGCTATATATAAATCTGAACCGATCAGACACATTTTAAGCATAGGTTTTCTGAAATATAAGACGCTTTCCCAAATTTGATGGAAATCTGTTAAATATGTGGTTTCTAGAGCGGAAAGAATTAGATCGGAGGATTCATTTATATGGGAGCTATATATAAATCTGAACCGATTTGACCCACTTTCGCCATGGATGTTTGTAGTTGAAATATGAGCTGGTTTGCCAAATTTTAAGCAAATCAGTTCAAATATGCTATTTCTAGAGCGGAAATAATCAATTCAGTGGCAAAATTTGTATTGGAGCTATAAATATATATCTGAACCGATTTGACCCATTTTTACCAAAGCTGTTTCTAGTTGAAATATAATTTGTTTTGCCAAATTTGTTAAAAATATGTGGTTTCTAGAGCGGAAATAATCAAATCGGGGGAGACATTTGTGTGGGAGCTATATATATATATATATATATATATATATATATATATATATATATATATATATATATATATATATATATATATATATAAATATATGGCGTTTTGCTAAATTTGAAGAAAATCTGTTGAAATATGTGGTTTCTAGAGGGGAAAAAGTACAATCGGGAGCAAACTTTGTATGGGAGCTATATCTAAATCAGAACCGATTTTCTTCAAATTAAATAGCGTTCGCCCTTATCCCATAAAACTTCTTGTGCAAAGTTTCATTTAGTTCTAACCACAATTGCGACCTGGACTTTGATTACAAGAATAGATGGACAGACGGACGGACATCGCTAAATTGACTCAAAAAGTGATTCTAAGTCGATCGGTATAATAAACGATGGGTCCATCTTGTTTCCATTTGGGTGTTACAAACAAATGCACAAAGACATTATACCCTGACAGACAGTATACCCAGAGTATAAAAATATCCATTGAAATGTGTATATGCTGATTTTATGAATCAGTATGCCTCAATGTAAAAAAAAACAATAGATTTAAAAAAAAAAATTATTTGTGGTCACACAAAAATGGATTTCATACCACTGTGCTCTGTGACGCAGAATACTGAAACTATACCCTGTATAATATGTATATCGCTTATCAAACAACCCTCGCTGAAATTCTATACTCTTGCCCTAAAACTATATTGTCCTGCGGGGCGTACAAGACGACTCATGCTTAGACAGGCTTATCAGACCAGGCCAATCTCTGTCATTTGTGAATACTCTACGTAAGTCTGCCAAATACATCCTACTTACAAAAATATCGCAAAAAAATATGTGTGATCTTTGTCCCCACTTTTGAATGCATAAATCTTTTAAGAGCATTTCGATTATTTACTCAAATTTCATTGCAATGAACATTCGGTTGACTTATGACCATTTGGATTAGTGTTGCCATACCCCCCTCCCCCTCTCCACAATTGGCTGTCCAGACAACAACAAGCACTTTGTTTCGATGGTGCAAAGAAAAAAAGAAGGAAGAGCTATAAATAAAGTCTCCCGAGAAAAGCGAAAAGTTGACAACATCGCATTTGCTTTTAAAATCAACCAACCCCACCCCAAATAGTATGCTATAGTATTCTCTTATGCTCAACCCCTAAAATATATGCTAATCTTATTTATACAGTTGCAAAACACACACACAAAAAGAACATTCATTGCGTATTTATTTGTATATCCTTTGGAAAAAATATTGACTATTTTGGCATTGCCAACAATCAAGCAAACAAGAAGGATAATGTTTTCTATAAAAAAATGTATTCGGTTTTAAATAATCCGATTTTATATTTAAGTTGGCAAAGTATCACAAAATGATATTAAATTTAATTTGATCTGGCTGGTACAAAGTAGAATAATTGAAAACTTTCCCAGAGTTAAGAATTCACTTGCAAATATGTACACACTAGAGTAGTTTATTGAGAGTGCTCATTAGGGTGGAGTGAAACAAAGGATGCTAGGTCTGCGACGCACATTGGAAAATTTCCAGCTGCGGTAAAAAATTAGAAGAAATAGAGGCAGAACCTTGAAAAAACATCGCATACATCCCTTATACTGTCAAATTAGCTCAAACAATTTTTTTGTTAAATCATCCAACAACCACGCCTACCTCACAACTATATATATAAAAATGAATCTGTGATTGTATGTTTGTTTGTTTGTTCTTTATAGCAACCTAAACTGCTGAACCGATCAAAAATGGGCGGTATTGGAAAAGTGGGCGTGGTACCTCTCATACGAAGTTAAAACCCAATTTTGAATATTGTCTGCATTTATCAACGAAAAAAATGCGTGCCTGAAGGGTTAAGCGCCAAGGAATTTGATAGTTTTTGTGTAATATTTCTGCAAAATATATATCGAGGACTTATATTCAAAAGTGGCTATGAACCATTTTACCGAAAATGAGTTTTTGATGCCAAACTATTCTCAGATTTGGATGTCATCTGTCATATAAATTTGGAAAATAATTTTTTTTCTAAAGGCATTTTTTAAATTTTCTGATTTGACTATCCACTCACACGTTACTTTGTGACTGTATAAGTGGCTTTGAAAATAAAAATAAAATAGTTAACCAATGTAGCAGCATAAAACCGAAGGTTATAATTCGTAACAACTATTTTGTTTAAAACATTTGTCTAGATTTAGGGCATATCGTACTATCAAATTCCATCATTTCGCGTTAAAAGCATTTTGATTCCCCAGTTATCAGGCTAAAATAGGAAAAATGGTGGCTGTAAAGTCAAAAATTGTGAAAAGTATATTTAGAAAAAGTGGCGTAACTTTTTATTATATTGAGAATACCAAAATATTTCTTTGGCATGTGATTTCTGACTTCATGGGAAATGTTTGTATATGAAAAGTTTCAAAATTATGAATGAAGAAAGATAAAATAAAGGGTGATTTTTTAAGAGCTTGATAACTTTTTTTTAAAAAAAAAACGCATAAAATTTGCAAAATCTCATCGGTTCTTTATTTGAAACGTTAGATTGGTCCATGACATTTACTTTTTGAAGATAATTTCATTTAAATGTTGACCGCGGCTGCGTCTTAGGTGGTCCATCCGCTTAGTCCAATTTTGGCATTTCCACGTTTTTGAGTAACAGAGACCCAATTGGTGCGAACGGCGACGAATCGAAAATTGGTGGTCATCATTAACACTGGCCGATACAGCTGCGATATTTTCTTCAGTTCGCACTCTACGTAAGCGTGTTGGTGGTTTAATGTCCAACAATGTAAATTTGGTGCGAAATTTAGTCACAATAGCCCGAATAGCCGCTTCAGTGGGTCGATTAAACTGACCATAAAATGGAAGCGCGCAATGAACTTTCTTAACAGAGCACGCATTTTGATAATAAAATTCAATAATTTGCAAGCGTTGTTCGTTTGTAAGACGATTCATGATGAAATGTCAAAGCATACTGAGCATCTTTCTCTTTGACACCATGTCTGAAATCCCACGTGATCTGTCAAATACTAATGCATGAAAATCCTAACCTCAAAAAAATCACTCTTTATAAGGAACTGCAACGACGAATTTTGGAATTTTCATCAATTGCAGCGATTTTCGTGACTGGCTACATATAGGGTGATTTTTTAAGAGCTTGATAACTTTTTTTAAAAAAAAAACGCATAAAATTTGCAAAATCTCATCGGTTCTTTATTTGAAACGTTAGATTGGTCCATGACATTTACTTTTTGAAGATAATTTCATTTAAATGTTGACCGCGGCTCCGTCTTAGGTGGTCCATCCGCTTAGTCCAATTTTGGCATTTCCACGTTTTTGAGTAACAGAGACCC
Organism: Polietes domitor; assembly: GCA_947397865.1. Classification (NCBI taxonomy): domain Eukaryota; kingdom Metazoa; phylum Arthropoda; class Insecta; order Diptera; family Muscidae; genus Polietes; species Polietes domitor. The sequence goes on from OX377620.1 coordinate 114,260,440, forward strand.
AATTGGTGCGAACGGCGACGAATCGAAAATTGGTGGTCATCATTAACACTGGCCGATACAGCTGCGATATTTTCTTCAGTTCGCACTCAACGTAAGCGTGTTGGTGGTTTAATGTCCAACAATGTAAATTTGGTGCGAAATTTAGTCACAATAGCCCGAATAGCCGCTTCAGTGGGTCGATTAAACTGACCATAAAATGGAAGCGCGCAATGAACTTTCTTAACAGAGCACGCATTTTGATAATAAAATTCAATAATTTGCAAGCGTTGTTCGTTTGTAAGACGATTCATGATGAAATGTCAAAGCATACTGAGCATCTTTCTCTTTGACACCATGTCTGAAATCCCACGTGATCTGTCAAATACTAATGCATGAAAATCCTAACCTCAAAAAAATCACTCTTTATATGTTACAAGCGACCAATCTGACGGAATAAGCTGGAATCTTTAAATTCGCATCACAGAAAATGTGTTTTATATACAACATTTATATATTTATATATTTGGGCATAAATGGCTATGTGCTTCATAGTTCTCAATTTTAAACATGCAAAAATGACTATGAACCATAAAACCGCGAATAATAGGAAATTTCGAAAACTTTTTAATCGTAGCAATTAGTAATCCTTTTTAGATTAAACTGTAGAAGAATGATTAATAATTTCTCTTCAAATTAAGGAGAAAATCAGTTTTTTCGCTCTCCTGAAAAGTTATGTTTTTGTTCATAGCCACTTATGAATATAAGCCCTCGATATGTATGTATGTAATTTCAAGCAACTATTTAAAAAAAGTTCTACACTTAGAGAACAAGTCTGTTAATAAAAGCAGCGATTGTCTGCTGCCTATCAGCAGACACTTTTCTGCTATTACAGCTGTTTTTTTGGCATAACTGTAGTTTTCTGCAATCTTACATCACCATTCACACTGCTAAAGAGTTTGCAGTCTGCTAAAATTGGCTGTTGTTAATTAAAATATAAAAATAGATAAGCGTTCATAAGCGAGTTTAGCTCGAATTTTCTTTTATATTAGCTTGGGACAATATGCGTATCACATATATTGCTAAAAACAGCTGTTTACCATCTCAGCAGATACAAATCTGCTGTCTCTTTTTTAACAGCAGAAAATCTGCTCTTTCAGTAGACTTTCTGCTTTTTTTACTGACATATTCCTTTGAGTGTACTCTAGTATAGGGTGTTTTTTATTGGGGTATAGAACTTTAAGTTGGCATCACTTTTTTAACTGGCGGCCATTTTGTCAGCTGTCAAGTGATTAATATTTAGTTTGGTTTGCCATTTCATCATGAACAGGTTGACAAAAGAACAGCGCTTGCAAATCGTGCAAATTTATTTCGAAAGTAATGGTTCAGTTCGCGAAGTTCACCGCAAGCTCCGTCCATTTTATGGTCGACATAATCGTCCATCAGAGCAATTAATTCGGTTAACCATGGATCGTTTTCGCACTACGTTTACTCTATGTGATAATACGCATCCGCAGAGACGTCGAACAGTGCGCACCGAAGAAACAATTGCCGTTAGGGAACTTGGAAGCCAACATTCGTGGCGTTATTGCCAACATACGGCCCCATATGCTCGAAAAAGTGGTTGAAAATTGGACCTGTAGAATTGGCTATATTCGAGCCAGCCGCGGCGGCCACATGCCCGAAATCATATTTAAACATTAATGGCATAAAATTATCCTTCCAATAAAGCCCAATTGATGGACATTAAAACGATTTTCTTGTGTTTTATTTCAATTCGAAGTTCTATACCTCAATAAAAAACACCCTATAGATTTACTTAAAACATTTTACTTAAACATTTCTTTGGATTTAATAAAAAATTCTTACAATTGAGTAAATTCAAACTTATGTGGAAGAATATTTTCAAGGTTTTATGTGAGAAAAAAAATCTGAAATTTTTTGTATGGAAAAAATGTAAAAAAATCCATTTAGGAAATTTTAACTTAAAAAAGTGGTTTTTCCTAAAATTATGTTAAAATGTTTACTGAAATTTATGCCGAGTTCTTCATACATTTAGGTATTAATGAACTTATAAAAAACATTTGAGATTGTTTAAAAAATTATTGAATATTAATCTAAGATGCAATTCTCGTTCGTTTGCAGAGACTTATTTCTTAAATACTTGAAGAATTATTCTAAACAACCACTGCCTTCGCTACAATCATGGAGTAATAGCTCAACTCCTTATGGCAGAGGTATCATGAAACTTTTGAGAAATATTTCATGTTGTCATTTTTTGTATCAGTTTTGCATACTCTGAAGCAAAACTATTTGTTTGATTTTTTTTGGTTAATTTGAACTTATTTTAATTTCACCTTTTTTCCTCGTATAATATAAAATTCTCCTCAGTTTAAGTAAAAATTTACTCATTTTGAGGAAAAAATCAGCAAATTTTCCTCAGTTTGAGTAAATATTTACTTGATTTGAGTAAACATTTACTTAGTTGTATGAAATTTTTAGCAAAATTTTACTAAGATTTAATAAAAATTTACCTAGTTTTAGGAAAATTTTGCTTAAATATAGTAAAAAATTATTTGGTTCTAGGAAAAATTTACTTAGATTTAGGAATTAGCAAAATTCTACTTATATTTAGCAAAAATGTACTTGGTTTCCTAAATTTTAGTTAATTTTAACTATTATAGGGTTAACTCTTTTATGAGTGTCACCTTGAAATATCGACCTGAGACCCTTTAAAGTATATATATTCTTGATCCTCATAAAATTCTAAGACGATCTAGCCATGTCCGTCCGTCCGTCTGTCCGTCTGTTGAAAGCACGCTAGCATCTAAACGAAAGGAGCTAGAACGTTCAAATTTTCCATAAATGCGTCTTATAGTCGTAGATCGGTTGGGTATGGAACAGAGCGAAATCGGCTTAAAGGGAAAAATTTTTCTCTCACAAGGACTAAAAATACCCACAATAATCCCTTATATTTTAGAGTATATACTTGATATCGGGAATGTGCATTCCCCCGATAACAAAAACGTGCACCATAAAGTGATTCTTATTTGTAGGGGGTGAAATGAGGCAAAAAAGGGATAAAAATGATACATATTAAACGACAACAGCTAGAAACACGAAATTCGGTGTGTACATTCCTCTAATTGAGTAGATACATAATATAAAAGTATTTTTTCCAAATTAGTACTTTTAAGAGGTAAAATAGCAATAGAGGGATACAAATGGTACCAACCAAACGGCTGGGAATAGAATAATGAAATTCGGTGTATATATTCCTCTGATTGCGTAGACACGTAAAATAAATTCGTACTTTTTGGGGTTAAAATGAAAAAAGGGGATAAAAATAGTACCAATCAAATGACCGCAGCTAGAGTCTTGAAATTTGGAGTATACATGACTGTGTAAATTCGTACTTTTTGGGGTCAAAACGGAAAAAGGGGATAAAAATAGTACCAACCAAATGACCGCAGCTAGAGTCATGAAATTCGGAGTATACATTTCTTTGACTACGTAGACATGGAAAATAAAAGGTTTTTTTCGAAATTCGTACTTTCAATGGATACAATGGGTACAGAGGGATAAACATGGTACCAACCAAGCGGCTACACCTAGAATAATGAAATTCGGTGTATACATTCCTCTGACTGTGTAGACACGTAAAATACACGGATTTTTTAAAATTCGTACTTTTTGGGGTCAAAATGGAAAAAGGGGGTACAAATATTACCAACCAAATGACCACAGTAGAGTCATGAAATTCGGAGTATACATTCCTCTGACTGCGCAGACACGGAAAATACATGGATTTTTCGAAATTCGTACTTTTTGGGGTCAAAATGGAAAAAAGGAATTCGAAATTCGTACTTTCAAGGGATACAATTAGTACATAGGGATAAAAATAGTACTAACTCAACGACTACAGCTAGAATGATGAAATTCTAATTGGATAGAAAAGTAAAATGAATAGATTTTAGATAGTCGTACTCTTAAGGTACCAACCAAATGACCGCAGCTGGAATCATGGAATTCGGTGTATACATTCCTCTGACTGCATAGACACGCAAAAAAAAAGTTTTTTTTCTAAATTCGTAATTTTTCATTTACGGCAAAAATTGGTTGCATCATGAAGTTAGGTTATTTTGCACTAATGGATTTTCAAAATCTGTACTTTTGGAATTAAAATAGAATGGAAATACAACCAACTGTAGCACCCACTATTTACCAATATTTATGGTATTTAAGCTTTTTGAAAATATAAATAGAAGACTAATTATTTTTTTAATTGACGTATGGTAGCCTTGCCTTATAAGCGTGGTTTGAAATAATTAAAATATTATATTTATTTATAAAATGATTTTTTCAATATTTGTATTTGTTTTGATTTGGCTATGTAAAAAAATTATATTTTCCTGTAATATTACTGCACTTCTACAAAAATCGACATCCTCTGTGCAATCAATGGTGTTCGGCCGGCCGAACTTAACGCCGTTTTTAGTTGTTTAATTATAGACCCTTGAAATCACTTTAAATATAAATTTTTATTCTTGTCTTAGAGTAGCTTAGTGATCGAATTATTGGACATCTATAGTAATTTTTTGTGTTTTTTACAGTGATAACTGAACAGTTTTTCGTTATTTGGTGATAGTATTTTATAAAAAAAGTAAATACCTTTCCAATGATGCCTAAATGAAGAACTCTAAAGGAAATTGACGCTGAACCGCTTATTTTTGTAAGAAGAATTAGAAGAATTTTGGCTGTGAAAACCATCACATCACATGTATTAAATTATTTCACAAAAATGGAGCCAGTGACTTCATTTTTCGTCCGATATTAATCATTTAGGCATTATTCAAAAGGCTTCCATTATAACACCTCGCACAAAATGTTTCCAAGAAATTTGAATTTTTAGCTGTCACTTTGAAACCCCACAAAAATCAATCTAAATTTACAATAATACAACCAATGAGTTATTCTAATTTATATTTAAAGTACTTTCAAGTGTCTATTGATTCAGAGAAAAAAATTGGACTAAAATGCAACATAAAACAAGGAAGAAAATTAAAGGCTAAAGTCGGGCGAGGCCGACTATATGATACCCCACGACTTTATGATAGCCCACGCTCCACCTCATTACAATTGCATTCAAAAGTGATATCGGGAACAACTTTTGGTCTATAGAGCGGCAAAAGTCAAATCTAAATTTGTATGGGAGCTATATAAAAATCTGAACCTATCTCACGACAAACTGCCACCACAAATGTTCTAGTTGAAATATAAGGTGTTGTGGCAAATTTGAAGAAAATCGGTTAAAATAACTAGTTTCTAGAGCAGAAAAAGTAAAATTCGAATCGAAATTTGTATGGGAGATATATATAAATCTTTCTCCATAAATATTCCCGTTCGATTATAAAGTAATGTGCCAAATTTGAAGAACATCAAGTAAATTTTGTGGTTTCTAGTACAGAAAAATTCAAATCAGGAGCGACATCTGTATGAGGGTTATATCGAAATAAGAACCGATTGGTTTCCAAATAATTAGCGTTCGTCCTAGGCCCGCAAAACTTACTTGTGCCATTTTTGCTAGGGTCGGATAATAATTGCGAAAAGAACAGACGGACATTGCTAACTCGACTCAGAGTGAAGTGATTCTGAAGTCAAAAGCAAGCATTTATCTAAGCCGATCTGTATAATAAACGATCGTGTTACAAACAAATGCACAAAGGCATAATACCCTAGTGGAGTGTATAAAAATTAAAAAGCATAACTTTTACATTTATCCATAGATATTTTTTAACGAAACGCAGTTTTCTTTTTTTGAATGCTAACTATTAAAAAATGGAAAAAATATTCATTCATATGAAGAAATAACTTGATCGATTTGCTGAAATTCGAATATATTACATTCAAAACAGATAGATGAACAAATTATTTTTAAATTTTTTCTTGGTTTTTTTTACCAAAAGAAACTGTTCTCTTTAAATCATTTTGACCTTCGACGAAAATATGTACCTTCGACGAAAATTGGAGTTTTGTAAAAATCTTAAAGAAATGTATACATAATCATAGTAGGTCTAGTTTTATATTAAATATAAATAAATAATTAAATAAAGCTATATTTAGCAAATCTTTAGTAAGTATTTAGAGTAAACTATCAATATTTACCACAACACGGCAACCGTTATAGAAGACTCACCTGCAATTACAAAACAATACAACAAATATTAATATCACCTAAAATACAAATTATTTAAAACACATATAAATAATACAACTTTTAATAAATATTTGATTTGAACTGGAATATTGTCCTAGTTCAAGACCATTTGGCATCTATATTTGGTGTGACATTTATAACTTGGCTGCACACTATCACTATCGTGAAAGCCTTCGTCAAGTGGCTTCGGAACAACTTTTCAACAATATAGCCGGACTTTTTAAGTAAATGATTCTCACAAACGAAAGAGAAGCACAACTCTCTTATCGAAAATTAGTCAGTTGGAAAATCACTGCGAAGCCACATGACGACTTCTTTCATCTGTAAAAATTCTATGGATAAAATTAGAAGTTAAGGCGCTTATTGTAGAAGTAAAGGATTTTCATAAATTGTGTGTTAGCTATCGAAAACTAAAAAATAATATTTTTTGAGCTAAAAAATGATTTTTTTTAATTTATAGGAGACTCTTCCCAAAATACTATTTCTATATCTGTGAAGGTGGAATTCGAAACACTTGTAGACGTCATAATTACTTTTAATTGAACATATAAGTGTTATCGCGCTTATATTTCATAAACTATAGTACAGGTATTAAATGTGCCTTCGTCGAAAATTGGAAAAATTAAAAAATATCCATAAACAAATTTTTAAAACTTTTTTTTTCAAATTTAGGAAGCCAAATTATATCAGTATATATTATAAATAGTTCCTTGACAAAATTTTTGTTCCATTCAAATGATTTTTAAAGGTGATTTGGGGAATGTTTAGCTCACTGACGACATTTTCAACCTGGTGTGCATAATATCTCCGAATCTATTGAAACGATTTGTACCCTCCACCTCCAGGATGGGGGTATACTAACTTTGTCATTCCGTTTGTAACACCTTGAAATATCGACCTGAGACCCTATAAGGTATATATATTCTTGATCGCCCTAAAATTCTAAGACGATCTAGCCATGTCCGTCTGTTGCAAGCACGGTAGCATCTTAACGAAAGGAGCTGAGACGTTAAAATTTTCCATAAATGCGTCTTATAGTCGTAGATCGGTTGGGATTGAAACGGGGCGAAATCGGCCCAAAGGACTAAAAATACCCATAATAATCCCTAATATTTTAGCGTATTTAAGCATGTTTTTTGAATACGTCTGTTTATATTTGCTTGATATTTGGTATGCCCATTCCCCTTATAGCAAAAACGTGCACCATAAACTGATTCTTATTTGTAGGGGATGAAATGGGGCAAAAAAGGGATAAAAATGGTACATATTAAACGACAACAGCTAGAAACACGAAATATAGAAACACGAGATACATAATATAAAGGTATTTTTTCCTAATTCGTACTTTTAAGGGGTAAAATGGGAATAGAGGGATAAAAATGGTACCAACCAAACGGATGCCCCTAGAATACTCAAATTCGGTGTATACATTCCTCTGATTGCACATACAAGTAAAATACACGGATTTTTCAAAATTCGTAGTTTTTGGGGTTAAAATGAAATAGGGGATAAAAATAGTACCAACCAAATGACCGCAGCTAGAGTCATGAAATTCGGAGTATTCATTCCTCTGACAGCGTAGACAGGGAAATTAGACGAATTTTTCGAAATTCGTACTTTTTGGGGTTAAAATGGAAAAAGGGGATACAGATAGTACCAACCAAATGACCGCAGCTAGAGTCATGCAATTCGGAGTATACAATCCTCTGACTGCGTAGACACGGAAAATAAACGGTTTTTTCGAAATTCGTACTTTCAAGGGATACAATGGTACAGAGGGATAAAAATAGTACCGACTAAACGACTACAGCTAGAATGATGAAACTATAGTTGCGTAGAAACGTTCGGCCCGGCCGAACATAACGCCGTTTTTACTTGTTTTTTTAATATTGCCCAAAGTGTCCTCTATATATGTACATAAAAGGTTTTTACCTAAGTTTTATAATTGTCGCACAATAAAAATTCCTTTTGATGTTATGTTATGCTAGGTTGTCAGGGTGGTGTAGGCCCCTGTAACTTTTTTTCATATAATTTTGGGACACACTAATATACACACATAGGTTCATAAATAGTAGCTGCATACATATATGTATAAGAGAAACAGAAATATATAATAGGGTGCGCCTTAATCTGAAAAAGCTTTTGGAAATCCTATTCGACTGCCATGATTAGTCTTAGTAGCCGATAAAATAATATAAAATATATGTATAATTTTTTTTAAATGAATACAACAAGAGCCACCCTAATACATATACGTATGGGAAAAAGTTTTTCCTTTACAGTTTTCATAATTGCAAAGATATAAAATCGCAATGAAATTTACAGAAAAAGTATAATGAAGAGATACGGCGGCCGGTGCCGACTGGACGAGGGATACGCACACAAACTTACACACATAGACAGTCTTATGTGTGTGTTGCCAGTGGAGGGGACTCAGAGAAACCAGAACAAACTATTGATTTTCTCGTGCCTGGGAAATGTTTGTACGCTTTAGGAAACCCATGAGATGAACTGGCAGAAAGTTTCGAAAGTGGGAGGTGCATAAATGTATACAAATATGAGTATAATACGCACACACCCACACAGATCCATCGACACAGTCATGCCGACGTTAACAAATATGTTTGCATAGTGCCTACAAATTGAACACGAATTGTGAAAGAATCCGCAGGGGGAGGGGATTATTTTTCATCTCTTCCTTTTTTCTTAAATTTGATAACACAAATATTTTGATAAATTCCATAACTTTGTTACAGATTTCATCGCCGGCGTAATTGAAAATGGTAGAGGGCGGGGGTGAAACTAAAGACGAAGATGACATGAAATATGAGCTCGACAATTGGCGGCGGATGTGGGAGTGCTTGTTAATGTTTAACGCTTATTTTTTGTGGAAGTAGGCGTGGCAAATATGAGTTTTCTTTTTTGTAGCCAAGTCATCGTCTAGACTCGAGCGAGGTCTGCGATTGTGTCTACCAACCACATCACTTTCGAGTGTGTGGCCTTATGATTGATTTGTACCGACAGACACGTCAAGGAGGTGCGACTTTTGCAAATAAATAAGAATTCACAACATTTAAGATATGTTTATTAGGCTGGGCCATGAAGAAAAATTGCTGCGGTTACCTCCGAGAATTGAAGATTGGATTGTTTAATGATGGTCTGCAAAATATTTCCATCACAGGTCAAGTAGTCTGTGAGCTAAACGCCTCTGAAAACACCCCCCAAAAATCATATTTTCCCGTGTAGTTTTTTATGTGTCATTTTTATACACTCCACGAGAGTATTATGTCTTTGTGCATTTGTTTGTAACACCCAAAAGGAAACGAGTTAGTTTATTATACAGATCGGCTCAGAATCACTTTCTGAGTCGATTTAGCAATGTCCGTCTGTCCATCAATTGTTGTAATCGCAATTATAGTTCGATCTTAACAAAAATTGGTACAAATAAGTTTTGTGCATCAATTACGACCACTATTTAATTTGAGGCAAATCGGTTCAGATAGAGATATAGCCCCCATACAAATGTCGCTCCCGATCTGACATTTTCCGCTCTATAAACCACATATTGTACCCGATTTTCTTTAAATTTGGCACAACATCTTATAATCCAAGTGGAATGTATCATAGAGTCGACCACCCCCGACTTTAGCCTTTCCTTACTTGTTTTTCTTAGAATAGACACTTGAAAGCATTTTAAATATATTTTTTATGTATGTCTTTGAATAACTCATTGTTCGTCTTATTGTATGTTTGGAGTATTTTTTGTAATTTTTTAATGTGACTCATATTTCTTGGGAATATTTTGTAAAAGGTGTTATGAAAAATAAATAGAAGTAATCACTTACTTTCTAAAGAAGATTACTTTCTAAAAGATTAATATCAGACGAAACAAGTTTAATACAATATATGTTTTTTCAGAGTCAACTTTTCAAACTCTTTTTAAAAAGGTGCGGTGCGATGCCAATTTCCTCCCGATGTTCATCATCTAGGCTTCATTCGAAATATATTGATTGCAACTACTTATTTTTACTATGAAAAACCACAAAAAAGGAGACTGTTCCTAACTTTTGTAGCCATCATAATTAGCTTTAATTAAACATATAAGCGAGTGCTATCACACTTATATTTCCAAAACTGCAGCAAAAATATTTAAGGTAGCTTCGCCGAAAATTGGAAGTTTAGAAAAAAAATAATAATACATTAAAACTTATCCATAAACAAATACATCAGAAAATGTTATACATGGCACCTTGATATGTTTGTTCCATAAAAATGATGATGATGAATGGAAAATACTTTTTTGCGTTTGTTATGAGCCATTTGGAACACCACACCAAAAACCTACCTTATGAATTCCGCAAATTCTCTGTTTCGAAAAAATACTTTAGGATTTTTAACGAAGTGTTGGTGGCTTCACTGACAGCAGAATTAGTTATATCCCAGCAACAAAAAAATAGAAGTACTTTCAACATTTAAACTACTACCGATTACTTTGACTTTGAAAGGTAGAATATATAGAATAACACATTCATTTTTATTTTCAGGTTAATGTTTGACATTTGCACAATGTGTCGCTATAAATGGCAAAGTTCAATCATCCCAACAAAAATAATCAGTACTTTTTTATATCTAGAAACCAAATATTTCAACAGATCCTCTTCAAATCTTTCAAAATATCATATATTTCAACTAGAAACACCCATGGAGTAAATGGGTCAGATCGGTTCAGATTTACATATAGCTCCCATAAAAAGTTCGCTCCCGATTTGACGTTTTTCGCTCTAGAAGCCACATATTGTATCAAATTGTCTTCAGATTTGGCAAAACATCTTATATTTAAACTAGGAACACCTATGGTGAAAATAGATCAGATCGGTTCAGATTTATATATAGCTCCCATTAAAATTTCGCTCCCGATTTGACTTTTTCTGCTCTAGAATCCAAATATTTTAACAGATTTTCTTCAAAATTCTCAAAACACCTTATATTTTAACTGGAAACACCTGTGGTAAATATGTGTTAGATCGGTTCAGATTTAGATATAGCCCCCATACGAATTTCACTCCCGATTTGACTCTTTTCACTCTAGATACCACATATTTTAACAGATTTTCTTCAAAATTGGCAAAACATCTTATAGTTCAACTAGAAACATCTGTGGTAAAAATGGGTCAGATCGGTTCAGATTTATATATAGCTCCCATACAAATTTCGCTCCCGATTTGACTTTTTCCGCTTTAGAAACCACATATTGTATCAAATTGTCTTCAGATTTGGCAAAACATCTTATATTTAAACTAGGAACACCTATGGTGAAAATAGGTCAGATCGGTTCAGATTTATATATAGCTCCCATTAAAATTTCGATCCCGATTTGACTTTTTCTGCTCTAGAATCCAAATATTTTAACAGATTTTCTTCAAAATTCTCAAAACACCTTATATTTTAACTGGAAACACCTGTGGTAAATATGTGTTAGATCGGTTCAGATTTATATATAGCTCCCATGCAAATTTCGCTCCCAATTTGAATTTTTCCGCTCCAGAATCCACATATTATAACAGATTTTCATCAAAATTGGCAAACATCATTTATTCAACTAGAAGAACTTATTGTGAAAGTTAGTCACTTCATTCCATGTTTGGATATAGCCCCGATACAAATATTATTCTCGATGAATGAATGAATTGAATTGTATTCCGATAGGAAGTGGAGTGTATCATATCGTCGGCCCGCCCGACTTTAGCCTTTCCTTACTTGTTTTCAAATAAGCATTGTTTTTTGTTAACAATTTAGTTATTAGAAAATAGAAAATAAATTTTAATTTTTGTTGCGATTTTATTATGTCAGAATATCGATATAATATTAAAAAAATAAAAACATGATTTTTTAATATTTTGTTACAAAGAAGATCATAACTTGTATATCTATCCCTTGATATTTTTCAAATAAACATTCCTCTTAAGATTAATAGCTATTAAAATGTGGAACAAAATATTTTTTGTTCCAATTTTTATGGGGTTTTTCGTACCAATAAAAAACGATTATTAAAAAAATATTTTTATAATTTTTTTTTGGCGAAAGTTCGTAAACAACTACTTCCACGTGAAAAGGGATATTTAGATGATTTGTGGCCTTACCACTACCTTTTGTTTAAATAATAAATGTATTTACGGCACTTATTGTAACAGTAAGATAATTTCAAAATATCCCGTCAAGTTTTTTAAATTGATTTAGTCATACATGAAGGCGACATTTACATTTACAAAAACGGGCCATAACTTCTACCTTTATCCATAGATTTTCTTTAAATATTATTTTCTTGATTAAGATATTATATAAAATAATAATTAATAACCACATAATAAATAATTAACCACAAATTTAAAAAAAATCATAATTTTTAAGAGAAATATTTTGCATCTGCAAAGAGGGTCATATTCTCTACATTAATCCCTAGACATATATATTATTATATATTACATAGTCACAGTATTCTTCCTTAGAATGTAAGATATTAAATGGTAAAACATAATTAATAATAATTTTTCCAATTGTTTATCTATACTTTTATGTCTTTTTCCGTGCCAGCAAAAATTTTTTTCCAAAAAATCTAATTTGTCTAATTTTTTGGCGACTTCTCCTAAACCACTACCTTTATACAAAAGATATATTCAGAAGAGTTGTAGCACTTACCACTACCATCTGTTTAACATATAAATGGCAACGGTTAGACTTATACAATACAAAATTACAGTACAAATACTTAAGGAAACTTCAGGGGAAATTGGAATTTTTGAAAGAAAAAAATTATATTTTTTTATTTTTTTTTAGTTTAGAAAGCGTAAATAAATCTGAATATGTTTGCAAAAATTATTTAATAATAATACGAATATTAATATCAAAATACTAAATTTTTCAAATTTTAAATTGTCAAAATCAAGTAACTTCACTTCACAATTGTTAATACTATTAAAAATTATATATTGACATTCTTAGGAAATGTCTCAATTCATGCATAACAGTTCTAATTTGACAATCACGGGTCTAAACCAAACAATTTGCGGCATTTTCTATTTTTCATGATTTATTTTAATTTTTTCTTAAAATTTTGGCCGAAAGAAATATTGTTTCGCCACAACTATACAAATAGTTCCAAAACTATACGTCAGTTTAAAAAATAATATTAATAACATTTGAAGATAATTCGATTTAGAATTTTTCGATATTTCCACAAGTAATATCGGGTAAATAGTTGTCGAGGAAGAACTTTTTCAAAATAAAGAATGTTATTAAAAAAATAAAAAAAACTTATTTTTCATACAATTAAATTTCTTCGCTTATTTTATAGTTGACGCCCATAACCATGTATGCTGCAACTGTTAAACAATTTACTTTCCAACCACTGTACATTATCGCCATAAACAAAATCGTGGCCTTGGCAAAACCATCGTGAAACGACGTTTTTATGAGCCTATCGAAGACAGAAGCTGCTAAACTTTTAGAAATTACCTGTGACTCCAACCAAATATCATTTGAAACTGATGCTGTATATTCAGCACTAGCAACACCAACACCACCTTACATAAGTATGTATAATTTATTATAATGACACTGGTGGCGGCGGCGGCGTTGATGGACGGAAGAGGATGTTGTCTAGTAACAGGCAGTTGCAGAGGGGTTGGGTGGAGGGCTGGTGTGTTCGCATGTTGATTATATTTCAACGCCCACCAACGCCAATTGTAACGTAATAACGTTGAAACGTTGAACATTTTTCAAAAACGGAAAAAGAAAAACAACAACAAAACAAGAAACAACCACCATCAACCAACCATTCAACCAAAGGCAAAAAGTGAAAAACAACTCAGATAAATTTTGTGCTTAATCTACATTTTGCAAAACCAAACAGTTTTCCAACATTTCCACTGCCAATGCCATTGCCGTTGTTGTCGTCGTCGTTTTCATACAGCCACAGTGCCACAGAGCCACTGCCTCCTCCACCTCATTACCGCCCTCCTTATCAGCGCATAATTTACACTATGTTTTGCGCTGTATACGCCTCACACACACACACACAGACGCACACTTAGTCAGTCAGTGTGAGTGTGTCACCAAAACCCGGAATGCAATCCATTACAAAAAAATTTCATTCTGACAGACGCAAGCACAGTGGTATGGCAACATAATGCCACTTGTTCTCCGGTGAATTTAAAAAAATCGCCTGAACATTTTAAAAATCATATTATATTTTGGATTTGGTGTAATTCTCTGATAAATACCTTGTTGATGAGACCCACAAAACAAAAAAATATCTTACATCAGGGTTAGAAATAATAATAATAATTTTGTTCACATATATTTTCGAATAAAGAAAAATATGTGATTTTCGAATTAAACTAATTTTTTAAATTAAAAAATATGCAAAATTAATTATTGTTTATTTATAACAAGTAAGGAAAGCCTAAAGTCGGGCAGGGCCGACTATATAATACCCTACACCACTCCCTACGTATATACCTCGCTTTTATTACTAAACCCAGGTATTTCATGGGAACAATTTGTAGTTCATATAAATTATACAGTTACTATAAATTCATTTTCAGTCAAATTTAACAAATATAAATAATTGATCCAATTTCCCGGCAGACAAATACAAATTATACAATAGTAATAGGATGAATGAAGATGATGACCGTCATTTTAAAGGCCTATAACAATACCTGGGCCTGGTCCAAAAAATTTGCCTATATATTTCTCATTCACGGTAGGTATTCATAGTTGAAATACATCATGATCCGATGTAAGACGTAGTTTCTAGAGATGTAATAGAGTAGAATGGGGTTATTCCAAAGTATGGACACATATATTTGACTTTGTATTCTTAGTTGAAATATAATATAATCGGCAAAATTAAAAAAAAAACGATGTACAATTTGCGTTCTTGAGGGGTAAAAATTAAAATGGGGCCACTGGTAAGGGCTCTACATTAAAAAGTGGTTCTATATAAGTCACTGTCAAAGTAGGAATTCTTAGTTGAAATATGAAATGATATGCTAAATTATATCGGAATCTAATGCACGATGTGAGGTCTAGATATGTAATAGAGTAGAAGGGGGCCCAATTTGTATGGGGGTTATACCAAAATATGGACTCATATATTTGACTTTCATAATATGTCTTTTTAATTGAAATATAATACAAAATGCAAAATTTGATAAACTTCCGATGTAAATTGTGGGTCCTAGAGGGGTAATAATTCAAATGGGGCCCATTTGTAAAGGCGCAACATTAAAAAATGGGCCTTTATAGATCACATTCAAAGTAGGTATTCTTTATTGAAATATAACATGATCTGCAAAATTTTATCAAGATCCAATGTAAGATGTGAGTTCTAGAGCGAGCTAGTCTAGAGATAATAGTGTAAACTGGGCGCCCGTTTGTATGGGGCCTATTCTAAAACTTAGACCTATATAGCTGGCTTTAAAAATACGTGTTTCTAGTATAAAAGTAACATTGTGTGGAAAATTTGATCAAGATCCGATGTAAAATGTGCATTTTAGATCAGTAATATTGTAAATAGGATGTACATTTGTATGGGGGCTATATCAAAACATAGACCCATGTGGCCCACTTTCCCATGAGCTGTTTCTAGTTCAAATATAACACGATCCTGAAAATTTGGTCATGATCCCATGTAAAATGTGTATTCTAGAGCAGTAATAGTGCAAATTATAGGGATATTTGTATGGAGGCTATATCTAAATCTGCACCGATTTTCTCCAAATACCATTTTCCAATACCAAAAAATGGCCAAAAATGGCCTTGGCCAAAAAAAAGTAACTTCTGCCAAATTTAATGACAATCGGACCACAATTGCGACCTGTAGAGTGCGAACAAGCTTAGATGGACAGCAGACGGAGAGACAGACAATTTCAAAGCCGATTCGTATACTCAGAGGTGGGTCTAGGTCGATTATTTCTTGGTGTTACAAAAATTTGGCGCGAAACTAACTTATACACAAAGTGGTGTAGGGTATACAAACAATAAAAAAACTAAAATTAAGATTTTTTCCCGATCCACGATTCAAACCCAAGATATTTTGGGTGCAAAGCGGACACCTTACCCCATAAGAAAAATGTGTTCCCTTTCACTTGTAAAAATATTATTCTTAAAATGTTGTGGGATATTAACAAACAGGGTGGGCTATCTAAAATTTTAAATTAGAATCGCCTATGGACAGGCGGACGGACAGACAGACGGGCATTGCTAAATCGACTCAGAAAGTGATTCTAAGCCGATCTGTATAATAAAGGATGGGTGTAACTCGTTTCCTTTTGGGTGTTACAAACAAATGCACAAAGACTCTCGCGGAGTGTATAAAAATTATAAAAATGTAGTATTTGTAGGGGAACCCCATGAAGTATAGAGGACATCTTTGTTTGGGGAGAGAAAATTAATGAGGGTTTGTCTTACATGTTTCCTTTCCTTCATAAAAATATAAAAAATAAATAAATGGATGGGGACCACTTTAAGGGTTGAAGATAGAGGGTAGGTATGTTCAGAGCAAATATTGGGACTGAAAAAATATTGAGGGTCATACATTTAACACCACTAGCCTCCACTAGGCCTCCTTGGGCCAGTAAGAGCGGTGGAAACAAATTTTATAAAAAAATAATTTTTGTATGGTTGCCCCCTTAACTAGTGGGTTTGTGTGTTGGAAAAAAATGTTGGGGAGGGAATATTAATGGGGTTCGGTCTTACATTTACCCATCTGGGGGCGACTATGAGGCAGTTTTGGGCCTATTTATGTATTTTTACCCCTTTTTTCCTAACTTTTGATCACGATGAGTGCCCACTTGCACTCGCCCAACCACTCCTATTCCTGAACCTCAAAAAATAGGGGATTCTAGCGTATTCAAATCGAACTCCTAAAATTCCCATACCACGTCAAATAATCATGGATTATTTGACATGGTAACATCTACTGTTAAATTGGATATTTTTACATGGTTCCATACGCATGACTTCTTGTTTTTATGTAGACCCGATCATATGTTCCTTACGATTTGTTTACATAGAACTCTATATTCAACATATTCAATCCATTCTTTATGAAAATTATCTCTATATTTATTCCCTAGGCGCAACTACAATCAGATAGAATCACACAGATCTTGTAGTGGTAACATAACGCAAAAGATATTCATAAATTTTGCCACATTCATTAAATTTGGCTAAAAATGAATTTATAGTAACATATGGACAATATAAAATCAATGGGGGTACTAAAACACCTGGGTTCAGTAATCAAAAATAGTCGGCCCCGCCTGACTTTGGTCTATCCTTACTTATCTTATTGGGGGTTGGGTTAGTTTTCCGTTGCGGACATAACTCCCAATGCATAGTGATAAGTCCGTACACTGACTAGCCGGTAAAGACCGACAAAAAAAAAACAAGTAAGGAAAGGCTAAAGTCGGATGGGGCCGACTATATAATACACTCCACTTTCTATCCGAATACAATTCAATTCGGTAAAAAAGTGAAAACTGAAAGATATTTGGTATGTTTCCTAGTCATAGGCTATGATTGACCTGGTCCAATTTGTCAAATCGAGAAGTATATTTGTGTCGGGGCTATATCCAAACATGGAATGATGTGACTAACTTTCACAATAGGTTCTTCCAGTTGAAGTATAACGTGTTATGCTCAATTTGAAGAAATTCGGTGAAAATGCGTGGTTTCTGGGGGAACGAAATTTGTATGAGAGCTATATGTAAATCTGAACCGTTGTCACCCATTTTCACCATAGGTGTACCTAGTTTAAATATATGATGTTTTGCCAATTTTGATGAAAATCTGTTAAAATATCTGGATTCTGGAGCGGAAAAATTCAAATTGGGAGCGAAATTTGTATGTGAGCTATATATAAATCTGAACCGATCTAACACATTTTTACCACAGGTGTTTCCAGTTGAAATATAAGGTGTTTTGCCAAATTTGAAGATAATCTGATAAAATATGTGCTTGCTAAAGCGGAAAAGCTCAAATTGAGAGCGAAATTTGTATGGGAGCTATATATAAATCTGAACCGATCTAACACATTTTCACCACAGGTGTTTCTAGTTGAAATATAAGATGTTTTGGCAATTTTGAAGAATATCTGTTGTAATATGCGGTATCTAGAGCGGAAGAAGTCAAATCGGGAGTGAAATTCGTATGGGGGCTATATCTAAATGTGAACCGATTTTCTTCAAATTAAATAGCGTTCGTCCTTGTCCCGAAAAACTTCGTTGTGCAAAGTTTCGTTTGGTTTTGTCTACAATTGCGACCTGTATCGAGATTACAACAATAAGCGGACAGACGGTCAGACAGACGAACAGACGGACATTGCTAAATCGACTCAGAAAGTGATTCTAAGCCGATCGGTATAATTAACAATGGGTCTATCTCCCTTCCTTTTGGGTGTTACAATCAAATTCACAAAGACATAATACTCTCGTGGAGTGTATAAAAAATGATTTGAAGTGGGATATTCTCGAGACCCAAGATCATATTTTATAGAATGAAAATTTTTTTACAAATGGCATGGTGACATTTAAAAAACTAATAATAATAGTAAAAATATATTATTTACACAAATATATAGTAAAATTTACTTTAAAGTGGATTTTTTTCAAAATAAATTACAATAATTTTCGGAATGTTTCCATCCCACTGGGGAATTTCCAAAATATGTACATCACAAACGTATGAGTTTGAAAGGAACTTTAAAATCTTTGTTGGCGATCCATCATATGATCAGTCAGCGCCGCCTACATCTCGAAAAACAAAAAACACATCACTGGTGTTGATAGTAACGCCATCACTGGCATTCTTGGGTTTCTGGTTTCTTTAGTTGTCAACTCACCTTATACCGAGACAGATGGCAGTCCCTGCCAAATGAATAAATTATTAAAAAATACTATTTGTTTTGTTTTTTAAATTGAGACCAACAGGGCCACCAAACCGGTAGGATTCTGTTCAATCTTATTATTAGTACAATTGCGAAAAAAAACAGCTCTGTCAGACCACTGTGGGTGGCGTTATTTCCTTATCTATCATATTCGCCATTGTTGCTGTAGTAGTAGTAGTAGTAGAAGTGGTGGTAGTGGTATGGTATCATTGACATTACTTAACTGGACTTAAAGCAAAAACCATTGTGGTATTTCAATGTTAACTATCTTGACCATGGTGTCATTGAACAGCGCTGTAGCGCAGCGCAGAGTAGTGCCTGCCTAAAAATCTTCCCCATCAAAACTGTCACAACCAACCTAACATCACCCACTCCAGCCCCCAACAAATGAGTATCATTCGATGTTAATGTCATTGTTGTTGTTGTTGCTGTTGACCTTTAAACGACAGGCCATGGATTAAGAGAGGCAACCCACCGCCAGCCACCGGATGCCTTGACACTGCCTACCCCTCTCTCTCCCCAACTAGATATCATTTGAACAGAGGAAGCAGGAAAAACCGCGGTCTACTTATTTTCATTTTTTCCTCCTCCTCCTCTTCTTCTTCTTCGCTCTGTTCTTCTTCAAAAGTATCTGTGGCAACAACATGGGCTGGCAGGCTGTTAGGTGCTGTGCTGTTTTTGCTCATTCAAAATGATAAGTCTTTCATTCCTGCCGTACTTACATCGAGGACCTGGCAAAAGGATCCAAAATATAAACACTTAATATCCATTTCATTCCATTCATTGGCCTCCTACAGCGGTGTGTGTATATGAGAGAGTGAGAGAGAGAGTGTACTTGTGTGTTTGTGTATGTCTGCCTGTTGTTTGTTGTCTTTGTGCCAAAGGATTGTGGAAGCGGCCAACGCCGCTACGAAGGACATGCCAACATTCACTTGGGGGACGACATTTGCATAAATGGCCATAACATCATAACGACGAGAGAATGCCAACAAAGGCAAACCTTTGAAGAATCGTGGTGGTGGCGGCGGGAGTGGACTTGGTAATAAACAACAACAACGACAAAAACAAAAAACTATGCATGAAATATGAAGAGACCGGCGAAGAGATTGTGTGTCGGTGTGCGTGTGTTTGGTATCCTGTGAAGGTCTACTAAAGTTGAGGCTCCCTTTATTAACATTATGGCCCTTAGGTAAATATTTTATTAATGCTAAAATGCAAACAAAACAAAAGAGAGCCTGACACACTGGCAGACAGACTGACATACAAACACTAACCCGCTAAGAATGTAACCAAGCAAAGATAGCGTTAAATTCGCCCTGGTCGAATCTTAACAACTCTGCAACACACAGTGGGGAGTTTCGATTTTTTTTGCTGTTTTAATAAATCTCACGTATCTGGCTGACTACACCGATTTGAAGGACATGACACATAAAAACGTATGTTTGGACCATGAGTTTCCTGGATGCCACTGGAGCGAACAAATTTGATAATCTTGGAGATTTCTTAGCCATGCTGGTTAACACTAACAGGCTCAAAACTAATTACTTCTTAAGTGAGGTAGCTTGGGCCTACCCCAAAGAAGAAAAATCTTAAAGTCTAACCGAAAGCAAAATTGTTTTAATAAGAAGTCTATCGATGCTATGCGATTTGAGAATTTTGGTAAATAATTTTTTTTATTATTTTTATTTTTGGTCCGTTGACCAAAATGGCTCTGGAAGGGCACTAAACGCATCTTTCTGATGTCTTCTTCAAGTAAAATAATTATTTCCATCTGCAAGAAGAAACCAAAAATTTACAAGCGAAATAATTTTCAAAAAAGATAGATCTATTTGTAAGTTTTAAAATCGATCGCACACCTAAAAATAGTAAATAAACTTCTTGAAAAATATGAAATTTTGTGCTAAAATATTTCTTAAAGTAATCTATAACATTTACTGATGTATTTTTTCATTTCTAATGTCGAAAACGATATTAAAAATTTGTGTATGGTATTTTATTTTATTTTTTTCTAAAATTCCAATTTTCGGCGAAGGTATCTACATATTTATACTCTCACTTTGGAAATAAAAGTCCGATAACACTGGGTTATATGTTCAAATAAAGGTACTCATGATGGCTGCAAATATTGCGAATTACAATTTCAAATAAATGCAGTGGTTTAGGAACAGTCTTCAAAAAGATGATGATTTTCAAAAAAAAAATCTATTTTTGCTGGCTCGAAAAAAATCATATAAAAGTAGAAAAAAGTCAAAAAATCTATTTTTAACAGCTAATATTCTAGCAAAAAAAAAAACAATGTTTACATATAAAAAACTATTGATAAATATAGAAGTTATGATACTCCTTGTAGACGCAAAAAAAATTAAAAAGTATATTTTTATACCCTACACCACTTCGTGTTCTAGGGTATTATAAGTTAGTTTCGCGCCAAATGTATGTAACACCACGAAATAATCGAGCTAGCCCCACCTTTAAGTATACGGATCGGCTTAGAATCACCAGCTGAATCGATTTACCGATGTCCGTCCGTCCGTCCGTCCGTCTGCTGTCCATCTAAGCTTGTTCGCACTCTACAGGTCGCAATTGCTGTCCGATTATCATGAACTTTGGCAGAAGTTACTTTTTTTGGCCAAGGACGATCGGTATTGAATTTGGACGAAATCGGTTCAGATTTAGATATAGGTCCCATACAAATGTCGAAACCACATCTTGTACCCGATTTTCTTTAAATTTGGCACAACATCTTATAATCCAACTAGAAACACCTATGCAGAAATTGGGTTAGATCGGTTCAGATTTAAATATAGCCCCCATACAAATGTCGCTCCCGATTTGACATTTTCCGCTCTAGAAACCACATCTTGTACCCGATTTTCTTTAAATTTGGCACAACATTTTATAATCGAACTAGAAACAACTATGCTGAAAGTGGGTAAGATCGGTTCAGATTTAGATATAGCCCCCATACAAATGTCGCTCCCGATTTCACTTTTTCCGCTTTAGAAACCACATATTGTACCGGATTTTCTTTAAAATTGGCACAACATCTAAAAATCCAACTAAAAAACCTATGGATCTTGATCAATTTTACCATAAAATGTTATATTTACTTTACTCGGAATATCTGCTGGAAAATTGGATCAATTACTCTATTATTTACCATATTCATTAAATTTGATTAAAGGTGAATTGATAGTAACTGTATAATTTATATGAACTACATAAAATTGTTTCCATGGAATACCTATGCAGGGAGTGGTGTAGGGTATTATATAGTCGGTCCCGTCCGACTTTAGCCTTTCCTTACTTGTTTTAATTTATTTTATTTTAATGATACAAGGAGTATCATAACTTCCAGCAAACATATTTTGTCTAAATTTTCAACTTTTGGGACGCTGTGAGGACATTTGCTAAGGAGTAAAATGTCATGTTGTGTTTTAATCCTGAGTTATAGAAGTTTTGACGAAAATAAAATTTTTGCAAAAATACAAATTTTGGCCATTCCAGTTCGCTTCTCTCAAAATTTTACGAATTTGAGGTAAAAAAATACACCTAAAATTCATTAAAACAGATAAAAAACGGCAAGTAAAGACATATCTACCATTTGAGTAAAAAATCCCAAATTTTGGAACGCATTTTCCCCAGTTTGGGAATTCTGGTATTTTTTTGCAAAAATGCAAACGCAGCAAATCTATTATTTTTTTCACTAGAGATGTCAAAATTCACAATATTACAAAAATCCTGTTTTCGATATTTTTAAATTTTACATATCCATTTGAACCGGGTCTTTTTTAATATATCCACAAATGTAATGTTGTATATTATTTGTATACTTTTTCAAATTTATGGAATAAAAAATAATATCTAAATTTTTTATGCTTTCATTTGTAATATAACAATGTCCTACAGTCCGTGATATACATCCTAAACTATAGGTGAAATGGAGTTAATTGGCGTTTTTAGTTTTTCATTTCCTCATCCTGTTGTCCGTTAAAAGGACTACAAAATTTCACAGGATACAATTTTTCAAAAATTATATTAAATACTTATTGGCACCCATGATATATATG
The DNA here is from genome assembly GCA_947397865.1 of Polietes domitor. Lineage (NCBI taxonomy): Eukaryota > Metazoa > Arthropoda > Insecta > Diptera > Muscidae > Polietes > Polietes domitor. The sequence goes on from OX377620.1 coordinate 114,283,655, forward strand.
ATATATATAAGTGTCATTATAAAATGGAGAATATCTGCTAAAAATACTTCAAATTACATACTTAGTTTAGCATTAACAAGAATTTCAAGTTTTCCCTCTTAACAAGTAAAATATGAAGAAACTAAAAAATTAACGGGGAACTTGAAATGGTTGTTAATGCTAAACTAATAAAGACAGAGTCATCAAATTTTAAGTATTTTTAACAGACATTCATTTAATACCGGTAACATAGGATGCGAATAAGTACCTAAAAGAAAAATGTTATCCTTTGTAATCCTGTGAAGAGGCAACATGATGACGAAATGAAAAACTAAAAAACGCCAGTAAACTGCACTTGGCCTATAGTTTCAGGCGTATATCATCTGGTTCAAGTGTAACAACTTTTTTTAAATGCTAAAATTCCAATTTTCATAAATGTAACTTTGATATTTGTACTATCATTTTGTCCGATCATGCGTTAAAAAGAGGAAGAAGGGCTATGCATATTAATATTAACTTCACGTAGAACAGTCGACAAAAAATTGAGAAACATGAAAAAATATCGTTTTTGTTGGCACGAAAAAAGTAGAAAAGAATAAAAAAAATTGTTCCATTTTTATAAGCTAGCTATAATAAAAAAGAAACCCATAGCTTGCATAATAAAAGAATAATCGAAACAGTTATTTGTTTTATTTTTTACTATATCATCTTTCCGACACGATAAAAACCCATTAAAACCAGAAATTAAAATTTTTATTTTCTAATATCAGGCATCCTAAGTAATGGTTGAAGTAGATTTTGTTGAGTAGTTTTTTTAACCATGTCAAAAAAAGTATTATATATGCATTTTGTAATTTGTTTTAAATTGGCCCGATGGCTTTGAATTACAAGTTGAAATAAATAAATCAAATCAAAATTTACGGATATAAGTAGTAGTTATAAACTGGTAGTTAATGACTATTAGCAGTATGTGTCGTATTCAATCAATTTATGCAAAAAACTCATTTGAAATCAGAAAAATATGGAACAAAATATTTGTATTATTTCTCTTACCTCTGCAAAAGATTCTACATCTACTGCAGCTATTAGAAAATGAAAAAAAAATATATTTGATTTTTTGTTTTCATGGATTTTATGGATTTGCCAGGAAAACTGTATATTAAAATTAAACAAGTAAAAACGGCGTTAAGTTCGGCCGGGCCGAACTTTTTTACCCTCCACCGTGGATTGCATTCCACAGAGGCTGTCGATTTTCGTAGAAGTGCAGTAGTATTACAGGAAAGTATAAATATTTTAATATAGCCAAACCAAAACAAATATTGAGAAAAATAATTATATAAATAAATATTATATTTTTATATTATATACACGCTTATAAGGCAAGGCTACCAATACGTTTACACTATATAAATCGAAATAATACTTCAAGTCAATTAAAAAAAATATTCCTCTAAAGGGTGATTTTTTAAAAGCTATAGGAAAGTTTTTCAAAAAAAAAAAAACACAGATAATTCAGAAAAATGCATGAAATCTTTATTTATATAATATAATTTAATGTTTGAAGATTATTTCATGCAAATGTTGCGGCTTAGTACAATTTTGGCATTTCCACGTTTTTGAGTAACAGAGGCCCAATTGCTGCGAACGGCGACGAATCGATAATTGAGGGTCATCATTAACACTGGCCGATACAGCTGCGATATTTTCTTCAGTTCGCACTCTACGTAAGCGTGTTGGTGGTTTAATGTCCAACAATGTAAATTTGGTGCGAAATTTAGTCACAATAGCCCGAATAGCTGCTTCAGTGGGTCGATTAAACTGACCATAAAATGGAAGCGCGCGATGAACTTTCTTAATAGAGCACGCATTTTGATAATAAAATTCAATAATTTGCAAGCGTTGTTCGTTTGTAAGACGAATCATGGTTAAATTATAGACAAAACTGAAGATGTTTGACAGTGAAACAAAACACGAATATTGCGTCAGCTGTTTAAACCACTTTTGCTAAAAAGATAATAGCTAAAAAATCACCCTTTATTTATACTTTCAAAAAGCTTAAATACCATAAATATTGGTAGATTGGGTGCTGCGGTTGTATTTCCATTCTATTTTAATTCCTCAATCTCATGTACATAGTGCAAAATAACCTTACTTCATGATTCTTGTCTATGCAATCTGAGGAATGTCTACACCGAATTCCATGATTCTAGCTGCGGCCATTTGGTTAATACCACTTGTATCCCCCTTTCCCTATTTTACCCCCTTAACAGTACGACTTTCTAAAATCTGTTTATTGCACTTGTCGACGTAATTAAAGGGATGTACATAACGAATTTCATCATTCTAGCTATAGGCGTTTAGTTGGTACTATTTTTATCCCTCTGTACCTATTGTATCCCTTGAAAGTGCGAATTTGAAAAAAAACTTTATTTTTCGTTTCTACCCAGTCAAAGGAATGCATACTCCGAATTTCATGACTCTAGCTGCAGTCATTTATTTGTTACTATTTTTATCCCCTTTTTCCACTTTGGCCCCAAAAAGTACGATTTTCGAAAAATCCGTTTATTTTACGTGTCTGCGCAGTTAGAGGAATGTATACACCGAATTTCATTATTTTAGGTGCAGCCGTTTGGTTTTTACCATTTTTATCCCTTTTCCCATTTTACCCCTTAAAAGTACGAATTTGGAAACCATACTTTTATATTATGTATCTACTCAATTAGAAGAATGTACACACCGAACTTCGTGTTTCTATCTGTTGTCGTTTAATATGTACCATTTTTATCCCTTTTTGCCCCATTTCACCCCCTACGAATAAAAATCACTTTATAGTGCACATTTTTCTTATGGGGGAATGCGCATACCCCATATCAAGTAAGTACAAGCAGAAATATTGAAAAAATATGCTTAAATGTTTTTAAATATTAGGAGTTATTATGGGTACCTTTAGTCCTTGTGAGGGAAAAATGTTTCCCTTTGGGCCGATTTCGCCCAGTTTCAATACCAACCCATCTACGACTATAAGACGCATTTATGTAAAATTTTGACGTTAGATGCGAGCAGGCTTCCAACTGACAGACGGACGGACGGAATTTTATGACGATCAGGAATATATATACTTTATAGGGTCTCAGGTCGATATTTCAAGGTGTTACAAACGGAATGACAAAGTTAGTATACCCCCATCCTGGAGGTGGAGGGTATAAAAAAACTGTTAAGGGTAAAAAACACTCCTAAACGAGGAATTTAACAAATCTAAATATTAAACAAAAATATTTGCCATAAAATTCTACTGTAAGCCTCTGAATAAACCAAAACTCAACTTAAATGTCAGAAATAAGTCAAAACTTAAAATTCATTTTTAGAAATTGGTGCTAAACTATCGCACAAAAGTGATTTATAGGGGGTGGGGGTGATAAAATAAAAAAGATATTTATTATAAGTTTACAAATTTTGGAAAGAGGTCTTCATGTAAATGATGAACGCAAACGAATCCAGAAATGGGAAGCTATAACAATTCTATCAACCAGTTCACTCGAATATGACCAATTCTCATAGGAAAATAATTTATTTACACAATTAATTTTCGAAACCCAAAGCATCGATTACAAAAGTAGTAGTACAAAATTTTATACAGAGTCCTTCAACCAATTTTTTGTAATATATATTAATATTATCCAAATCGGATGAACTTCACTTTTTTTCAAATTTTTTCCACACAAATTTTTATTTGAGACTAATTTCTAATTTTGTCAAATTTAAAAAAAAATTAATAATAACCTATAATAACCGGAGTAGCTGTTGCATTGCACTGGGCATTGATAAGGGGAGTATCGTCCTTTGAAACAAACGTCTGCTCTGCTAGCAACCGAACCAAATAAATGTCACAAACTTCTTTTTAAAATACTTTGTTTTCCGTTTAAGAAAACAAAAGAAAATGATCTCGCACCTCAGTAACAGTTACAACAAAAACTTAAAAAAAAATATATATATATAATTTTTTTAATTTTTTATTTATTTTATAAACAACGAAATATAGCTTAGATTTTTTAAAAATAATTTTTATAAATAGCTAATAGTGTCAGAAAAACGCTTCAAAACTTTCATAATGGTGTTTCCGGTACTTAGTTTGAAACAATTATAAATAAACATGACTGCTGTAGAAATTAAGACTTTTTAAAATAAAAAATTAAAATAACTTATTTTAAGCTTCCAAAAATTTGTGGATGTTTCCAACTAAAATGAATCTTTGGATTGTTTAGTGCGTTGTCCCGAGATATTTTGGCATTAAATATTATTAATTTCGACAACAATCACAATGACGTTTATAATGGTTTCAGAGTAAGTACCAGGAACACCATCATGAAACTTATGGATCTTCCTTCTGATACTATTAACTATTATTAAAAATGATTTTACATAAATCGAAGGTATATTTGTTGTTTGTAAAATAAATAAGAAAAACATTTAAAGAAAACATATTTTATTTTTGTTTTGTAAAACTAGAAAGCATTTGCTTGAAATTAGCAAAAATACAATAGAAGCAATTTACTTGAAACCCGGTTAAAAATATATTTGCACAAAAAATTATGGATTTTTTAAAATTACAAAATGTCTGATTTTCGATCCACCCTAAAGTATATAATTTTTTATTTTTGAAAATCGTCATATGGAAAAGTACATATTTGGAGAAAAGCTTTTTAAATAATTTAAATCGCTTCGAATTTATTTATTATTTCGAAACACCCCACTGTGTTGTACTTGACATATTTTGGGCTAAAACACACAACAAACTTAGCATAAGGCCAAAAGGCAAAAATATCTTCTGCAGCAGGCAAAAAATGTGCTCCCTAACAAAAAAACGACACTCGAAAAAGATGTGGGCGCTGATAAGAAGAAAATTTCTAATTAACAAAGGCTATGGCGGCGACGACGACGACGACGATGGCAAGAAAATGTCTCTTAGTTAATGAAAACATTAGTTCTGACCGCCGACCTTGCGGCTAAGAATTGCTTCTCCACTGGCCGTTTGCACAAAGACAATTGCAATTTCTTATATTTATATTTATTTCTAAAGGAAAGGTTTTAGATTGATGTGAGTACATAGAATATTAGAATAAAATGTAAAGAAAATATTTCACTTTGAGGTATCATCTCTTGTACTTGTGTTTGAAATATTTGGTGGGGGAGGGGCCAACTGAGGCATGAGGATGGCCTCAACAATGGAACAATAAATATAAATGATAATAAATAATGTATGTTTTGCCTAAATTAAATATATTCAAAAATTCTCACATCGCAAAGCACCGATTAGAATAGGTTTTGTAAATTTGTTATCCTCACAGCAAGTATTACCAAATCCCCGTTGTAGTAAAGCATCCCAAATTTTGGAAGACATTTTCCCCATTCGAGGAATTGGGGTATTTTGTTAGACAATAAAACTAAAACTTGTTAGCCATTATTTTCGAAGGCATTTTTGGCCTTGTTTTGACCTTTACAAAATGGTATATGGTTTTACTAAAAAGTGTATTTTTCTGCTTCATAATTATAATAAGATTTACTTTTCCACTATTGAAAATGCCCTGGAAGACAATTATGTATGAGGGCTATATCAAAATCTAAACCGATCTTACCAATTTATGCATCAAAAAGTTAAAGTAAAAATAAGGGGATATACCCCAAATTTCATTAAGATCTGTTGAATGAATATGGCTCTCAGGGCAATAAATTAATTTTATCTGAAAATGTTTCCATATATTTCCTTATATTTCAAAACACTTTGTATTTGATAGCACTGTGGAACGCAACGGTTTCTGATACAGAGTGTAAAAAAAGAATATACGTGTATTGACGTTTTGAAAGTTTACGTATGGTGGTCATTTTAGATGGGGATTATTATGATGAATCGGCATAGGAAACCTTGTGATCCTTGCATTTTAAGTATTGGATGTGTTCAGAAATGTTAATAAAAACACTATGAGGAACATTTTTGAGGAATATTTTATTCTTTTTGGTCCCTTTTGTACAAAAGGGTAAAAACACCTCTAAATCAGGGGTTTAACGGATCGAAATGATCCACAATAATATTTGTCATAAAATTCTACTTTCAGTCTGTGAATACAACAAAACTCAACTTAACTGACAGAAATAAGTCAAAACTTAAAATCATTAATCATTTTTGGACTAATTTCGTTGTTGTTTTTAACGAAATTGTCACACAAAGCTAAATTATAAAAAAATATAAAGATTTGTGTAAGAAGTTTATACATTTTGGAAAGGGTCTTCATGGTCACAAAACAATCAAGATATGTTTAACTATAATAATTCACTCGAATATGTCCAATTTTCATGGAGAATAATTTATTTAGACAATAAATTCTCGAAAACCCAAAACACTGATTACAGAAGTAACATTTTGTCAACTGACGATATGATTATTGCCCGCCCACCTTCCCTCAGAATTTTGTCTACTACAACGCACTGTTGTGTGTACATTTTTAACATGCCCTTATAATTTGAAAAGTTTTTAGATCCAAAATTGCTCGTACAATAATCATACTGAGTCATTATTCATCAAAGACAGTTTGTAAGTAATGCGACAATTTATATCCATATCTAGATATGCATACATATATTTATATACAAACATATAATCTACATATATTGATACTACATTTACCTGGTATACTTTGTACATTAGGTTGGGTCGCGATAACATATTAATCTCTTCACCACTCGGGGAAAAAAATTTGTAATTTGCACAATATTTCTTTCCTGTGTCATAACATCTGTGAGCAAAACGCAACTGAAAACACCTCCAAAAAATCTTGTTTTTCCCGTGTAATTTTTTTATGTTGAATTTTTTTTTAATTTTTATCTAACCTTTTATTTTTATATACCCTTGAAAAAACATTAAAAATAATTTGCTATTCTTGTCTTAGAATAATTCATTGGTCGGATTGGCCGTTTAGAGTATTTTTTGTGGTTTTATTCTTCAAATGATGAATAGTGGACTAAAAGTCAATCCATATTTGAGAAATATGGTTCTTCAGCACCAAATTTTTCATATTCTTTTTACAAAATTGAACGCTGTGGCGTCAAATTTCTTTCGATGTTCATTATTTAGGCATCATTTGAAAGGTATTGAGTGAAGCTATTTATTTCTTAAACAAGTAAAAACGGCGTTAAGTTCGTCCGGGTCGAACATTATATACCCTCCACCATCGATTTTCGTAGAAGTGCAGGACAAAACAAAAAAATATTGAAAAATAATTTTATAAACAAACTAGCAAGTACCCGCTACGTCGCACAGAGGGTTGAAATCACTAAAAATGGAGATTAATTCAAAAATCAAAATTATTTTTTTTTTAAATTTTTTTTATTGTACGATTAAAGAATATAAAATTCTACATCACTACCGAAAATATCAATGACATGTGTTGCTTGCTTTTACAGTTGTACTGCCTTAAATTCATGTTTACACTTTAAAAGTACGAATTTCGAAAAATTCGTTCAATTTGCATTTCTTAGTATTTTGAGGGATGTACACACCGCAATTTATGATTCCAGCTCCATCCGTTTGATTGGTACCATTTTTATCCCTTTGTACCCGATTTCACCCCAAAAAGTATGAATTTTAAAAAATATTTTATTGGGCGCGTTGAAGGTATAAGAAGAATTTGCGTACTAATTTCAAGGTTCTAGGCCCAGTCTTTTGGTCATTGCTGTGGTACCATTTTTATCCCTTCTTACCCCATTACCCCTTAAAAGTACAAATTTCGAAAAACTCACTTCATATCTGATCTCTACGTTTGGTCTGCGGACTCTTTTATATATATAGATATACAATTTTTATTGTTTCAACCACGCTTATAAGACAAGGCTATCAGTACGTTTATAATAAAGGGTGGTTAATGTGTAAGGGCCGATGTTCAATGTGAAAATCGTGCAAAAATTTGAGCAAACCGGGTCTGCAGGAGATGTGAAAACACCAGTGCATGCTCGTACAGCTCGTACTGCAGAAAATATTGCTAGCTGAAGAGCCATCCACCTCAACTCGTCGTCGTGCCCACGCTCGTCATTGATGAGCATTATGCATAAAGACTTGCATTTACACGCTTACAAGGTGCAATTGACTCATGAACTAAAGCCTCTTGACCATTCCAAACGTCATCAATGGTCAGAATGGTCGCAAGAAATGACAACAGTGGATAATCAATTTTCGAAGAAAATGTGGCACACTTTCACCTCAGTGTATTCGTCAATAAGCAGAATTGCCGCATTTGGGCGAATGATAATCCAAGAGTGATTGTCGAAAAACCAATACACCCACAAAGAGCCAGCAACATTTCAAGAGCTAAGTGATGAGATAATTCGACACATTAAGAGCATAGAACCTCAATTATGCCTCAGCGTCATTGAAAATTTGGACCCCTTTTTCCCCATTTTACCCCCTTAAAAGTACGACTTTCTAAAATCTCGTTATTTTATGTGTCTACGCAATTAGAGTTATGTACACACCGAATTTTATCATACTAGTTGAGTAATAAAAATGGTACCGTTTAGTTGGTACCATTTTTATTATCCCTCTGTTTCCATTGTATCCCTTGAAAGTACAAATTTGTTTTTATTTTCTTGTCTACGCACTCAGAGGAATGTCTACCCCGAATTTCATGAGCCTAGCTGCGGTCATTTGGTTGGTCCAATTTGTCTCCCCTTTTACCCTTTTAACCCAAAAAAGTACGACTTTCTAAAATATCTTTATTTTATGTGTCTGCGCAATTAGAGTTATGTACACACCGAATTCCATCATACTAGTTGAGTAATAAAAATGGTACCGTTTAGTTGGTACCATTTTTATCCCTCTGTTCCCATTTTATTTCCTTGTCTACGCAGTCAGAGGAATGTCTATCCCGAATTTGATGAATCTAGCTGCGGTCATTTGGTTGGTACAATTTGTATCCCCTTTTTCCATTTTAACCCCAAAAAGTACAAACTTCGAAAAATCCCTTTATTTTACGTCTCTACGCAATCAGAGGAATGTATACACCGAACTTCATTATTTTAGGTGCAGCCGTTTGGTTGGTACCATTTTTATCCCTCTATTCCCATTTTACGCCTTAAAAGAAGGAATTTGAAAAAAAAAAAATAATTTTCTATTATGTATCTGCTCAATTAGAGAAATGTATACACCGATTTGTGTGTTTCTAGCCGTTGTCGTTTAATATGTACAATTTTTATCCCTTTTTGCCCCATTTCACCCCGGGCGAATGCGTATACCCAATATCAAGTAAGTACAAGCAGACATATTGAAAATATATGCTTAATTGCTCTAAAATATTAGGGGTTATTATGGGGGTTTTCAGTACTTGTGAGGTAAAAATGTTTCCCTTTGGGCCGATTTCGCCCAGTTTCAATCCCAACCGATCTACGACTATAAGACGCATTTATGGAAAATTTGGATGTCCTAGCTTTTTTCGTTTAGACGCTAGCGTGCTTTCAACAGATCGTCTTAGAATTTAGATCGTCTTAGAATTTTATGACGATCAAGAATATATATACTTTATATGGTCTCCGATCGATAGTTCAAGGTGTTACAGACGGAATGACAATGTTAGTATACCCCCATTCTGGAGGTGGAGGGTACAATTACATTGGAAAACATTATTTAATGGATGTTTTCTGGAACTTTTAATTCGTAGACGGCTTGTCCAGAGGACGAAATATTTTGCAAATCAGCATTAAACAATCCAATTTTTATTTCCGTGGGGTAACTGGAATTTATAATTTTTTATTTATATGGTCTACGGTCCAGCCTAATGTATATGAGACGAAATGTGAAATTAATTTCCGTTTTTGTTGTACATTTACAATTTGCGACAACGGCGACGTCATTGCTTATCTGCGACCCATTATTACGAATGCCAAGGCAGGCAGGCCAATTATTTAACATGGCCGACTGACGTTCGTAAATGTCGCTCAAAAGTACCCTTTTCTTCGTCGTTGTCTCCGCTCTGTCTCCATTGTCTAAACGCCCACCTAAAGACACACATACATTCGTATGTATGTATGTACGTAACTGTTGGCCTGACTACCTGACGCTGATGAGACGTCGTCTACCTGTGTTTGTTCTGCGGACGAAATTGAAAAAGTTTTCTTTGCATTTTATGTGCGATGGATATCAACTAATTTGTTTATGACATTTGTGTCCTTTCGGAACAATACTTGTTCGCATTTATGTCAGGCGATAAATGTCTTCTCTTCTGCCTCTAATGCTGCTGCTGCTTCTATTTCATTTGTTGTCATCCTTTCGTGCTTCGTTGTTATTGTTATTGTTGTATTAACCTTTTTGGGCCTTAAGTATCATTTTTCTCTGACAATATAAACTTTTTTCACTTATTGTTGTTGATGTTGGTGTTTTACCTTGTTTTTCGCTGGGTTTACGATAATGATGAATCGTATCGATGATATCTCTTCGCAATATCATCGCATCGTCATTAAGCAATCATCGTCCTTGGCAGCAAACAAGTCATTTACTTCCGATATTCGGCTCGGCCGTCGATGGGGTTAAAGGTATTTGCAATAAGAAGAAGAAGGCGGACAAGAAATCATCGAGAAAAGAATATTCATTAAAAGTTATTAACAATTTTCAAGGAAATTGAAGCCCAAAGAAATAAAAATAAATGAATCTATTACGATTCCAGAAGCTGTCATTTTCAAATCTTAAGTTTAAATATAAAATCGTATTTTGCCGAATTATTTCTATAACATTTGAACGGGCAGAGTGACAACGTGACAAAATTTCACAAGGTTAGAGCAGAGGAGTTTTTCAGAATATTTGCAACATGTTGGATCCCTAGCCGGTATGGGGGCTACTGGGTGTCCCCGCAAAATTTGTCACCTCGAACAAGTGAAATTTTGAAATCATGACCAAAAGTACTATTAAGAAAAACTAGTAAATCAAAAAAAAAAAAATTTTTCAAATCCATGCTTTATGCAAGCAGAATTCTATTGGGCCTAGAAATTCTTTTTAAGTTATCTTTTGTAGAAGGAAAAATTACTGCGTTATCAGGAGCAGAAATAATAGATTTTTAATTTGTGGTTTGTATGGGAGGTACCACGCCCCTTTGTACAATCCCGCCCATATTTGCAGCAGCACTTACAACATGCACACCAAACCGACGTACCAAATTTTGTTTAAATACCGTTATCAGGAGCAGAAATAATAGATTTTTAATTTGTGGTTTGTATGGGAGGTACCACGCCCCTTTGTCCAATTGGTCAAATTTTTCCATTTCCTTGTATTGTCATCGAAAATGATTAAGTGTGCAAAATTTGAGCAAAATTGGTTGAGAAAAAAGCTTTCAAAAATTGATTTCAAATTTTGTGGCACACAAACATATATAGAAAGTAACCTTATATAAAGCATGGAAAAAGGCAGCAAGTACATTCGGTACAGTGACATTGCTTAAAAATGCCTACATAAAATGTCGTTAGCTTAAAAGATTTTATTTATCTATTTATTTAAAAATATTTTACACATAAAAAATATATAGCAAATACTAGCAAATACTAGAAATCAGTTGCAATTTTAGATCTAAAAATGTTTTTATAATCACTTTAGACCTACAAAATACGTATGCTTTTGTCACGTCCTTTGTAAAATTTAATCCTTTACCTATAACTACCGGTGCATGGCTTGTAATCTGAACTTAGAACAAACATTTTTTATATATTTTTTTATTTTTTTTTTTCGACGGGGCTACTAACAATAGTGTTCGCACAGAACTTCACGATTTTAATGCAATATTTTGTATCTCTTTTCTAAAAAAATCATTTATGTTGCGCTTCTACGTACTCGGAGAAATATACACACCCTATTTTTAATAGCCTTTTCATATTCTAGCTGAAAACTATATCCCAATTTGGTTAGTTCGATTTTTATCACTTTTTGCTTTTACGTTTCTTAGCATTTTGAGGAATGAACACGCCGAATTTCATCCGTCTGTTTGATTGGTACCATTCTAATCCCATTTTACCCAATCTCACCCACAAAAGTACGAATTTCGCAAAAATATTTCCTTGGCCATCGAAATCATGCTGTTAAAGCAATGCCCGTTCCGAATTTCTAGATTCTAGGCCCAACCGTTTGCTGTGGACTGTGGTACAATTTTTATCCCATTCAATCCTTTAAATGTGCAAATTTCGGAAAATGCCTTCTCATCAGTGATTTGCGTTATAAAACGAATACACATACCGAATTTCATAACTGTAGCGTCATCTGTGATATCGGTACCTTTTTACCCCCTTTTCTCCGTTCGCCCTTTAAAAGTGCAAATTTCATAAAATTCGTTCATTTAGAGTTTCTAAGCATTTTGAGGGATGTACACACCGAATTTTATGATTCCAACTCCATCCGTTTGATTGGTACCATTTTAATCCCTTTTTACCCGATTTCACCCCCAAAAAGTAAGAATTTTAAAAAAGATTCTAGGCCCAACCGTTTGGCCATTGCTGTGGTACCATTTTTATCCCTTTCAACCCCATTTTACCCCTTAAAAGTACTAATTTCGAAAAACTCACTTCATATCTGATCTCTACGCTGTAGGAGAAATGTACACACCAAATTTCATGCTTCTAGCTTCAGCCTTGTTGTTTGTACCATTTTTGTCCCTTTCTGCCCCATTTAGCCCTTCCTAAGGTACGAATTTTTCAAAAACCACATTTTGGGATGCCTTCATGCCGCAAGAGGAATGTACATACCAAAAAGATTCTAAGCCCAGCCGTTTGTTTGGTCATTGTGGTGGTACCACTTTTATCCCATTTTACCCCTTAAAGGTACGAATTTCGAAAAATCCCGTCTTATCACACCTCTACACACCAAATTTCATGATTCTAGCTCTAGCCTGGGGAGTGATCAGTCAGTCACTCAATCACGCAACTCTTTTATATATAAGAAGATATCGTAGTGTAAGAGGTATTGTGAGCTCACTATAAAAGCTGGTTTGAAACTATTTACAATATTTTATTTTCTATCAAATTCGAAATAAACTAGTGACAAACAAATGCATTACTTCCAAGGACTATAGTTATTCTTTCCAAAAAGGCGACACCATTATTTCACTTGTACATTTTTTGCTCCTGCAGGAGCAATTTATCTTTATTTCTTTTTTCACTATAAAAATATTTATTTGTACAAATTCTTAAATCACCAAGCACCAATTTGAACATTTTTGTAGTATATTTTAGCCTCATATGTTGACTACTTGCGCAGAAAGTATTACCACATTCCTGCGGTCAATAAAAAATTGCGATCATTTTATTTACATTGGATCCATAAATATTTTTCAAAAAAACATTGTTTTCTTCTGGATTTATTTTATTTTTGCGTTTTTTTCGTGCCAACGAAAAACGATTTAAAATATAATTAATTTCTCAATTATTTTGGCGACTATTCCTAAACCACTGTTTCTACGAGAAGGCGAAAATCAGAAAAAGTCCATACCCATTCTTTGTGTTTTACGTATAACCAGTAATGATCGGACTTATACTGGCAAAACGCTAATACAAATATTAAGCAAAATTTGACAAGAATCGGAAATTTAATTTAAAAATATATTTTTTTACATAGTCTTTGTTATATTAAAGAAAATAAAGCAATATATATCATATTTTTAACAATTCTTTAGAGTAAACAATTTGTCAATATTTACCACGAAACTTCAGCCGTAACAGAAGACTCACCTGAAATAAGGAAACAAGACAAAAAATATTAATATCTCATAAAATCAAAATAATTTAAAATCAAATAAATTAATTTCTATTTAAAATTATTAAAAATGTTCTTCATTGCTAAATATAAATACAAAAATAAATAAAATATAATTTAGTTTTTCTATTTTTTGAGAAAAAAAACTATTTTTCGCCAACTGTTCCCTAAACAAAATCTTTTTCATAAACAAGTAAAAAGTGACTTTAAATACATAAGTTAAATTCGTCCCACACCCAAGACACAAACCAATTTAGATTGTGGAACGTATTTAAAAAATATTTTTTTCCTAAAAAACACTAAAAACAATAAAAATAAGAGGAATTATGAAATATGTTTCGTTCCGATAATTTGAATACATGGAATCAGTCAATAGTCCAAAAACTATATATAAAATAGGTCATATTAGCCCATGTATTGATGTGACATAGAAGAGACGATATCTCGAAAACTATAACAAATGAATTGAAGGTATTCCAAAGATAATTATTTAGCCATAGACAAGTAGAATATTTTCCAAAAAAGTGTTGGTCCAAATTCCATTTGAGATCGGATATATATAGCTTTAAGATATCGGATATATATATATATATATATATATATATATATATATATCGATTTTGATAGTCCGATATCTCGAAAACTAGAATACATGAATTGCGAATTCCAAAGGCAATTATTTAGCCATTGAAAAGTAGAATATTTTCCAACAAAAGTCCTGATCCAAATTCGGTTTGAGATCGGAGATATATCGAGTGTACATATATCGAATTTTGATTGTCCGATATCTCCAAAACTAGTATACAAGAATCGGGTATTGCAAAGGCAATTATTTAGTCCTTGGCAAGTAGAATATTTTCCAAAAGAAAGTCCTGTTCCATATTCCGTCTGAGATCGGAGATATATAGCTTTTAAGATATCGAGTGTATATATATCGAATTTTGATAGTCCGATATCTCGAAACTAGAATACATGAATCGGGTATTCCAAAGGCAATTATTTAGCCATAGACAAGTAAAATATTTTACAAAAAATTTTGGTCCAAATTCCATTTGAAATCGGAGATATATAGCTTTCAAGATTTCAGCTACGATACCACATTCACATTCACAACCAATTTTTACTTAAAGAGTACGAACTTCGGAAAACCATTATCTAGCTCGTCCATCCTGGAGTATTCACTAGCCATGCATGATATCCATAAAAAATAAAACTATAAAGCGGAAATTTTCCAATAATGAGATTAAACAAGAAACTAAAAATTTTGTGTCCGAGCATACACAATTATATTTTGTGTGCGTTGACGCATATTGATTCATAAAAAATAGTAAAATTCAAATTTTAATTTCTACACTCCTTCTGGAAATGTAGGCACGATCATATCATAGGCATATATGTTCAATTAAAGGTAATTATGATGGCTAATGAGCAAAAAACTCACGTTTTCGAAAATAAAAATAATTATTTTCCAAAGAGGAAAATTAAAAAAGTTATGGCACTCTGTGTAGACACAAAAGAATTATTTTTTTAATTTTCCTTAAATAGCGCGAAAACCCTCTTTACATATTAGATACCAGAATATTTTTTTGTAATAGCTGCCATTTTAACGAAGAAAATCTATGGATAAATGTAGAAGTTCAGGCCCACATTGTAGAACTAAGGGAATTAAAAACAAGTAAAAACGGCGTTTTTACTTGTTTGCCATTTTACCATTTTTATCCCTCCGTACTCATTGTATCAATTGAAAGTACGAATTTGGAAAAAACCTTTTATTTTCCTTATCTACGTGGTCAAAGGAATGTATACTCAGAATTTCATGACTCTAGCTGCGGTCATTTGGTTGGTACTATTTTTATCCCCTTTTTCTATTTTGACCCCAAAAAGTACGAATTTCGAAAAATCAGTGTATTTTCCGTGTCTACACAGTCAGAGAAATGTATACTCCGAATTTCATGACTCTAGCTGCGGTCATTTGATTGGTACTATTTTTATCCCCTTTTCTCATTTTAACCCCAAAAAGTAAGAATTTTGAAAAATCCGTGTATTTTACTTGTCTATGCAATCAGAAGAATGTATACTCCAAATTTCATTATTCTAGGTACAGCCGCTTGGTTGGTACCATTTTTATCCCTCTATTCCCATTTTACCCCTTAAAAGTACGATATGTACCATTTTTATCCCTTTTTGCACCATTTCACCCCCTACAAAATATCATGCAGATATAAACAGACATATTCAAAACACATGCCTAAATACGCTAAAAAATTAGGGATTATTATGGGTATTTTTGGTCCTTGTGAGGGAAAAAATTTTCCCTCTGTGCCGATTTCGGCCCGTTTCAATCCCAACCGATCTACGACTATAAGACGCATTTATGAAAAATTTGAACGTTCTGGCTCCTTTCGTTTAGATGCTAGCGTGCTTTCAACAGACGGACGGACGGATATGGCTATATCGTCTTAGAATTTTTTGACGATCAATAATATATATACTTTATAGGGTCTCAGGTCGATATTTCAAGGTATTACAAACGGAATGACAAAGTTAGTATACCCCCATCCTGGAGGTGGAGGGTATAAAAATACCCATCTGAACACAAAGTTGATTATACAAAATATAGAAATCGAACGAGTGCGGAGTTTTGAATATATGGGAGTCCTATTAAATGACCAGTGGGACCCCCCCCCGTGGAAATTTAATGCCATATAGAGATGGCGGGAAAATCATTTTTACACCCTCACTCTACAGAGTAGGGGGAGTGTAACGCATTGAATGAGTGACTTAAGACCCTAAGTATGTTTGGACCAAATCCGTTTCATGACTTTTAAGCCGTTTGAGCCAAGTCCGCCTGGCTGGCTGGTGTACACGACAATTCTCGAAAGGATTTAAGGAATCGATTTAAACTTTGCACATCGTAATGTTTTTCCCAAACTTAGTTTAAGTTCGAAGATGGACGAAATTGCCACGCCCTTCTGGTACCTCCCACACAAATAGCCCATATTCCAATGTCAAATTAAAACCCAGCTAACTTCCACACGGATAATCGTAATCAGCTATATTTTGGTATTTGATAATGTTTTTATAATCATGTTAAGTGTACTAAATATAACGGGTTTTGCCACGCCCCTACGTAAACTACGTAAAATTAAAGCTGTTATAACTTCTATAAGGATGATCGGAATTCTATGAAATTTGATATTTGTCAATGCTTTTATAGAAGTTGCATTCATATGGAATATGGGCGATATTGACCACACACGTTTACTTGTTAAAATAAATAAATAAGACAATAGTTCAACAATATTTGTAAATGACGAGGCATCGATCGGCCTCGCGAATTTAACTGTAGAAAATTAACAATACTAAAAATAAATACAAGGTTCAGGTAAACCTCTGCCTGAACAGGAAAGCAAAATCGTAATTACAATTTTTTAAATGTAAAAGAACACCTCAAGAGCTCCTGTTTTTTACGAACTAAACGAAATGTCAATACGATACATGGTTTCCTCTCTATCCTCTATTATAATGAAATTTTCAAGCCGCGACATTGGCAAAATCTTTTAGAATATGCTTAATAGAAATGTTCTTTGCCAAATTCAATCAGTAAAGTCGAGCTCATGAAATTTGGGAGTTTTTCACTGAGAATAACACTGTGCGACCGACACACGGTGTATTATCAGCGGCAAAAACTGGCTTTTCGATAGAACTGCATCATTAGATTTTTGAAAAGTAATTGTCGAAAAATATAGTTTTTGCCAACAAAATACCATTGTGGGGTGGAGTAGCAGACATTTTTTCGAAATTGCGTTCTTTTACATATTCCGATGTACTCCAGCATATGTGACGCGCAAAATAGAAAGGGACCTAAGCGTAAAAGCCGGGTTTGCTCAGGAGAGCCATTTTAAAGATTTAAATAAGTGTATCTTTGGTGTACCACACTTGCATAAAACGCGCATATCTCTGGGAGGGAACACTTTTGGGGCATGGTATCGGTCTCATTCGATGCTCAGATGTTGTCCACATAAAAAAAAGTGAAAATTGATTTTTTTACCATTAGGTCCCTTTCCCTATGTGCTGTCACATATATAAAAAATGGGATTTTGAAAAAAATGTTTTTAGAAATAAGGTAACAACAAACATTAAATAATTTCTATGGTCTCAGGTTGATATTTCAAATTCTTGTAGATGGGATGACAAACATAACTAATTATTGATTTTAATTAAGGTTGCCATAGACAATCTTACCCTACAGATATTATAAATAATAGCTACCCTATTTTCTAATATACATTTTGTTCTTTTTTCCGGGGCAACATAAGCATATCATCATGTTATATTTCAACATATGATTCTTGCTAAATTAAATTATTTTGAGTAAATATTTAAAAAGAATCCAGTATTACAAACTATAGAAACCCAGTGTAGACAATGACACAATATTCCAAAGTCTAAATGACTGTAAATGTCACAACAAAGGCAACTGAGCAAAAAAACTGAGCACAAGCATTGAGATTTAACCAAAGTGACAATCAATGTTAAACAGAAAACATAAAAAAATAATTCCAAAGATTATAGCTACTGCCAGTGATGATGGTGATGGCGATGATGATGCTGACAATGATGGTGAGGATGTTCAGCATGTGCTGACTGCGATTGTGCTCCTCCTGATGCTGATGAAGCTCCGAATGAATACGACCATCAACACAATGGCAACACATATGTATATGTGTACACATAGAAAATACAAAAAACACACACACTCATGTGTGTGCGTGTGTGAGCGCTGACGTCATTTCCTTTCTATGGGGAAATCAAGAGACTACAATAAACTTCGATTAGTTTCCCTTTCAACAACATGAAATTGTTTTTTTTTTTGCGTTTTATTGGAGAAGACGCTCTTGTTTGTATGTATGTTTGTCTTCGCATTTTAAAGTTGTTCTCATTTCCATAGTCAGTTAATGCTTTTACCGCATTAACACAAAATGATCAATTCTTGATGACATATTCATTTTTATACCCTCCACCTCCAGGATGGGGGTATATTCACTTTGTCATTCCGTTTGTAACACCTTGAAATATTCATCGGAGACCCCATAAAGTATATATATTCTGGGTCGTGGTAAAATTCTAAGACGATATAGCCATGTCCGTCTGTCCGTCTGTCCGTCTGTCTGTCTGTTGAAAGCACGATAGCGGCCGAACGAAATGAGCTAGGAGGTTCAAATTTTTCCTAAATGTGTCTTATGGTTGTAGATCGGTTGGGATTGAAAGTGAACGAAACCGGCCCAGAGGGAAAAATTTTTCCCTCACAAGGACTGAAAATACCCCTAATATTTAGAGTATTTCAGCATGTTTTTTGAACATATTAGCTTGTATTTAGTTGATATTTGCAATGCGCATTCCCTCTATAGCATAAAAGGACACCAGAGAGTGATTTTTATTTGTAGGGGGCGAAATGAGACAAAAAGGGATAAAAATGGTACCTAACAAACGACAACAGATAGAAACACGAAATTTGGCGTGTACATTCCTCTAATAGAGTAGATACATAATATAAAAGTATTTTTTCTAAATTCGTACTTTTAAGGGGTTAAATGGGGATAGAGGGATAAAAATAGTACCAACCTAACGACTGCACCTAGAATAATGAAATTCGGTGTATATTCCTCTGATTGCGTAGACACATAAAATAAAAGTATTTTTCGAAATTCGTACTTTTAGGGTGTAAAATGGAAAAAGGGGGTAAAAATAGTACCTACCAAATGACAGCAGCTAGAATCATGAAATTCGGAGTATACATTCCTCTGACTGCGTAGGCACGAAAAATAAAACGTTTTTTCCAAATTCGTACTTTCAATGGATACAGGGGTTAAAAATAGTACCAACTAAACGAATACAGCTAGAATGATGAAATTCAGTGAGTACGTCCCTCTAATTGTGTAGATACGTAAAATAAAGAGATTTTAGATAGTCGTACTCTTGAGGGAGCAAAATTGGAAAAAGGGATAAAAATGGTACCAACAAAATGGCCGCTGATAGAATCATGGAATTCGGTGTATACATTCCTCTGACTGCATAGCCACGTAATATAAATAAATTATAAATAAATTTTCCAAGTTCGTACTTTATTTTGTTGCTTTTACAACAAAAAATGATAGAATCATGAAGTTGTCTTATACTGCGTACGTGAGAGATACTTTTGAAATTAAAATAGGCTGGAAATACAACCAACCAAACTACTGTAGCTGAAAGTATACTCTCTATCCCCCAATATTTAAGGTATTTATGATTGCTCCCTTATATTTACTTTATGAATTGATGTATTATATCCATTATATATATATAGTATACAAATATTGATAGCCTTGGCTTATTAATTAAATTTCTTATTTTCATACAGTTAAAATTTGTTGCGGACATTCCTCTTGTTGTACGACAACAGCTAGAATCATGAAATTCGGTGTGTACATCCCTCTAATTGCATAGACACGTAAAATAGAGGGATTTTTCGAAATGCGTACTTTTAAGGGATATAATTAAAAAAGAGGGATAAAAATGGGACCTACCAAACCGCTGAAGTTGAAATCATGAAATTCGGTGTATACATTCTGACTATGAAGACTCGAAAAAAGGTTTTTTTTTCGAAATTTGTACATTTGGTCGGGGAATGGGGCGAATGGGGATATCTTTCAAATTTATACTTTTCTTATCACGTTGTCTGTATCTGGAAATGGTTCTTTCTAATGGTGACTGACAATCGCCTAATATTTAGGCATGTTCACTTTCACAACTTCAGCATTTTATTTATATATAGTAGTCGATTTTAGACAGTGCGCATAAGTATACATTATAGTTTGAAATAGTAAACAAATATAGTAATGTGCATACAAATATCACAATTTTCGTAATATGGTACTGTGCTTCTATGTAGAGTCGACTTCCTTTAATCTGCTGGTAATACTATGGAATGCACTCCGTGGTGGAGGGTATATAAGATTCGGCCCGGCCGAACTTAACGCCTTCTTACTTGTTTTAATTTGAATTTACATATACTTTCGAACAATATTTCGAATAGCGTGTATTCTCATGTGAACATGTATTCACACATACTACCGAGGACTGCTAAGAAGACTGTTAAACTGGGAATGGCAAAAGTATCACATGATTCATAGAAACAATGGTTGTTAAAGATCGACCGAATCTTATATACCCTCCACCTCAGAGTACATTCCACAGTACTGCCAACAGATTAGAGCCTGTTATATTTGCCCAGAACTATAGTACAAGGATAATTATGATAATTTATATGTTTACTATTACCCCACCCACTTTTAAATTGCGATATTTCATTAATGCAAAATTGAAAAAAAAAGAAACAAGTAAAAACGGCGAATTTTGAAAAATCCGTGTATTTTACTTGTCTATGCAATCAGAGGAATGTATACACCGAATTTCATTATTCTAGGTACAGCCGTTTAGTTGGTACCATTTTTATCCCTCCTTACCCATTGTATCCGTTGAAAGTACGAATTTGGAAAAAAAACCTTTTATTTTTCATGTCTACGTAGTCAACGGAATGTATACTCCGAATTTCATGACTCTAACTGCGGTCATTTGGTTGGTACTATTTTTATCCCCTTTTTCTATTTTGACCCCAAAAGTACGAATTTCGAAAAATTAGTTTATTTTCCGCGTCTACACAGACAGAGGAATGTATACTCCGAATTTCATGACTCTAGCTGCGGTCATTTGATTGGTACTATTTTTATCCCCTTTTTTCATTTTAACCCCAAAAAGTACGAATTTTGAAAAAGCCGCGTGTTTTACTTGTCTATGCAATCAGTGGAATGTTTACACCGAATTTCATTATTCTAGGTACAGCCGTTTGGTTGGTACCATTTTTATCCCTCTATTCCCATTTTACCCCTTAAAAGTACGAATTTGGAAAAATACTGTTATATTATTTATCTACTCGATTAGAGGAATGTACACACCGAATTTCGTGTTTCTAGCTGTTGTCGTTTAAGATGTACCATTTTTATCCCTTTTTTGCCCCATTTCATGCCCTACAAATAAGAATCACTTTTTGGTGTACGTTTTTGCTATAAGGGGAATGCGCATACCAAATATCAAGCGAGTATAAACAGACATATTGAAAAAACATGCTTAAAATACGTTAAAATATTAGGGATTATTATGGGTATTTTTAGTCCTTGTGAGGGAAAATTTTTTCCCTTTGTGTCGATTTCGCCCCGTTTCAATCCCAACCGATCTACGACTATAAGACGCATTTATGGAAAATTTGAACGTTCTAGCTCCTTTCGTTTAGATGCTAGCGTGCTTTCAACTGACGGACATGGCAAGATCGTCTTAGAATTTTATGACGATCAAGAATATATATACTTTATAGGGTCTCAGATCGATATTTCAAGGTGTTACAAATGGAATGACAAAGTTAGTATACCCCCATGCTGGAGGTGGAGGGTATAATAATATTTTTATAGACAATCTACACTTACATGACGATGCTGCCAAAATGTTTATATAGTCCTCGACTATTTATAAATATATGTAAAGTTTGGTTAAATTGTAAGGGCCGATGTTAAATATGAACCACACCTAAACGTCAAGTTTTTTTCTGCATGTCATTTGACAATTTCAGACTAACTCAAATTGATCCATGGAAAGATACACACGCGAGCAACGCGTTAAAGTTATTCAGGCTTAGTATGCTTATGGGCGTTCAAATCAAAATGCATATCGTGCACTTCGAAGAAAATCATCTTCAGTGATGAGGCACACTTTCACCTCAGTGGATTCGTCAATAAGCAGAATTGCCGCATTTGGGCGAATGATAATCCAAGAGTGATTGTCAAAAAACCACTGCTCCCACAAAGAGTGACTGTTTGTTGCGGTTTATGTCAGGCAGTTACTGTGAATGGTCCCCGCTATCGTGAGATGATATCGAACTTTTTATGGCCCGAATTGGAAGATATGGATGTGGACAGGACGGTGCCACCTGCCACACTGCTAACTCAATGGCCGTGTTATCTCACGTGATGGCGTTGTCAATTGGCCGCCAAGATCTTGTGATTTGACACCGTAGCACTTCTTTCTTTGGGCTTATTTGAAAGCAAAGGTGTACGTCGATAAGCCAGCAACAATTCAAGAGCTAAAGGATGAGATAATACGGCACATTAACGGCATAGAACCTGAATTATGCCTCAGCGTCATCGAAAATTTGGACTATCGGATGGAGGTGTGCCGCCGAGGTTGCGGCAGCCATTTGGCCGATATTCTATTCCATAGATAATTGAACCATACCAATATTATCATAATAAAAAGAAATCACAATAATTTCCTAAATAATTTGTGTTTTATTCAAAATCAACATCGGCCCTTAAAATTTAACCACCCTTTGCTTCATGAATATTATTTCTTAATTTTTATACCCTCCACCTCCAGGATGGGGGTATATTCACTTTGTCATTCCGTTTGTAACACCTTGAAATATTCATCGGAGACCCCATAAAGTATATATATTCTAGGTCGTGCTAAAATTCTAAGACGATATAGCCATGTCCGTCTGTCTGTCTGTTGAAAGCACGATAGCGGCCGAACGAAATGAGCTAGGAGGTTCAAATTTTCCCTAAATGTGTCTTATGGTTGTAGATCGGTTGGGATTGAAAGTGGGCGAAATCGGCCCAGAGGGAAACATTTTTCCCTCACAAGGACTGAAAATACCCCCAATATTAGAGTATTTCAGCATGGTTTATGAACATATTAGCTTGTATTTACTTGATATTTGCAATGCGCATTCCCTTTATAGCATAAAAGGGCACCATAGAGTGATTTTTATATGTAGGGGGCGAAATGGGACAAAAAGGGATAAAAATGGTACCTATCAAACGACAACAGATAGAAACACGAAATTTGGCGTGTACATTCCTCTAATAGAGTAGATACATAATATAAAAGTATTTTTTCTAAATTCGTACTTTTAAGGGGTTAAATGGGGATAGAGGGATAAAAATAGTACCAACCTAACGGCTGCACTTAGAATAATGAAATTTGATATATACATTCCTCTGATTATTGCGTAGACACGTAAAATAAAAGATCTTTCCAAAATTCGTACTTTTAGATGTCGTACTCTTAAGGGGGCAAAATTGGAAAAAGGGGATAAAAATGATACCAACAAAATTAAAATTTAAAATTTAAAATTTATACTTTTCTTGATTTGAACTGGGATATTGTCCTGGCTCAAGACCATTTTGCATCTATATTTAATAGAAAGCAAATTTATTTACAAATGGCATGGTGACATTTATTACTTGGCTGCAGACTACCACTATCATGATTTCCACCCTGTCTAAAGGTTTCATTCAGGTGGCTTCGCAGCGACTTTTCAACATCAAACCCGGCCTCTATAAGGAGATGATTTTCACAAACGAACGAGAATCACAACTCACTTGCAGAATTTGCGTTTAAAAATAGCACCAAGTAATAAAGTAATAAATAAATACTTTTCTTATCACTTTGTCTGTATCTGAAAATGCTTCTTTCTAATGGCGACTGACAATCGTCTAATATTTAGGCATGTTCACTTTCACAATTTCAGCATTTTATTTATATATAGTAGTCGATTCTAAACAGTGCGCATAAGTATACATTATAGTTTGAAATAGTAAACAAATATAGTAATGTGCATAAAAATATCACAATTTTCGTAATATGGTTCTGTGCTTCTATGTAAAGTCGACATTTTTTAATCTGCTGGAATGCACTCCGTGGTGGAGGGTATATAAGATTCGGCCCGGCCGAACTTAACGCCTTCTTACTTGTTTTATTTCATAGTTACATTTTTTTAATCATATTTTATTTCATAAATACGTTGGTTCCCTAAAAGTATAACAAACGAAAAAATCCTTTATATTGAGCGTCTACACATTCAAAGGAAGTTACACTCCGAATATTATAATTTTAGCTGTAGCCATTTGTGCCGGTACCAATTTTATCCCTTTTCCCTTTCCCAAAAAGTATAATTTTCGAAATTTTTGTTTAGTTTGCACATCTGTACAGTTAGGGGCAGCTTTTTGGTCGGTACCAATTTTATCCCTTTTTCCAAATTCCCCTCTTAAAAGTACGAATATCTAAAGATCTCTTTATTTTTAGAGTCTACGCAGCCGGAGTGAAGTGTACACCAATTTTGAGTATTCCAGCTGCAGCCGTTTGATTGGTACCAATTTTATCCCTTTCCCCCTAAAAGTACAATTTTCGAACATTTTACTTTATTTGCACGTCTATTCAATTAGGGAAATATACACAGCGAATTTTACGATTCTAGCTGCAGTCATTTGTTCGGTACCAAATTTATCCCTTTTTCCCATTTATCCGAAAATCCTTTTTTTCGAGTCTACGCATGAAGAGCGAAGTGTACACCGATTTTGAATACTCCAGCTGCAGCCGTTTCATTAGTACAATTTTTATTCCCTTTCGCACCGTTTCCCCTTACAAGTACAATTTGCGAAAATTTTCTTTATTTTTCACGTCTATACAGTTAGGGGACTATAGGTACACACCGAATTTTTGATTTTAGCTGTAACCATTTGATGGGTACCAATTTTTTCCCTTTTCCCCATTTTGACCCTAGAAGTACGTTCATTCATTTTCTCAGTCTACGCAGTCAGACCGAAGTGCAAAGCGCTTTTGAATACCCCAGCTGCAGTCTTATTATTGGTACCATTTTTATCCCCTTTCGCCCCGTTTTCACCTAAAAGTTGCGGGAATGTACACACCAAAATTCACAATTTTAACTTCAGACGTATGGTCGTACCATTCTTATCCATTTTCCCTTTTCAGTCATTAAAATATTACCCAATCAAATTATTTTACAAGTCTACGGTATCG
This sequence comes from Polietes domitor, assembly GCA_947397865.1. Classification (NCBI taxonomy): domain Eukaryota; kingdom Metazoa; phylum Arthropoda; class Insecta; order Diptera; family Muscidae; genus Polietes; species Polietes domitor. The sequence continues at coordinate 114,309,312 of OX377620.1, forward strand.
GAGGGATGTACAAACCGAATTTCATGTTTCTAACTTCAGCCATTTGTGCCGGTACCAAATTTATCCCTTTTTGTCCATTTTGACGCTAAAAGTACGTATATCGAAAGATCGATTTTCTGAGGGATTACAGGGATTTTGAATACTCCACCAGCAGACATTTGTTTCTATCCCCTTTCGCCCGTTTTCACCTAAAAGTACAATTTTTGAAAAAAAAATTCATTATTTCGCGCGTCTACACAGCTAGGATAATGTACACACCGAATCATGTTTCTAGCTGCATCCATTTGTGCCGGTACCAATTTTATCCCTTTGTGCCTATTTTGATCCTAAAAGTACGAATTTCTCTTTTATTTTACCCAAATATGCGATTAGATGGATGTAAACACCTTTACTGGCTGTTGACATTTGAATGGTACCATTTTTATCCCTTTTTCGCATTTTTACCCTAAAAATACAAGTACAAAAATATCGTTTTATTTTTCGAGACCACGCAACCAGAGCTTATTTACTCTTAATTAATAACTTAATTACTCAGATTTTAATTACTCCAGTTGCGGTCATTTTAATTGGTACCATTTTCATCCCTTCTCGCCTGGTTCGCCTTAAAAGTACAATTGTCGAAAATGTTCTTTATTTTACACGTCTATACAGTCAGGGTAATATACACAATATACTCATATATATACAATTTTATTATTCTAGCTACGGTCGTTTGATGGGTACCAATTTTATCCCAATTTCGAATTTCCCTTTTATTTTATCTGTATATGCGATTAAAGGGTCATAAACAACGAATTTAAAGTTATTAGCTTTTATCGTTTTATTGGCACCATTTTTATCCCTTTTGGCCCATTTCGACCCCAAAAGTTCAAATATCCAAGTATCACATTATTTTTCGCGTTTACGCAGTCAGAGCGAAGTATACACCGGTTTTTATTACTCTAACAGCAGCTATATGGTTGGTACCATTTTTATCCCTTCTCGCCTGGTTCGGCTTTAAAGTACAATTTTCGAAAAAATTTTTTTTACACGTCTATACAGTCAGGGTAATATACACAGCGAATTTTATTATTCTAGCTACAGTCATTTGATGGGTACCAATTTTATCCCGTTTTGCCCATTTTGGTGCTAAAAGTACGAATTTCGAATTTCCCTTTTATTTTATCTGTATATGCGATTAAAGGGTTGTAAACAACGAATTTAACGTTATTAGCTGTTATCGTTTTATTGGTACCATTTTACCCCTTTTGGCCCATTTCGACCCTAAAAGTTCGAATATCCAAGGATCACATTTTTCGCGTCTACGCAGTCAGAGCGAAGTATACGCCGATTTTTATTACTCTAGCAGCAGCTATTTGGTTGGTACCATTTTTATCCCTTTCCGTCCCGTTTTCCTCTGAATGATTTTTTTGGAAAATTTTCTTTATTTTGCACATCTATGCAGTTAAGGCTAAATTGTACTATTCTACAGCCATTTTGTCGGTACCAATTTTATCCCTTTTTGCACATTTTGACCCTAAAAATACGAATTTCGAATTTATCTTTAATTTTCATTTAACTGATGAAGCTTTGACTTAAATCGAGCTGTTACCTTTTTGTGCCGACCCAAAGCACGGTGCCAATTTGAAGGCCTCCCTTTCGATTTCTACAAATATTTATATGTAAATATTTTCTTAGCCAATTATGGAATTTAACAAAGTTTTCACTATCGATTTCTTCCACTCTTCACTGCAGCAGAAAAAGCACAACTTTATATGCATACATTCATTCATTCGTTCATTCAGTCATTCATTCAATTCACATGAAGTTGTTAGCTACCAAAAAGTTTTAACATTTAATTCCAACAACAACAACACGAAAAAAAAACAAATAAGGACGACTACAAATCGACTTCGGGTTTGGCTGCTTTGTATACAGCAATTCACCAAAAGAAAAAAGAAAAGAAAAAAATAAAGAAATATTCGTCAGACATGCTATAGCATAATAAAAAGGACTCTCACCCAACCAACCATTCATACTACTCGTATGAATGGGTGGTAGGTGGTGGGTGCTTGGCTGATGAGGATGTGCCTCTTTCCTTGTTTGGGTTAATGATTCAAGGACTTGCGGGTATTGTGTGTCTTATTGCATTTCACCTTAAAGAGAGAAGCAAAAAACACTTCTTCATTGTTTGAATCAATTTTCAGTTAAATTGAATCCACATTTTAGACTAATCAAAGATTTTATTTCGTGCTCTGTTTCTTGCCTTCCTATATTTTTATCTTTTCTTTTTCCTTTCATGTTGGTTGTTTTTTTGTTGTTGTTTTACTGAAGGTCAAATGTGAGTGTTGCCTGCTGTGCCGTTTCGCTTTCATAAAACGTCTTTAATTCTTTGCGATGATATTTGCTTGTTTGTCGTCCTCGTCCTCCACGATTCACATTGAAGTATTATTTTTATTCGCATCTCATTTGGCCCCAGAGAAGGTAACACAAGATAGAATTTCACAGAAATCCATTTGTCATAATCCAAATGTAGGGACAATTAGCTATGTTACCTAGGGTAAGGAGTGATATGTGTCTCCTGGTAGCAGTGGATTAAGGATAAAAGGATCAGAGTTTAAATTGCCAAAAAAATATTTATTTACATTGCCAATTAAAGATACAAAGGATAAGGGCAAACGTTGCAGAGGAATACATATAATGCGAGCGTAACACAGGTTTACAGCCATATGAACGAAATCGATCCAGAGGGAAAAAATGTCCCCAACAAGGATTGAAAACACTCCTCAACAAACTCAAATATTTCCAGAATTTAAGCACATATATTTGCTTGTTAATTGGTAAGATCAAACCTTTTCTAGCTTGAACGGGCACCATAAAGTAATATCTACAACATTAAGGGGGTAAAATGGGACAAAAAAGGGATAAAAATGGTACCAATCAAAAGACAGCAGATTTGGCTTTTATATCTCTCTAATCTCATATACCCTTAAAGAATCTCATATACCCTTGAGATTCGCACTTATTAGGGGGGAAATGGGAAAAGGGGATAAAATTAGTACCGAACAAATGGCTGCACCAAGAAACATAAAATTCGGTATGTACATTTTCCTAACTGTATAGACGTGCAAAATAAAGGAAATTTTCGAAATTTGTACTTTTAAAGTCAATATGGGCAAAAGGGATAAAATTAGTACCCACCAAATGACTGCAACTAGCGTACACTAGTGGCTGCGAAGACTCCAAAACTAAAACGATCTGTATAATAAAGAAAATTTTAGAAATTTATACTTTTAGGTACCAACCAAATGGTTGCAGATGCAATTTGTCAAATCGAGAAGAATATTTGTATCGGACTTATCCGAACATGGAATGAAGTGACCCACATGCACAATAGATTCTACCAGTTCAAGTATAACGTGTTATGCTCAATTTGAAGAAATTCGGTGAAAATTCGTTGTTTCGGGGGCGGAAGCAAATTTTTTATGGGAGCTATATATAAATCTGAACAGATTCGACATTTTCAATTGCGACTTGTACTTTGATTACAAGAATAGATGGACAGACAGACGAACGGACATTGTTAAATCGATTCAAAAAGTGATTCTAAGTCGATCGGTACAAGTAGCAATGGGTCTATCTGGCTTCCTTTTTGTTTACGGTCAAAATAGCCAAAAAGGGATAAAATTGTTACTGACAAACTGGCTGCAGTTAGAATCATGAAATTTGGTAGATACAGATGTTGAAAATAAAGAAAATTTTCGAAATAAAAGGGGGATTCCAATTATTTTTTATTTTTTTTAGAAAAAGAATGAGTGCACGGCGCACAGTGGTTCAGAATCAAAATCCATCGAACAAAATTCAATAACTTTCAATAACGTTCTAGAAACATTTTTGAGTTCTGTAAAAAACAAAATTAGACAAACTATGCCCAAAAACCCCTAATAACACTTGATTTGGCATTATTTTTGGGTATATTTCCCAATTGTTATAAAATTTATCATGAGCATAAAATAAATTTACTCATCTTTTTATGTGCGTACTGTACATACTACCTACTATTCAGAAATTAATGAGACGAAAATAATACGTTTTGGATCTAAAAAATCTGACTTTTTGCACTAAATACAGCTGCGGTCAAAAAAATAGCAGCGACGAGATAAAAAAAATGTCGACAAAGAAAAATATCAGTTCTTCTTCGAAAATCATAAAAGTTTTTACGGTGATTGAAAGGTGGTATTGTACCATTCTTAATCTGGTTTTAAATGAAAAATAAGTTTTTGTAATTTTGAGATTAGGCCTTTAGAAGCATTTATGTCAAATATGAGACCAGTCAAAAAAATAGCAGCGCTAATCAAAACTAAATATATTTTGTTTCAATTCACTTTAATTGAATACTATTTTGAATAATTATTTAAATAACGATATTTTCTTGAATTTAACACTTAGTGGCACTGAATTTATTGATTATTACTGCTTCATGACATCGTTTATTGGAATCGACTAGTATTTTGCCCCTTTCATGTGGTATTTTTGACCATGCCTCTATAATTACGTGTCAAACATCGTTATTGTTTTTCAGTATTGCTAGTGAGACCTCATATTAGTCATCACACTTAAAATTTTTGATTATATTTAAGTACGGTGTCTGCCCGGACCATTCCATAACATCGATATTATTGACTTCAAACCACATTTTTGCGAGTCGACTGGTGTTTTCGGGATAATTGACTTGCTAGAAGACCCATTTAAGGGGCATTCCGTATTCTGTATACGTGAGAATAATATTATGCAGTATTTTGATGTACTGGGCAGAGTCCATGATAGTTCTGGGCCAATGTATTGACCCAACTCCATAATATGAAAAAACGACCAAGCCATTACGATTGATCCTCCCTATTTGACTGTTTGGTACCATACCTGGAGATGGACTACGTGTTCTGTGGACGTCTTACAAACTATCGAGGGACTATCCCACCATACAAAACAATTTTTGATTCAATTGACCATAAAACGTGCACCAACTTCTTAATTGGCTACACCAGGCGTGTTTTTGCGAAATGCAATTTTTTTGTGCCATGTCTTTTATTTTTAAGTGGGACTTTTTTCGGACTTCTGGCTTACAGATTATTTTTTCTTAGTATTCTATGAACATTTTAAACTCTCAAAGATGGACAGACATTGTTTTTTTATTTCGGTGGCGGGCGAAAGTGGGTTTTTTGTAATAGACATTATTATTCGGCGAATGGTTGCAGGTGATATAAACGGATTTTTTCACATGTTTTTGATTTTTCTATTTTAATATCGATTATCTGATCATTTTAATAGAACACTGGAATAAACGTCGAACTTCACTATATGATTTTCCCTCAGATTTCAACCTTTTTATATGAACTCGATTTTCTTCTCCACAATGCTTTCCTCGCCCTACTTATGAAGAAAAATAATACAATAACATTTCAGAAGTAGTGTAAATTCCATAATATCTTACTTATAACATCAAATGGAATTGAAAAATTGAGATAAAATTCCTTTTTCTTGAGATTTTTTGAACACTGCTATTATTTTGACCGCTCCATAATATCGAATAATCCAATAAATGTGATTAAGTAATTAAAATCATATCACCAAATAAACAATTATTTTCTGTTTGTAACCTCGTAACACAGCACTTAATGCAGAAATAGCTTTAAAAAATTATTACACAAATAAATATATGAATATGTTTATTAAGCAGTGGTGCGCTGCTATTATTTTGACCGCAACTGTATATCCTATCTTCCAAGGGTGCAATTTCGTGCAGGCTAAATTTAACCTACAAAAAAGGGGAACACCTAAACCCTTAAAATATGTATATATTTTGTTAAAGGCTTTTGAAGGAAAAAAGTAGTGTTAGTCCAAAGTCAGCCATTTGATCAAAAATTATATTTTTACAATATTCATTACAACCAAACTATATTTGGCACAAACATAGTTTTGGCGTCATAATAAATCTAAGAAACCACAATTTCTTATAAAAAATTTGAGTGCAAAATCTCTTAAAATGTGTGAGAAACAGTTCGACAAAGTCAAAATGAGAAATTACGTTTTTCAATTTTCAAAATCAGAAAAACGTGAAAATCTGTAATACAAAAAAAATAAAATGTTTTCTTCACGTTATGAACAAATACGTAAAAATACGTTAACAAACATAAAAACAAAAAATAAAAATTTTAATTTTCTTTAAAATCGAAAAATACGAGAAGTAGTCATACTTTGGGCCGATTTCTGAAATATATCTGACTGCCCGATTTTTAATTCTTAGGTCCTTGTCTAATTTGATTTTTTACAGAACTCAAAAATGTCTACAAGAACAAAAGATATGGAATGTTGGCCGATGGATTTTGATTCTGAACCACTGTGCGGCGGTAATTTTCTAAAATAATCATATTTTTGGTATTTGTTTTTCCCGTTTAAGGAAAAAATCACATTTGTGGGATTTATTTTCCTGTTTAAGGAATTGTGGGAATGTTTTTGAAAACAATTCAAGAATTTGGGGTCGTATTTTTTTACGGGGAAAATAAATTCCAAGAATTTTATTTTTTGAAAATGAACGATATTTATTTTGAAATATCGAAAATGAATAAAAGCCGGTAATTTTTCTAAAAAATCACACTTTTGAGACTCTTATTTCCCCGTTTAAGGAATTGCGGGAATCCATTAATTTGGAGTCGTATTTTTTTGCAAAACACTTTTAAGATTCTTCATATAAAACCAGCGGAGAAAATAAATCCCAAAAATGTTTGTTGACGATCGACCATATGATCGACATCAGCTGATGCTGGCTTGTGGAAGATCGGCCATATGATCGACATCACCTGATGCACATATGACATACCGTGACATCCACATACAGATGGCGGGTTTTGTTTGTTTTATGTTTGTTTTTATGTCTGTCAAAGTAGTTTTGTGTACTCCGTACGAAGCAGCAACACTTGCTCGAATAAAATATTGAAAAATCCAAATTTGTTTTTTTTTATAAATAGTCTCCTCTAGACTCCGTCTAGGGGAGACCAACAGTGCCATTATCCTAATGGAAACCTGTTCAATGTTATTTTTTAGAAAATGAAGAATTTTTTTTTTAAATATCGTCAATGATTGAACTCAGTCTCCAAAAAAAAATCACATTTGTGGGATTTATATTCCATGCTAAAGGAATTGTGGGGCAGTTTGTGACGACAATTCAAGTATTTGGAGTCGAAATTTTTGGACAACTATTTTTTCATACTAAAATCCCAGAATCCCTAAAACGGGGAAAATAAATCCCAAAAATTTATTTTTTAGAAAATGAACGATATTTCCTTTGAAATGTTGAAAATGGAGGAACGGCGGTAATTTTTCTAAAAAATCACATTTGGGGATTTATTTTCCCCGCTTAAGGAATTGTGAGAATGCTTTACAAACAAAACCAAGAATTCCTAAAATAAGTCCCAAAAATTTTATTTTTAAAAAATATCGTAATATATATATATATATATATATATATATAATATCGAATGTTTCTAAAAGCAATTCAAGAATTTGGAATCGTTTTTTCCCTCTTTTTGAAGAATACTTTTGAGATACTTCATATAAAAATTCCAAGAATTCCTAAAACGGCGAAACTAAATCCCAAAAATGTTATTTTTTAGAAAGTGAACGATTTTCTTTCATTCTGATTAATTCCATATTTCAACAAAATATATTTTAAAGCATTTTGCACCAAGAAGATATTAAAGTTTTTACCTCACCCCATGCATTATACATTATATTGAATTTATTTTTACTTTGGATTATCATTCCTTCCACATTTGTATCCATCCTACGGGATGCTGTATTTCCAATAAGCACCCCTACCTTTATAAAGCCAGTAAATGCTGTATATTCAGCTAGAACTGGAATTTATTAGCCGTTTCGTTGAATGCTTGAACATTATTTTTCTTTTTGGCTTCCTTTTTGGATTATCTTCACATCGGACCACAGTGCGTATTTTTAATAAATAATGTGTGTGTGTGTCTGTGCCACCACCGAAGCGTATTAGTAATATTGAATAAATATTTTATGAGCGTATGTCTCTGGGAAACAACCTTTTGTGTAATACAATTGAAAACAAAACGAAAAAAAAACCGAAATAGTGCCCAAAATAATACCAACCAACAGCCAGCCAGCCAAACAACAATAACAGGATCAAAACATCACAAAATCTTCAGGATTATATAGGATTTTCAATAAACAAGAAAGAATTGAATACATATTTACTCTCCCTCCTACCGTTCGACAAACTTATAAATACAATATTTAATATTGAAATATTTATGCAGGGCAAAGCTTAGGCACACAATACATACACACACTGAGCCGGGTCGCTCTTTTTCCAAGAAATCAAATCAGAACATTGGTTTACTTTCTGATCACTGCCAAAATACACATGGCTAAGGTCAGAGTTCTGGGAAATGGTACTATTTTTCTTGTAGGTATTGTCGTGTAAAGTATGAATCTGTTTGTGAAATTTCCCGGTAAAGCCCAAAATCTCGGCGTACGGGTAAAGAACAGGTTCTGCGTATCTTTTCACACTTATAAGTCTTAAACATTGTTGAATGTTTATACCCTACACCACAGGGTATAATGTATTTGTGCATTTGTTTGTAACACCCAAAAGGAAACGAGATAGACCCATCGTTTATTATACCGAGCGACTTAGAATCACTTTTTGAGTGGATTTAGCGATGTCCGCCTGTCAATCTATTCTTGTAATCAAAGTCCAGGTCGCAGAGCAACAGTTGTGGTAAAAATGGACCAGATCGGTTCAGATATATACATATATATATACATTCAAATAGGCCTCGTTTTCTTTCTAAGTAAAAGTAATATATAATATATTATAAGTAAAAGATCTAAGAATAAATGTACATTTAGACTCTGTGTTCTTCGTAAGAAATATATTAAATAGCTTTTATATATATATATATATATATATATATATATATATATATATATTAAACCGGTCCTTATTTATATGGACACATTTATTTTCGAATATATGTTACGGCAAGCGCTAAAAATATTCGTTTTAATCCCATAAAAAAAATTTGACAACGATTGGATAATTTTTAGCCGTGCCCCAAGCACCTTTTTGTTTTTATTATGAGAAATAAGGCAAAAATATATATTTTTTATTTTATTTACATTTATTTGAAAATTAAGAATAAACTTAAATATTTTTATTAATTACATACTCATAGTAACATTAATATTATTTTAATTTAATAGTGAAGTCTTTTTAAAAGTGGGATAATTCATGTTATATTCTTTAACCACCTGAAAAAGGAATTGTTTCTCCTCTTCGTTGTGGGTTAATTTATTATTATAATCTGTAATGAATTTGGCGCCTCTTTCAGCTGCATCATTCACTACAGATAGGTTTTTACAAATTTGTGATCCGTGAGCGTAGTCAAATCTTTCATTCCAATCCGATGGATCGACTTGCAAAAATTCTTTTGAAATTTCTAAACGATCAAAGAATGCGTGTGTATTGGAATTTACAAAATCGCTTAAATCTTTTTGCGCAAATGTGCCGATATTTGTTGGATTAGTTATTATTCGCTTGCATTTTTCTGTATTTGCTTCAACATTAATTGCCTGAACCATTTTTTTTAATTGCAACACTTACATTAGGATCGAAGAATGAAAGACCGACTGCTTCTTCCGACAAATACCACAAATGATTGTTGATTTTTTGTAGCAAAGCAAGAGCTATATCCCTTTCAGGATAAGCCATAATATTTTTAATTAAATTTAAGTCTTGATTTGGTGCTTCAATTGCTTTAGTGCATCCAAACCAGGCTTTTACATAAATACGAACTACGAACAGACAGACACTACGTATACCGTTTAACTCTTGGTTGGTCATATTGAATTCATTACGAAACAAATACATTTTAAGTGCATAAATACATTTTGACATCCATCGAGCATGAGAAGTTGCACCAGGTATACGAAAGGTGTTAAAATTCGGCACCGTACCACCAAGAAAAGTGACAACTAATTGCAATAATTCTTTGTAGTCGCGTCTGCTATGAGCTTGTTTTAAGTTATCTAGACAGTAATTTAAAATTGTTCCACGTTCTTCAGCAGTCAATACTGTAATAATGTGTTCATCTTCTAAACAACTCTTGTAATTTAATTTGTCAATATTAATCCAGTATTTGCTAAAGCGATTAAAAATTAGCACTTCTGGACCGGCTGTAGTAGCCACTCTAATTTCAAACACTTTACGGATCAACAACTCGTAAATATGGTGTCTGCAGGGAAAATATAATAAATCGCGACCTAGTTTTCCTTCAAGCAGAGCAGCAGCACCGCTTTGAACTCCTGTATTATGAGCAGTTGTGTCGAAGCAGATTATTTGAACTAGATCAAGCATTTCATATTCATTTATTGAATTAAACACGGCATCTGATATTTCTTTTCCACTCGAAGATTTTAACTTTGGAATGCCAAGTAGTTTATCGATACCTTGAGATGAGACTATGATTGGCAAGCGGTCAACTTTTTCCCTGCCACTAATTTCTGGTAACATTGTACCATCCCAGTGCAAAACAAAACTACGTGGAATCTGGAAATAAAAACTCAAGTTTCTTAATTTATACTCAAAACATAAAAAAAGAAGCATAGGGAAAACCCACATTACAGTACTTACATCAAAGTTTGCTGCAATGTTTTGTGCTGTTGTTGCACGATGCTTCTGACGCATTCGACGAATTGATGATCTATTTAGTATAAGATCTTCGATATCATAGCCCAACGCGTCAGCAGTTGCGCTTAGGATATGAACTGCAGCACCATCAGTGATTTTCCACTTATCCAAAGTTGAAAGCAGTCTTGGTGTAAAAAAAATTGTTTTACCTCTGGAGATACCTGATATACCTGGATTTGGATTTGATACAGATGTTGATGTTGATGCTACAACTTCAATATCGTTTTCGTCGTCAATGTCAATCATACCTGTTTTACAACAATAATTCTGATTTGCTTAAAAGATAGAATATTTAATTGTATACCTCTTTGAATCTGTTGTTCATATAACTCTTTTCGTTCATCTTCTTTTATTCGACGCTGGTTTACTTGTTGTTTCTGGACTGCCTTTTGCTTTTCTTTCTGCATTACAATTTTATCCGTTCCTAGCATACAACATGGTCTTCCTTTTTCTCGTTGCTTTTTTAAGAACTCTTTGTCTTCTTGTATTTTAATTAATTCAAACGCGTTTGCATGTGCGATATCGAATAAATCATCTAATTTATCTTGAAATTCAGTTTCTTTCCTGTTTTGACATTCTGTTTTTCGACCATGATGCTTTGTAATATCTCTCCACTTGTTGTATAATTTTTCCAGCTTCTCAATGCAGTGTTTTTCATGGTGTGTTGGAATTCGTGCTTTTTGCCAAAACGTGCTGACCTCAGCAACAACTAATCTAGAACTTTCTCTTAAATTTAAGCCAACTATTCTTAAATTATAAAATAAAACTTGTAGCACTTGTTTTCTTCCTGGTAATTTAGCTCCAGTAATTTGGTGGTCCATTACGCCAATTAACATAATGTCATCATCCGATCGAAGTCTTTTGGTTGTCATCGCTTTAGATTTTTAATTTTAAAATGTATTTGTTCGTTTTGGATTTTCTATGAATTTAAAAAATAAAAAATATTAATATTTTAGGAAAAAAATATTTATTTTCTTCATACATTTATTTTTACCGGCTAAACTGTTGATTATATAGAAAAACGCTATATATACACATTTTAAAGGAATTCTAATTCTTAATTATTTTTCAATTTATTTAAACAAAATCGGACTAGTGGTTCTCGAGTTATGTCAAAAAAGAGCACCAAAGGTGATAATTTCCCCTATATGATAGTAACTAACTTTAATGACAAACAATTGTTGGCGGGGGCACGCCTAAAAATTGTCCAATCAAGCTCAAATTTTTTTGTGTGTATTTTTAGGTTCCAATAGAGTAGTTTTAGCGCTTGCCGTCATACGAATTAAAAAAAAAGAAATAAGAACCGGTCTAATATATATATATATATATATACTAGCAGTACCCGCTGCTTCGCACGCGAAAAAGCCAGTTATTTGTTAATTTTATTTGTCTATTATTATTTATTTAATTTTCTTTTGGTGGATATAGATAAATCTAAAATAGTAATTTGGAAAACTCCTATTAGCTAGCACTCACACACAGTCAAAGGAATGTTCTTGTCGATATGCACTATTTTAGCTGAACTACTTCGTATGTATAATTTTCTACCAAGTTTTGAACAAAATATTACAACCATTTATATCCTCGATCTCATGTTTCTAGATTCAGCCAGCCAGTATATAACTTTTAGCACTTCTTTCCCAAAAAGTACACATTTTAAAAATCACTATAGGTAAAATGTGTTTTTGCTTCCCCTAAAAATATGTACTTTATTTGGTAACACATTTATTCCTTGTTGTCCCGTATCCCCCTCTTAAGTACAAATTTTGAAATATCCATTTATGTTCCGCGCTTACGTAATTAAATGATTGTACAGCATTTTTATCCCTTTTCGTCCCGCGCACCCCTTAAAAGTACAAATTTCGAAAAATCAAACTACTGCGATTCTATATGGTCAGAGAAATTTACACACAAAATTTCACGATTCTAGCTGTAATACTAAAGTTGGTACCATTTTTATCCCCTTTTGTCCCGCTCGCAACTTAAAAGTACAAATTTCGAGAAATCCATTTATGTTGCAAGTCTACGTTGTCAGAGAAATTTAAACACAAAATTTCACGACTATAGCTGAAATATTTTATTTAGTATTATTTTTATCCCGCTCATTGTTTATAAGTACAAAATTAGAAAAATTAGTTGGTACCATTTTTATCCCTTTTTGTCCCTCTCGCCCCCTAAAAATAAAAATTTCGAAAAAATCTATTTTTATTTCGTTTCTATATGGTGAGAGGAATTTACGTACCACATTTCACGATTCTATCTGCAATACTTTAGTTGGTCCCATTTTTATCCCTTTTTTTGTCGCTCGCCCCTTAAAAGTAAAAATTTCGAAAAATCCAATTTTACATCATTTCTATATGGTCAGAGGAATTTACATACCAAATTTCACGATTCTAGTTGTAATACATTAGTTGGTACCATTTGTATCCCTTTTTGTCCCGCTCTCCCCTTAAAAGTACGAATTTCGAAAAATCAAATTTTACTTCGTTTCTATATCGTCAGAGGAATTTACATACCAAATTTCACGATTCTAGCTATAATACTTTAGTTGGTACCATTTTTATCCCTTTTTGTCCCGCTTGCCCCTTAAAAGTACAAATTTCGAAAAATCCAGTTTTACTTCGATTCTATATCGTCAGATGAATTTACATACCAAATTTCACGATTCTAGCTGTAGTACTTTAGTTGGTACCATTTTTATCCCTTTTTCTCCCGCTCGTCCCTTAAAAGTACAAATTTCGAAAAATCCAATTTACTTCGTTTCTATATGGTCAGAGGAATTTACATACCAAATTTCACGATTCTAGTTGTAATACTTTAGTTGGTACCATTTTTATCCCTTTTTCTCCCGCTCGTCCCTTAAAAGTACAAATTTCGAAAAATCCAGTTTTACTTCGTTTCTATATCGTCAGAGGAATTTACATACCAAATATCACGATTCTAGCTGTAGTACTTTAGTTGGTACCATTTTTATCCCTTTTTGTTCCGCTCTCCCCTTAAAAGTACAAATTTCGAAAAATCCAATTTTACTTCGTTTCTATATGGTCAGAGGAATTTTCATACCAAATTTCACGTTTCTAGCTGTAATACTTTAGTTGGTACCATTTTTATCCCTTTTTGTACCGCTCGGCCCTTAAAAGTAAAAATTTCGAAAAAATCAAATTTTACTTCGTTTCTATATGGTCAGAGGAATTTACATACCAAATTTCACGTTCCTAGCTGTAATACTTTACTTGGTACCATTTTTATCCCTTTTTGTCCCTCTCTTCCCTTATTTTTTTGAACACGTGGAGTTAAAAGGGTTCTCGCAAATCTCGACGTAAATAAATCTCCAGGCCCGGATGGCATTTCAGCACTTGTCCTATGTAAGTGCTCTTCGACGCTTGCCCGTCCCCTTCGTAATCTTTTCAACCTTGCATACCGTGCAGGGGTTTTCCCAGCGCGTTGGAAGATTGCGAACATCCAGGCCATCCCTAAAAAAGGTGAGGCTAATAATCCTGCTAACTATCGACCGATAGCGATTTGCTCAGCGCTTTCGAAGGTTATGGAGAGTATGGTTAACCACCATCTTGTGAGGTATTTAGAAACTAATGGCTTACTTAATGATCGACAGTATGGCTTCCGTAGGAATCGATCTACGGGAGACCTGATGACACTGCTATCCGAAAAGTGGAATCGATCTATTCACAAGCTTGGTGAGAGTAAGGTCGTTGCTCTAGATATCTCCAAGGCCTTTGATAGAGTTTGGCACGGCGCACTCATATCAAAGCTTATCGCTTTTGGTGTTGGTAGTGACTTCTCTCGATTTATATCGAGCTTTCTCAGAGATCGATCGCACTATACGTGTTGTTGTAGATGGGTTCTCATCCGACGAGCATAGGTTAACCGCAGGAGTACCACAGGGCTCTGTCCTTTCCCCCTCCCTTTTTCTTATTTTCATCGACGACCTCTTGGATCGGACTGTGAATCCAATATACTCATTCGCGGATGACAGCAACCTCTGTCATTCATACTCATTCGATCATAGACCAAGTCGTCAAGAAATTGAGGATAAAAGGCGATTGATGGATGAGTCACTTAGCCAGGATTTGATGGCCATTTCTGAATGGGGTCGTGAGAATAGAGTAGATTTTAATGCACGTAAGACCCAGTGCTCCTTGTTGTCTCACAAACGATTCACTGATCCAACGGTGTCGTCGATTTTAATGAACGGTGTAGATATTGAGCAATCAGATGCTCTCGATGTTCTCGGCATGAAAATACAACGTGATGTTCGATGGACAAAACATGTATTTGATGTGTCGAAAGATGCCTTCAAATGTTTAGGCTTTCTAAAAAGATGTAAAAAATATTTCACACCCTCTGATCTTCTCAATATCTACACTACCTACATCAGACCAAAGATGGAATACAACTCCCATATATGGTCGGGAGCTCCAGCTTCATCACTGGAGCTACTTGACCGTGTCCAGAGGAGGGCGATGGTGTTGATAGGTGATGGTAGGATATCCAATTCTATTGTCTCCCTTGAACACCGTCGTAATGTTGGTTGTGTGTCATTGTTCTATCGATACTTTCATGGTGTTTGTTCTTCGGAAATTCGTGATCTTATACCGCCCGTGAGAACGTTCGGTAGAGATACGCGACTTTCCAGGAACGCTCACCCATTTGTTGTCGATTGGACAACCGACCGCACTACACATTACAGAATAAATTCGTTCTTCGCCCGTACTATCCGTATGTGGAATCGACTTCCGGCAAATATCTTTCCCTCCAATTACGACATTCAGAGATTCAAAACAGATGTCAACAGACACTACTCCCTCTTTCCTCCTTCCAATACCTTCTTCCTTCTACCAACGCAATGCACTGCATTTATAGGGGACATCCCCTGAGTGTTGGTTCAGTGAAAAAAAAAAAAAAAAAAAAAAAAAAAAAGTACAAATTTCGAAAAATCAAATTTTACTTCGTTTCTATATAGTCAGAGGAATTTACATACCAAATTTCACGATTCTAGCTGTAATACTTTACTTGGTACCATTTTTATCCCTTTTTGTCCCTCTCTTCCCTTGAAAGCACAAATTTCGAAAAATCAAATTTTACTTCGTTTCTATATGGTCAGAGGAATTTTCATACCAAATTTCACGTTTCTAGCTGTAATACTTTAGTTGGTACCATTTTTATCCCTTTTTGTACCGCTCGGCCCTTAAAAGTACAAATTTCGAAAAATCAAATTTTACTTCGTTTCTATATGGTCAGAGGAATTTTCATACCAAATTTCACGTTTCTAGCTGTAATACTTTAGTTGGTACCATTTTTATCTCTTTTTGTACCGCTCGGCCCTTAAAAGTACAAATTTCGAAAAATCCCTATTTGTAGCTCGTCTGCATGGTCATTGCAAGGAACTCGCCGAATTTCATGTTTATAGCTACTGCCGTTTAGTCAGGACGAAGGTTCGATGTTTATCCCTTTTTGGGCCATTTTATCCCCTAAAAGTACGAATTTCGTAAAACCCTTTCTTAGTCGACGTCTACGTCATATTTGGGAACTACCCTGAAAATTTCATGACCCTGGCTTCAGCCGTTTGGTCTGGGGGCTGGTCAATGATAAGTCAGTCAGTCAGTCAGTCAGTCAGTCAGTCAGTCAGTAACGCAACTCTTTTATATATATAGATAGCTCCAATACAAATTTCACCACTGAATTCATTATTTCCGTTCTAGATTTGATATTTGAATTATATATATATATTTATATATATATATATTTGAATTATATATAATATATATATATATATATAAAAAAAATATATTAATAAAAACATTATATTTATTTATAAAATTATTGTTTCAACATTTGTATTTCTTTTTGTTTGGCTATATTAAAAAAATTATATTTTCCTGCAATATTACTGCACTTCTACGAAAATCGACAGCCTCTGTGGAATGCAATACATGGTGGAGTTCGGTTCGGCCTAACTTAATGCCGTTTTTACTTGTTTTTTCTGCGACCCACTCTTCTATGCGTACGAGTGAATGACTATGAATGGTGAATTTGTTAAAGCTATTCGGCAGTATTTAGTAGAGCTCAAATTAAAAACGAAACGAAATACTGAATCTGTGTATCCCCCCCCCAAAAAAAACTCTTCATCAAGTGAATAGCAGTGAAATTTGCCCCAAAAAAACGAAGTAAACTTTAAATTCAGCTTTCACGTTTTATCCAAGCAAATAAAGAGTTAAATTGCAATTTTGCATGTTTTTTCTGAGCACTTCGTACACTCAGCCCTTTTGCGGTTATTATTTTAAGCTGGAATACCTTGGCCATATTTTTGTGTTTTTTCTTTTTTGCTTTCCCTGGAAGGCCCACGCATCATTCCTCCTACCACCCCCTCCTGCCGATAAAGTTGACAAATGGCAGAAATATTCAAATACCACATAAACAGAGAGAAGCAAATACCTGAGCTGCCTGCCGCCGCTTTATGGGCATTTTGCGATTCAACAGCACAGAAGCTTCTACAAAAGGCTGTGTTTTGTTTTTCTTGAGGGTGGAAGGAGGAGAGGTTTTATTTTCAAAGTGAACTTTAACCTTTGCTAGAATGAATTTTCCTTTGCCTTCATTTCCTTTGTTCTTGTGAAACAGACGAAACAAAACGAAAGAAATAGAAACTTCCCAAGGCGGCGAGCGTACGAGAAGTTTGAAGAGGAATTAAACATATAAAATTGAATAATAAAATTTCTTTTGCTGGTATTTTTGTATTTTTATAATACGTCGCAGTAGTCTTTGTTGTTGTCGCCGCCGTTGTTGTTGTTGTTGTTTGTTTTCTCATTAGATAATCACCACAAACCATTGGAATAATATAAATATGGTTTTTGATGAGTTTTGTATGGCCAATGGTAGCAAACTGCGTCTTGCTCGAAAGAAAACAAATAAGAAACAAACATTCGCCATATTTTATAAAACTAAACAAAAGGAGGATTGAGACGATGTTCTGCCAACGTTCGTTCTGGCGACTTTACGCGATTAGATCACAGAACTGACATGGGGTGTCTTTGACAAAATGTCGACTTGTCGACATGGAAGGTTCATCTTTTGGGGGAATTTCGATATCGAAATTCTAGAAATTTCCCAACAACACCAGTCAAGAGAAAAACATGCAAATTCACTAAAAAAAGCCAGAAATTCCGAAGAAAAATTAAGAAATAAATATGTATCTCCGACTAAAAAAAGTTTTTTGTATTTCTTTGTTCATATATGGACTTCTTTCGCTGCAAGTATTGCCGCATCTCTGAGAATAATAAAGAAATGGTCATCATTTTAGTCAAAATCCCAAATTTTGGAATATATGTTCCCCACTTAGGGAATTTGGATATTTTGTTGGACAAAAATGAAAAAACTTACACAGTGTAACTCGAAAAAATATAACCATATACGGACACCACCACGTGATAGGAGGCAAAAAAAAGTCATGCACTTTTTATAGGCCCCCAAATATTTGGTTCCTCGATGTCATTTTTGCAGGTGCTTAGGTAGCAAACAGTTCAAAATTCAAGGAAACAATCAACTACATAAATGTACCTAAGATCTCAATAAACAACTTTCTAGAACATATGAACATCCTAGGAATGATTCTTAACACCATTTAAAAAATATCTTGCAGGACCGTTTCTGTTAATGGTCAGTCCGAATACGTATGAGTGCGTATGAGTGATATTATCCTTAATCAACAGCACGTATACGCTACCTACACACTTTACAGCCTATAAGATTTATACGACGCACAGTGGATCAGTATCAAAATGCATCGGCAAAAATTCAATAACTTTTGTTCTAGTAGACACTCTTGAGTTCTGTAAAAAATCGAAATTAGACAAGGAACCAAGGATTATTTTGAAATATTAACATTAAAAATCGTGAAATGGGATATATATTAGAAATCGGCCCAAAGTTGGCTACATTTCGAATTTTTCGATTTTAAAGAAAATTAAAATTTGTATTTATTTGTATTTGTTGAAAATCCGTAGAAAAAATTATATTTTTTTTAATTAAAAATTTTCACGTTTTTCCGATTTTGAAAATTGAAAAAACGTAATTTATTTTTTGACTTTGTCGAACTTTTTCTCACACATTTTAAGAGATTTTGATTTTTTTTTGAAATTGTGGTTTCTTAGCTTTATTATGACGTCAAAGCTATGTTTGTGGCAAATATAGTTCGTTTGTAATAAATATTTAAAAAATATCGTTTTTGAGCAAATGTCTGAATTTGGACCAATACAACTTTTTTCCTTCAAAAGCCTTTTAAGGAAATATATACATATTTTGAAAATCTGACGGGTTCCCACTTTTGTAGGGTGACTTTTGCCTGCACGAAATTCTACCCCCGGAAGATAGGATACATCATTTAGGGCAAAAAGTCAGATTTTTTAGTTCCAAAACGCAATTTAGTCATTTTCGTCTCATTAAATTCTGAAAAGTAGGTACGCAGATAAAAAGGTGAGTAAATTTCCTTTACTCTTATGCTAAACGTTATAACAATTGGAGTTCATTTGCGGGAAATATGCCCAAAAAACCAAAATAATACCTGATTTAGCAGATATATAGTGCAAAAAGTCAGATTTTTTAGTTCCAAAACGCAATTTAATCATTATCTTCTAAAAAGTAGGAACGTATATAGAAAGATGAGTAAATTTCCTTCATCCTCATGCTAAACTTTATAACAATCGGAGTTCATTTGGGGAAATATGCCCAAAAAACTAGAACTTTTACAGAACTCAAAAATGTCAAAAGTTATTGAATTTTGTCCAATGGATTTTGATTCTGAACCACTGTGCGACGCCATTTGCGATTTTGACCTTGAAGATGAAGTTTTTTTTTTGATTTTATATGTTTACAAGAGAGTAAATCAAAATTACAAACGGTTTGCAAGATATGAGCCTGAGAAAATTATCAGTTTTTTTTTTGGAAAAATGACACCTAGGCCCCAAATCGCCAAACTTAAAATTCAATTTAGGACTAATTTCGTACTTTTTTCGAATTGCTGCTAAACTGTCGCACAAAACTGAATTTTAGGGGGGAAGGGTGTGGTGGTGGTGTGAATGGAAAAACTATAAAGTTTCAGTTTGTTCCACAGTGTAGCCTCTAACTACCTTCATAAAGATATATATAATAAAACGAGGAGTCCTTTTCATGGACAAAAATCAGAAAACTGCCTTGCTTCGAATTTAGTTTTTAAAGGTAATAGTCCAACAACTGGAAAATAGAAATAGATTTTGGGCGATTTGGACATAAAATAAATTGATTTTGTTGCAGTTTCATCCGTGTGTAGTTGGAGGAAAATATTATTCAAAAATACATTTTTAGACGGAATTGCAGATTCTTATATTTTCTGTATAGCTGAGGAGGGATACGAATTTTGATTTTTTCTAAATCGTAAAAATATTATTTTTAATTAATTATTATGCATTTAAAATTTAAAGATGAATATTTGAAAATAACCCAATTTTGTAGTTTCGTTCGTGAGTTTTTCAAGGAAAAAAATCTTCTAAAATACATTTTTAGACGGAATTGAAGGTTCTTAAATTTTCTGAAAAGCTGAGGAAGGATTTGAGTTTAGATTTTTTCTAAATCTTAAAAATATTATTTTTAGTTAATTTTTACATATTTAAAATTTTATAAAATGCGGCGAATTTAAAATATTGTTTCTAATTAATTTTTATATATTTAAAATTTAAAGAAGAATACTTGAAAAATTTCCGAGTATTGATGGTGATCATAAAATTCGTTGAATTTTTTCTTTCATAATAATTCAGTTTGGCCATTAAACAAAAATGTCTCCGCATTGTATACCCTCCACCACAGGATGGTGGATTAATTGATTTTAAAAATTTGTACTTTTGAAATTTAAAGTAGGATGGAAATACAACCAAGCAAACGGCTGTAGCTGAAAATGCACTCATTCTCCCGCAATATTTACTATACTTTTTGAATTGACTTGAAGTATTATTTCCCTATTTATAGTATAAACATATTGGTAGCCTTGTCTTATAAGCGTGGTTTAAAATGATTAAAATTTATTTATTTTTTATATTTATTTATAAAATTATTTTTTATATTTTTACCTGTTTTGCTTTGGCTATATTAAAGAAAAATAATCATTTTCCTGCAATATTACTACACTTCTGTACAATCGACAGCCTCTGTGGAATGGAATCCGTGGGGGAGTGTATATTAGGCTCAGCCTGGTCGAACCTTACTCCCTTTTTCTTTGTTTAGGGATATTTTTTAAATAATTTGTTACTAGAACTTTAATTTTCGTCGATGGTAGTGTAAGGTTATATTAAAGACTACAAATATTATGGCTACAAATATTAGCAACAGTCGCCAAAAAATAAAAACTGAAAAAGACAGATTTTTTTAAATCATTTTATTTGTTGGCACGAACAAACCCATAAATAAAATCGGGAAGAAATATTTATATTTTTATAATTTTTTATATTTTTATTAGTTAGCATTATAACGAAAAACATCTACAAATCTACTATGAAAATATCTATAGATAAATGTAAAATTTATGAACCCCTTTTATAGGCGCATGTGATTTAAAAAAAAAACATACTTTTTAATTTTTGCTTAAATTTCTATGGATAAATCTAGAAGTTATAAGCATTTTAATTTTTGCTGGCATTCTAACAAAGAAAAGACGGCATGGCTGGAAAAAATCTATGAATAAATGTCAAAGTTATGACTCAGCTACGCTACATCTTTTTCTCCGTGAGAATGAAATTTTTTCTTTAAATTTTATCCGACTGTCCCTAAACCACTGCTCCTGCGTGAGAGTGTCAGCATTTGCAGTCCTCATACATGCATACATACATATTTATTTATTTATTTATGATATGCTAAATTATAAGCAATCAAATTGCTTACATATGCAAAATTTATTTAAAAACGAACATCATCTTACACCTCGTCTCGTCACACTTTGTTTGCTTACCCAAGCTCACAACGTAGCAACGAACAGTCAATCTGTCTGAGTTTTACGTTTTATTTTTTCTGTTTTGTTTTTCATAATTGACAGTTTCTAAAATTGTACTTTCTCGACAGTTTAATTCAAATTTCATGCCAAACGTCAGCACAGATATGCCAAAAGCACATTCCAAATTTCAGATGACTTCAAAAGAGGAAGCAAGGAGCACAACGGTGGCGAGGAGGAGCGTGAGAAACACCGAAATAACGTGAAAAACTTCCTCCATGGGTATGTAAATAATATTTGCACACACTCGCTCACACACCATGTATGCCAAATTATACACTCGAGGAAAATTGGGCGCATATGGTGGCACCATTGTGGGTTTGTTATTACCCGAAAAAAAAAACAACCATTATGACCAACCTTATTTCGCGCTTAACTCATTAACGACTGGTGCGAAATTCACGACGACATTTGCCTAAGGTCGGGTGTGCCTTTACAGGGGCAAAATACACACACACATACACAAGTCATTAACGCACACCCTGTTTCATGAGCTGGTATTTAACCTCCTAGGAAATATTCAATATTATGGTCACTAATGGCTTCATGAAAACCGTAATAAAAATATCTGCTTAGAATGGAATGGAATGAATTGGAATGGATGAATTTGGTGAGAGGTGATGTGATGTTTTCATCGTATTCATATGTGGTATTTATAAACTAATTTATCCAATGAAGGAGTTACATTAAAAGTCTACAAATTCACAGACCAAAATAGGGACATTCGTCAAACAGCAAATTTTAATAATTACAAATCTGCAAGATCATAGGAAGATGCATCGTGTATTAATAGAGGAAGATTTAGACATTTGAAGAGTAAGATTAAACGTTATTTTTTCGCTGCCACACCGAAAGAATCATTTTCGAAATATTTATGATTCTGTCATAAAATCAGTGAAAATTACATAAATAAACTCCCCAAGGAAGCTCTGCATTTGAGGAAGTCCGCTTTAAATAACTTCCAAAGAAGTTGATAATATATTAATATGGGGACGAATTTTTTTGTATTTGATCACAGAGGTAAGTTTCCCGCTTTGCACCCAGAAGTTCTCGTGTTCGAGTCGTGGATCGGGAAAAATCTGTTTTCTTTGCTTTATTTTAATATTTTTTATGAATAATCAAGGTTTTATTTTGTAAAATTTTATTATTTTATTATTAATTGTGCTTAACAATTTTATAAATTAAATGTTTTATTAATGTACATGAAATATTTCAGTTTTGTATTAAATATAAGTAATATTAATTCAATGATAACTTAATTTAATATTTATTTGCATTATACATTAATTCATATTACCAAAAATTTTGTTAAGTTTCCTACTGTCAATTCTACCCGAATAAATGGTTTGTTCATGATATTCATTATTCAAGTCAAAATAAAGGACTTCCCTCCTATGACAACTCCATGTTAAATGCATTTATGAAGATTCCAATCTTCACAACTTCCGAATCACAGATGCTCATCTATCTTTTTCACTTCTTCGGATGCTTTGTTTTACTGAGATGTCAATGAAAAGTGTTGTAGGAATTCCAATTCTTCATTCAATATTTTTTGTTATTTGTTTTATGAAACATATCGTTAAACAATATAATTATGATATGTAAAACAAGTAAAAAGGACGTTAAGTTCGGCCAGGCTGAAACTTATATACCCTCCACCATGGATTGTATTCACAGCGGCTGTCGATTTTACGTTGAAGTGCAGTAACATTACAGGAAAATGTTACATTTTTCAAATATAGTCAAACCAAAACAAATAAAAATATTGAAAAAAAAAAATAATTAAATAATAAATATAAAATTTTAAATAGTTTTAACCACGCTAAGGCAAGGCTACCAACATGTTTATCTATATATATAAAAGAGTTGCGTTACTGACTGACATATCATTGACCAGCCCCCAGACCAAACGGCTGAAGCCAGGGTCATGAAATTTTCAGGGTAGTTGTCAAATATGACGTACACGTCGACTACTAAAGGGTTTTACGAAATTCGTACTTTTAGGGTATAAAATGGGCCAAAAAGGGATAAACATCGAACCTTTGTTCTGTCTAAACAGCAGTAGCTAGAAGCATGAAATACGGTGTGTGCCTTCCACTTACCATATAGAAGAGCTACAAAAAAGGATATTTCGAATGTTGTACTTTAAGGGAGGAAAGAGACCAAAAGGGATAAAAATGGTACCAAGTTAAGTATTGCAGCTATAACCGTGAAAATCGGTATCTACATTTCTCTGACAATGTAGACTTGCAATATAAATCGATTTTTCGAAATTTGTACTTATAAGAGGTGAGCGGGATAAAAAGGGATAAAAATGGTACCAATTAAAGTATTACAGATAGAAATTTTGTATATAAATTCCCCTGACCATGTAGAAGCGAATTAAAATTGGATTTTTTGAAATTTGTACCTATAAGAGGTGAGCGGGACAAAAAGGGATAACAATGGTACCAACTAAAGTATTACTGTAGAATCGTGAAATTTGGTATATAAATTCCTCTGACCATGTAGAAGCGAATTAAAATTGGATTTTTCGAAATTTTTACTTATAAGGGAAGAGCAGGAACAAAAAGGGATAAAAATGGTACCAATTAAAGTATTAAAGCTAGAATCGTGAAATTTGGTATATAAATTCCTCTGACCATGTAGAAGCGAATTAAAATTGGATTTTTCGAAATTTTTTACTTATAAGGGGTGAGCGGGACAAAAAGGGATAAAAATAGTACCAATTAAAGTATTACAGCTAGAATCGTGAAATTTGGTATATAAATTCCTCTGACCATGTAGAAGCTAATTAAAATTGGATTTTTCGAAATTTTTTACTTATAAGGGGTGAGCGGGACAAAAAGGGATAAAAATAGTACCAATTAAAGTATTACAGCTAGAATCGTGAAATTTGGTATATAAATTCCTCTGACCATGTAGAAGCTAATTAAAATTGGATTTTTCGAAATTTTTTACTTATAAGGGGTGAGCGGGACAAAAAGGGATAAAAATAGTACCAATTAAAGTATTACAGCTAGAATCGTGAAATTTAGTGTGTAAATTCCTCTGACCATGCAATGTAAGGCGCAGTAAAATTAGATTTATCGAAATTTGTACTTTTAAGTGGAGCGCGCGACGAAAAAGAATGAACATGGTGTACAGTCCTTTAATTACGTAAACGCGGAACATAAATTAATATTTCAAAATTTTTACTTAAAAGGAGGATACGGGACGAAGGAATAAACGTGTTACCAAATAAAGCACATATTTTTAGAGAAAGCAAAAACACTTTTTGGGAAAGGAGGTGCAAAAAGTTATAAAGTGGCCGGCTGCATCTAGAAACATGAGATCAATGATATAAATGGTTGTAATTTTTTATTCAAAACTTGGTATAAAATGATAAAAATTAGACATACGAAGGAGTTCAGCATAAATAGTATCTACAAACACATTCCTTTGACTGTGTGTGAGTACTATCTAATAGGAGGCTTCCAAATTACTATTTTAGATTTATCTATATCTACCAAAACAAAATAAATAAATACTATCCAAAAACAGAGACGGATAAAATACACAAATAACTGGATTTTTCGCGTGCGAAGCAGCGGGTACTGCTAGTACTATATATATCGAAATAATACTTGAAATCAATTCAAAATATATATAAATATCAGGAAACAATCTTCAAAAAAGCTTAAATATCCAAAAATAATGGGGGGGCAAGGGGTACATTTTCATCTACAGCCGTTTGGTTGGTTGTATTTCCATCCTATTTTAATTCCAAAAGTACAAATTTTGAAAATGCATTATCTCTCACGTACACAGTGCAAGATAACCTAACTTCATGGTTATACCCATTTTTGCCTTAAAAGTAAAAAAGTATTAAAATTTAAAGTAAATGTTACCTGTTTACACTTTGTCTCGTTAACTTTTATCCATCAGATAGACAACTATGATTCAACGCGTTTTAAGTGACCCTGTAAGGTAGTTGATGCCATTATCTGTGTGTCTACTCATTATGGCTGTGTCATCGGCGAAAGTTGACATGAGGACGCTTGAAGATATGGGTATATCTGCAGTGTACAAGAGGTAGATGATAGTACGCTACCTTGTGGGACCCCTGTCATTATTTCCCTACTCCTGCCGATATATTGCCCGCACTTGACTCTGAAGCTACGGCGTTACAAGTATGAGTTAAGATGACCGTGAGTTTTCGCGGGTAGATATTTTTGAATTTTGTAGTTCAGGCCTTCGTGCCAAACTTTGTCAAAAGCCTGGGCAACGCCGAGGAATACAGCACAACAGTATTCTTTTCTTTCAAAAGCATTTCGTATTTCATTGATCAATCTGTTTACCTGCTCTATAGTGTTATGGCCTTCGCGAAATCCAAATTGATGGTCTGGAATCACGTTTTTAGATGCGAGAAATGTTTTAAGTTTATGGTTAAGAGTTTAGACAAGCACGGAAGTAAGCTTATTGGCCTATAGGATGAGGGGACTGTTTTATCCTTTCCAGGTTTCAGAATCATCATTATTAATTAGATTTTAAAATGTTTTGGAAAATAACATATTCTAAAAATGGAATTGAAGAAATTTGAAAGGAACCGTATTGCCATAAATTGTAGCTCCAAAATCATTTTCGGCGTTATAAGATCGTATCCGGGAGCTTTTCCCAGTTTAATGGTATCCTTTATAAAACGCGTGAGTTCGTACGGATTTGTTGTTAAGGATATTTGAGAGCACTCATTGTCGTCCACTGCATCAGCTAACGTAATGTTATTACTAGCCTCGTTGGGACGAAAAACTTGATCCAAGTGATCGGTGTAAACTTGTGCCTTATCATCTTCTGAAGTTATCCATTCTCCATTTGTATTGCGAATGGGGAAGTTAGTCTCTACTGGCATACTTGTTTTACGAAGCGATTTCTATAGCGAAAAATTCGTTGAATTTGCTGGAATAAGGCCTTCGATGAAACTAGTTTGCCGGCGTCCATCCTCTTTTTTAAGTGCTGTCTGTAGTTTTTTAGTTGCCTCAGTAAGTCTAACCCTAGCGATCGGTGATCGCGTAACTTGCCATTCATTCTTCTTTTTTCATTGACAAGATCTTCTTTAAATATTTCAAAATATCTTATAATTCATCTAGAAACACCTGTGGTAAAAATGTGTTAGATCGGTTCAGATTTATATGTAGCTCCCATAAAAATTTCGCTTCCGATTTGACTTTCTCCGCTCTATAAACCACATATTTTAACAGATCTTCAAATTAGGCGAAATATCTTATATTTGTACTATAAATAGCCATGATGCAAATAGGCCAAATCGGTTCATGTTTATATATATAGCTCCCACACAAATTTCACTCCCGATTTCACTTTTTGCACTCTATACACCACATATTTTAACAGATCTTCTTCAAATCTTTCAAAATATCTTAAATTTTAACTAGAAACACCCATGGTGAAAATGGGTCAGATCGGTTCAGATTTACATATAGCTCCCATACAAATTTCGCTCCCGGATAGACTTTTTCCGCCCCCGAATCACCTAATCTCTTCAAAGTGAGCATAACACGTTATATTTGAACTGGAAGATCATGTTATGAAAGTTAGTCACTTTATTCCATGTTTGGATATAGCCCAGATACAAATATTCTTTTCGATTTGGACAAAGTGGACCCGGTCAAATTCCTACCCGTTTTCATTTTTTACCGAATTGAATTGTATTCGGATAGAAAGTGGAGTGTATCACTTAGTCGGCCCCGCCCGACTTTAGCCTTTCCTTACTTGTTTATATCTTAACCAGTTGGTCCTAGAATTTACAATACTTTGGTGCGTCTCTACAATCGAATTCCCATCGTTAATTAGGATAATTACGGGTGAGTGATCCGATGACAAATCGGGACAAGTTTCAGCGGACAATTTGTTTTTTTTTTTTCAATTCCTCTAAAAATGCCAAAAATGCAGTTTATTATTGTCAGTCGGCCAGTATGTAGGCTGACGTGGAGAGATAAAGTCAAGGCCATTTTGACGTTCCATGAGACACTTATATACTAGTCTGCCCTTAGGATTTGGAAGGCGTGAGCCCCAGTGTGTATGCTTAGCATTGAAATCGTCAGCAGCAAGGAAGTTGTGCCCAAGGCTATTACAAAATTTTGTAAATACTTCAGCAGACACGGAGTATCGTGGGGGGCAGTAAATTGCCGACATTGTCAGGGGACCACAACGGGATGGTATTCGAACTGATGTCGCTTGGATATAGTTTTCCGAAAATCCCAGGAGTACGAGGCATAATGAGGCATGACATTCTTCGCCGAATAGGGATACCCGTGCGTGCCACCATGAGCCTTACCATCGGGGTGGTTTGTACAGTAAAAACTATAATTTGGTATGTGAAAGTTGTATCTGTTTTTGAGATGTCTTTCAGATAAAAGCATTATATCTATGTTCTCAGAATTGAGAAAGTTTTATATTTCCTGTCTGTGTTGATTTACACCGTTCGCATTCCAGCTGCATATTTTAAAGGAGGAACTCATTTCTTGCTGAGAAGAGCTTGAATCAACTGATTTTGGCTGCGCATGAATATTTTTTGAAGACAATTTTCTGTAAAATATATTTGTAAAACATACCACAAAAAAGTTAAAATGTTTCTAAAATTTCTTTATGACAAAATATACTTTATTTTCGGGCCAACCTAGTGTCTGCAATTTTTTATTTTTTTGAAAATCGGCCTTATAGAAAAGTACGTAATTCGCAAGTTTAATGAAAATTGAAAAAAAAAGTGCCAAAATGTCTTTGCGATCGCTTCACATGAAATTACTCAATTACATTTCAAATCAAATCTCGCTCGGACTTCTCGATTTTATAAAGAAAATTGTATGGAGCCACTTAAATGGCTGACGACAGAGGGTATGTATGATCTGTGAAAATGTGGGGATTGAAAAATATTAGGGGGCTCCTTGGGAGCGAATTTTATAAAAATGTAGTTTTTGTATGGGAGCCTCCCGGTAACATATTTTCCATTCTAAAGAAATAGATGTTCAAAATTTCAAAAATGGCTTTCTGGGGGATTTTTATTTATCACATCAATCACAGATTACTTCGTGGAAAAGCCTAGAACATCCCCTAAATATTGTACAAAGAATTTTTCCCTGAGTGTACCTTACAGACCAAATAGACAAACATGTATTAGGTGCTATGTAAGCGTACATATTACAAAATATGGTGTATATTGCAATTTTATGAATACTGATATATGATACTGTACTGTACATTATCATATATATGTAAAAGGGTTATCAAAGTAGAATTAGCTAAATATTTTGAGCCAAAAATTTTAAGTTCGTGAACTTATTTTGCTGGAAAAGGCTACACAGGCTTCATATTACATTTAGGTTGGAGTTTTGTAAAGATCTATTGGGTAACTCAAGTCCAAAGAGATTTAGGTTTCTACGATTCGGTTCGGATCTAGGAAATGTCATATTTAACTTTTATCGTTCTTCAAAACTTTCACATACGTATAAAAATAATATATTAACACGAAACACAACCTTTTTCGATAACCCTTTACTTATGCAGATGTACGCTTTTCAAATATATACATGCATCTATGCTAGCAAAAAAGCTAAAACTAAAGGAAAAATCCAGTTTCACTCCTTCTGTTGGTTCCCAGAGAATTTTTAATCGATTTACATGTGAATTGAGCACAAAGTAGCATGACTTGAGCTCCTGGCATATGAAATGTTAATATTTAGTCCTGTGAATATGTGCACGCCCACCCTAAAAACGAGGGTTGTTGTGTTAGCCCACCAACCTACTAACCACATACAGTAGCCGTCCAACCAACCATTGTTCATGTTCAGTCAGCCAGCCAGCCATCACCTCTCCGGATGTCTACTCAACGTTTGCAAAAATAAATGTTGCAAAATTTGTTTGATACGGAATTGTGTCAAATTGTGATTGATTGATTTTTGGGGTTTCGGGGTCTGATTGTTGGCTGTGTGGAGTGATATGGAGTGATGTGAGCTCTTATGTAATTGCACTTCTTTGTCCTTTATTATGTTGCTGTTGTGAAAATTTGTACAGTCCAGACTGTACAGCGAGACGCATAGTAAACACAATTTCCCGAAAGAAAAAAATTCGGACATAACAGGTGGAGTTACTCTCATCCACTCAGTTGTTCCTCATATTTGTATTCACTGATGGTTAATGCTATTTTTATAGAATCTTGACTAGGCTATATAATGTAAGTCAGTGGACAAAGTTTGAAATTATTGCCAAAATGAGGTGGTACCTTCGCAAAATAGCGAATAATATCAATATTTATGAAATGAACAACAACAATTATTCTATAGTTATTTTAAATACTTATTCGCACCCCATTAGAATACAACAGAATATCTGCTAAAAATACTTCAAATTGCATGCTTCTATCTGCATTAGTTTAGTATTTACTTTGTTATGGAAATATATATTTTTTCATTTTTTTCTAAAATTCTGATTTTCGTTGAATGTACCTTAAAGGCGAATATGATGGCTGGAAATCGTGAAATTCACTTTCACGTAGAAAAAGTGATTCAGGAATTCTGTGCAAAAAATTGAGAAAAAAATATTTTTTTTTTTTTTTTTTTTTTTTGAAAAAAAAAAAAAAACATTCCACAGTATTACCAGCAGATTAAAGGCTGTCGACTTTACATAGAAGCACAGTACCATATTACGAAAATTGTGATATGTTTATGCACATTACTATATTTGATTACTATTTCAAACTATAATGTATACTTATGCACACTGTTTAAAATCTACTACTATAAATAAATACAATGCTGAACATGCCTAAATATTAGGCGATTGTCAGTCGCCATTAGAAAGAAGCATTTTCAGATACAGACAAAGTGATAAGAAAAGTATAAATTTTAAAGATATCCCCATTCGCCCCATTCTCCGCCCAAATGTACAAATATCGAAAAAAAACCCTTTTTCGAATGTTCATAGTCATGATTTCAACTTCAGCGGTTTGGTAGGTCCATTTTTATCCCTCTTTTTAATCATATCCCTTAAAAGTACGAATTTCGAAAAATCCCTCTATTTTACGTGCCTATGCAATTAGAGGGATGTACACTAGAGCGTACCAGGTTACAAGTAAAAAAAAAAAAGTTCGCCGTACACCTTCGAATATGAAGTATTATTGAAAGGTAGTTTCAAAAAAAAATTTTTTATTTTTTTATGCCGAACGTAGGGGTCGCGCTTTTACATTTTTCTATATAACTTCTGCATTTATAAACGGATTTTAAAGTGTGATACATCGATGTTTTTGTCCGATTTTTTTGTCTTTGAAGTCATTGAGCTCAAACATGATTCATGATTTTATGCGAGCTTTAATTTTCGATTATTAGAGTGGTACATTAGGGTAGTAGCAACTGAGAAATGATGGGTAAGTACCAGAAGGGGGTGCTTGAGCTCAATGACTTCAAAGACAAAAAAATCGGCCTCGTCGAGACAAAAACATCGATGTATCACACTTTAAAATCCGTTTATAAATACAAGTTATATAGAAAAATGTAAAAGCGCGACCCCTACGTTCGGCATAAAAAAATAAAAATTTTTTTTTTGAAACTACCTTTCAATAATACTTCGTATTCGAAGGTGTACGGCGAACTTTTTTTTTGAGGTACGCCCTAATGTACACACCGAATTTCATGATTCTAGCTGTTGTCGTATAATTGTCCCATTTCGCCCGCTAAAACTTTTATTTTCTTTGTGGTGCTTCCAAGCTACAAGAAGAATGTCCGCAACAAATTTTAACTGTATGAAAATAAGAAATTTAATTAAAAAGCCAAGGCTACCAATATTTGTATACTATAATATATATAATGGATATAATACTTCAATTCATAAAGTAAATCTGTGGTCACAACCCATAACAGCCTAAGTCTGTTTTTCAATATTTTCAGTACAGGAGTTTAAAGTTTTGAATCTTCACTGAAAATCAGGAGAAGGTGTTTTTTGGAAAACTTTGCTACAGATTCCAAGGAAACGAATTTCTTTACTTAGTTGTTAACAAAAAATAGTTGTTTATTCTCGCAGTCAAAAGATATTATCGAAAAAGACACTAAGGCTCTTATGAATTGTTGAACGAAAGAAAGTCAAAAGTTCAAGTTGTTGTAATCCTAAATTGACTTAGGCAGTTATGCCAAAACAGTAATTTAGAAAAATAACTTAAGCTATTAGGTTTTTTAGGATTAATTGCATTCCTAGAAGAGATACAAACATGAAAAATTTAGAGCAAATAAATTTAGATACGCTGAATACGATGGTGCTAATAACTCAATTGTGTCCTAACTCGAGTTAGGCTGTTAAGGGTTGTGACCACAGAAATATAAGGCAGCAATCATAAATACCCTTAATATTGGGGGATAGAGAGTGTATTTTCAGCAACAGTCGTTTGGTTGGTTGTATTTCCATCCTATTTTAATTTCAAAAGTATAAATTTTGAAAATACCTTATTTCTCACGTACGCAGTATAAGACAACTTCATGATTCTACCATTTTTGTCGTAAAAGTAACAAAATAAAGTACGAATTTGAAAAAAAAAAATATTTTACGTGGCTATGCAGTCAGAGGAATGTATAGACCAAATTCCATGATTCTATCAGCGGCCATTTTGTTGGTACCATTTTTATCCCCTTTTTCCAATTTTGCCCCCTCAAGAGTACGACTATCTAAAATCTCTTTATTTTAATTTGGAAAAAAGTTTTATTTCTCGTGTCTACGCAGTCAGAGGAATGTATACTAGGGCGTACCTCAAAAAAAAAGTTCGCCGTACACCTTCGAATATGAAGTATTATTGAAAGGTAGTTTCAAAAAAAAAAATTTTTATTTTTTTATGCCGAACGTAGGGGTCGCGCTTTTACATTTTTCTATATAACTTGTATTTATAAACGGATTTTAAAGTGTGATACATCGATGTTTTTGTCTCGACGAGGCCGATTTTTTTGTCTTTGAAGTCATTGAGCTCAAGCACCCCCTTCTGGTACTTACCCATCATTTCTCAGTTGCTACTACCCTAATGTACCACTCTAATAATCGAAAATTAAAGCTCGCATAAAATCATGAATCATGTTTGAGCTCAATGACTTCAAAAACAAAAAAATCGGACAAAAACATCGATGTATCACACTTTAAAATCCGTTTATAAATGCAGAAGTTATATAGAAAAATGTAAAAGCGCGACCCCTACGTTCGGCATAAAAAAATAAAAAAATTTTTTTTGAAACTACCTTTCAATAATACTTCATATTCGAAGGTGTACGGCGAACTTTTTTTTTTTACTTGTAACCTGGTACGCTCTAATGTATACTCCGAATTTCATGATTCTAGCTGCTGTCATTTGGTAGGTACTATTTTTATCCCCTTTTTCCATTTGAACCCCAAAAAGTACGAATTTTGGAAAGTTCTTTTATTTTACGTGTCTACGTAATCAGAGGAATGTATATATCGAATTTCTTTATTCTAGGTGCAGCCGTTAGATTGGTACTATTTTTATCCCTCTATTCCCATTTAACCCCATAAAAGTACGAATTTAGAAAAAATACTTTTATATTATGTCTGTACTCTATTAGAGGAATGTACGCGCCAAATTTCGTGTTTCTATCTGTTGTCGTTTGATAGGTACCATTTTTATCCCATTTCGCCCCTACAAATAAAAATCATTGCCAATTTTAAAGAAAATCGGGTACAACATGTGTTTTCTAGAGCGGCAAAAGGCAAATCAGGAGCGACATTTGTATGGGGGCTATATTTAAATCTGAACCGATCTAGCCCACTTTTGCCGCAGGTGTTTCTAGTTAGATTATAAGGTGTTAAGCCAAATTAAAAGAATATCGAGTACAATATGGGGTTTCTAGAGCGGAAAATGTCAAATCGGGAGCGAGATTTGCTGGGGGCTATATCTAAATCTGAACCGATCTTACCCAATTTTCGCATAGGTGTTTCTAGTTGGATTATAGGATGTTGTGCCAATTTTAAAGAAAATCGGGAACAATATGTCGTTTCTAGAGCGGAAAATGTCAAATCGGGAGCGACATTTGTATGGGGGCTATATCTAAATCTGAACCGATCTTACCCAATTTCCGCATAGTTGTTTCCAGTCGGATTACAAGATGTTGAGCCAAATTTAAAGAAAAACTGGTACAATATGTGGTTTCTAGAGCGGCAAATGTCAAATCGGGAGCGACATTTATATGGGGGCTATATCTAAATCTGAGCCGATTTACCTCAAATTAAATAGCGTTCGTCCTTGATCCATAAAACTCACTTGTGCCAATTTTTGTGAAGATCGGACTATAATTGCGACCTGTAATTTGATTACAACAATAGATGGACAGACAGACGGACATAGCTAAATCGACTCAGAAAGTGATTCTAAGCCGATCTGTATAATAAACGATGGGTCTAACTCGTTTCCTTTTGGGCGTTACAAACAAATGCACAAAAACAAAATACTCTCGTGGAGTGTATAAGAATCGCTTTTTACGAAGTTTTTGTTTAACTTGAATTAGTCATAAGTGAGGATGACTTGTTTATCTATATATTTTCTTTGTTAAAATATAGTATATTATAAAATAAAACTATATATTTTGATATTTATTTTACAAACAGCCTTTTAACCATAATTAAAAAAATCATGATTTAAAAACCTTTTTCGTCCAGAGGGTCACAACTTTTGGATTTATCCGCAGATCTTTTACATATAGACATTGTTTTCTTAGTCAGAATGTTAGCTATTAGAAAGTGGAACAAAATATTTTTTTTACGATTTTTTTTTGTTGTCATTTATTTTGGTTTAAGACCAAAGGTTGTGCTGAAGTCTTCAGCAGAACTCAAAATTAGCAAAAAGGCAAAGTGAGACCTTTATTGTTGCAGCTAAAAGTTGACTGCGCAGTTTCGATGGGCGCCACCCCATCTCGTCAGAACTTTCGTAGCGAATGTATGTCTTTGACTTAAATCAGGTTTCATATTAGTACCAGCGATCACATATGACAAATGAGAAGCGCTGATAAACAAAATATTCCACCGAACTAAGTCGACACACTAAAAATCTCACTTTGCCAATTCAATGTTGTGCATGTGCTCGCATCACTCGCAACAATGCAAAGGTTGTTGTTGTACGGTATGTCCCGTCTTCACTGTACCTCGTGTGTATTGTTGTTGTTTGTATGTATAGTTGGTCTGTCATGTTGTATGTGTTGTCATTTATTTTGGTTTAAGACCAAAGGTTGTGCTGAAGTCTTTTCTTAATTTTTTGGAGACTTTTCCTAAACCACTGTCTCTAGTTAAAAGTGGAATTCGCAACATTTGTATCCATCATAACTACCTTTAATTGGACATATAAGCGGATGTTATCGAACTTTGGCGGAAATTGTAATTTTAGTAAATTCTTACGTAAAATACACCAAGATGTCGAATACCACGAGCCAAGCTGCTGAGAACGACGACTAGACTCGTCACAGTCTTCTTTCTCATAGAACGCTGTTTTTCGTAATACA
Organism: Polietes domitor; assembly: GCA_947397865.1. NCBI lineage: Eukaryota > Metazoa > Arthropoda > Insecta > Diptera > Muscidae > Polietes > Polietes domitor. Next base: position 114,344,617 of record OX377620.1, read on the forward strand.
GCTAAACAATTTGGAGAAGCTGTTGTCTTTCACAAATCAAACCTCACAATGAATCACCCGATATTTTTTGTTTATCGACAAAAAATGTGGTTAGAACAACATTTTTTGTCGAAAAGATCGATCTTCCAAAAAACATGGATTCTAGTAATTTGTTCATGTAATTTGGCGAGTAGTTTTGCTATATAAGCGTGAAGATTTTTGTAGAACATTTTAATCCTTAAATATCCTTTTTGAAAAGACTTTTTTATTTTCTCAAAATGACCCATGAAGAGAAGAGCTAGAGGGTTAAGATCTGTCACAAAAATTATCCTCATAAAATTCCACAATATAGTTCTGACAATAAAAGTTCTCTCAAACATTAAGTTACAACAATTTTTTCACTTTTGACCCAATGCAAAAAAAAAACTCAGACCAGCTGGAATATAATATTATTAATATACACAAAACTGAGATCATTTTAGAATAGAAAAAAGGAATGGGGATAACATTTCAGAAGCCAGAAATATAACGTTACCCAATTAATTTTTATTGAAGGTTATTAAATTTTTGATTTCTGGAAAATTGGACAATGCTCTTAGCTGATAACGCTGTACAGCAGGATTTATGGAACAGATTAGCGACCCACTAATTCTGAAAGGGCATGTTGAGTAGTAAACTTATAGTCCAGCTTGTCTGAGTTTCTTTTTCAAGTAGGTCAAAGTTTTGTTTTTTTTTTTCGAAGGGAGCATTATACTAAGTGAAAAAAATGTCGTAAGTTTATGTCTGAAGGAATTGTTATTGTCAAAACTAAATTGTGGAATTTTATGAGGATCATTTTTGTGGAAGATCCCAATTCTCTAGCTCCTCCCTTTATGGGTCTATTTGACCCCTTTTGGATGAAAAACTTTGTTTCAAAAAGGACATTTAAGGATTAAAATGTTCTAAAAAAATTGCCGGAAAATTTCAGTGAGGCTTAGATAGCAAAATTATACACCAACATATACAACAAAATGCATGACATTTTTATTTTGTGATCGAATCGAATTTTCAATCCCTGATTTATACCTGTAAGACCAACAACTAAATATTTCAATAGTAAATTTTAATATAACCCTAAAAGTATGCCTCACAAAAGAGCACATATTCCAATCAGTCGATAAATTTATTGAGAATAATTTGTTAGGATATTTGTAATGATTTATTAATTAATTAAAAATGCTAAGCCATTATCCCCGGATTTTTTTACAAATATTAAGCTGATATATTTAACCTTAGTTATTTATTAAGTTATAAGAGCTGGTAGCCATCGATAAAAAGATAAAAGGAGCTTTAGATGAAATTTGGAAATCGTAAAAAATAAAAATTTGCATATGAACGTTGGGCGTAGCACTTGTAATTTTCATTTAATTGTGCACTGAAATGAAATCGATGGTAATGATTTGTATTAACTTATATGTTAAAATAAGAAATATATAAAATAATAATTTTTAATTTTTTGTTACATGGTAGTTAGCCAAGTTTTTGGGCGGATTTACACCAAAAACTTTTTTCTTGATCTAATTTGACAATGTAAGGGAGGTGAGCGAAATTTCAAAGTCCTATCATTATTTCTTCTTATTATTGCAGCAGCTTGTATGGAAATATTCCACTGAGAGCCGCACAGTAGTTCAGATTCAAAATCCATTGCCCAAAATACAATATCATTGAGTTTTGTAAAAAATTTAAATTAGACAACAACCCAAGGAATATTTGAAGACAATAACATTCAAAATCGAGCAAAATCTGATTTCTGCACTTAATGTATCCTATCTTCCAAGGGTGCAATTTCGTGCGGGCAAAAGTTACCCTGCAAAAATGGGCAACCCTTCAGCCTTTCCATATATGTATATTTCGTTAAAGGCTTTCGAAGGAAAAAGGTTGTGTTGGTTCAAAGTCAGACATTTGTTCAAAAATGATATTTTTACAATATTCATTACAACCAAACTATATTTGGCACAAACATAGTTTCGGCGTCATAATAAAGCTAATAAATAAATAAAGCTAATTAAAAATGTTGAGTGCAAAATCTCTTAAAATGTGTGAGAAACAGTTCGACAAAGTCAAAAAAAGAAATTACGTTTTTTTTTCAATTTTCAAAATCTGAAAAACGTGAAAATCTGCAATACAAAAAAAAATAAAATTTGTCTTCGCATTATGAACAAATACGTAAAAATAGGTTTAAAAGAAAAAACAATAAAATAAAAAAATAATGTTTTTTAAAAACGAAAAATACGAAAAGTAGTCAACTTTGGGCGGATTTCTAAAATATATTCTATTGCCCGATTTTCAATGGTAATATCTCAAAATAATTCTTAAGTCCTTGTCTAATTTTGGTTTTTTACAGAACTCAAAAATGTATACTGGAACAAAAGTTATTGGATTTTGGCCGATGGATATTAATTCTGAACCATTGTTGTCCGTCCTGCAGGAGCCACATAACATCCTTATTTTGTTGTCAAATGTAGCGCATTTATGGTCTTTCATTGTCATCGTTTTCGAATAAATTCAAACCATATTGCCACCTGATTAATCTCGTGTGAATTGGTACCGTTCCATATACTGCAATTTTGTCTGTTAACATAGCTATTCAGCCAAAAAGTGAATGGTCCACAGCATCTGACTTAAAATGTTCCCAAAACGAGCAACATTTTCTTTAAATGATAAAGTTTTATCTGAGGGCGGAAGGTCCTGATCTAAATTTTCTCTCACGCCCAAGAGGAGTTTGCCAACCAATCTCTCATCTTGGCCTCCTATTGCGCATATACTATTTAGGCAAAGTAACTGAACCCCTCACAGCTCTGATGAAGGTTAAAACATATTTTCCACCAGACAATTCCAGTTCATTAGGCCACCATTGAAATGCTCAAAACTTGATAAACTTCCAATTTGCGTTAATTCGCAACGAAATCGCCATTTAGAAATAGTGAATGTGTTCCAGTTCGTTCTTTGCTCGGTGGCGGTGGTGCTTATGCTGGGGAGGGAGGATGGCAGTTGTGTTGATGAAATTGTTTCCGTTCAATATTCTTGGCCAGTGGTTAACAACAATTGCGTGCTTCATAATTTGCGCTTCGTGCTTTCGGCCAGTTGAACGCGTCCAATCAATTGGTATTTTTGTCGGCCGCCCATCCGCCATCCATCCAGCTGAGACCACCTTCTTCTTCGGACAACACCTTGCCCACCATAATCCGAGACATGTTTATGGGGGTCATTCCTGTCATTAGCTGGCCTTGTGAAAGTGAGCGTGGTGGAGTGTGAGGTGTGTCGTGGGTCCCCATCGATATTTTCTTTTTATTCAGAATTTATGAAGTAATCACGGATTGTATGCACGTACGTACGTATGTACGTACATGTTCGCATTGAATAAAGTTCAATCTACCTTCTGCCGCTCCGGCCGCTAATGCAAGGCAACCAACTGAACATTTTCGTCTTCATTTCACTTTCATTTATTTCTCTTTGTTTCCTTCCCTCCCCGCCCTTCGATTAACTTTCCACGTTGGCCTTGTTAGAGGATAGGAAGAGGTTAAAAGAGATCAAAACGATTAGAATCAATTGGAGGGGAAAATGTCGAAGGTCAAGTATTTCATTTATTTCTCTCCAATTTATTGTCAAAGGAAAAAATGCTGAGAACAGAGGATTTCTTTCAAATGGAAATTCATAGTAGAACTGTGAAAAGACAATTTACTTCATACCCACTGACATGGGGTATTTTGCATAATCACTTTGGGAGTAATTGGAATTGGGCTCACAGTGGTTCCAAATCGTTTGTCTTTGGAATTAATTCTGTAACTTTTGAACGGAAAAAGATATTTCGACGAAATTTCACATTATAAGAGTAGAAGAGTTTTCCAGATGATTTGAAATTCAGGATCTCTCAGGATGCGTATTGGGGCCACTGGGAGACCCTCCAAATTTGGTCACCTCGACAATTGTGGTATGATTGCCAAATTATGAATATTAATAATGTACCGACTTCAAAGATATTTGGCAAAGTTATATAATACCCACAAAAAGTGTGTGTGTACTAGGGGTGATATAGTGCACCACTTTTCTATTTCGATATGCTATAAGCTCTATTTTTGTGAGGTTCGGAGAAAAAATTCATGAGCCAAAAAATTAAGGCCAAAAAATGCCTCGGAGTCGCCCCCAGAGGGGTTTGATGTAAGACCGACCCCCATTATTTTTCGTAAAAAATACATAATTTGCAATCGTTTAATGTGATTTTTCAATCATTTTGAGTAAACGTCCTTTCAAAAATTGTCAATTTTGTAATATAAAAAAATTTATTTTTATAAGTTCTCAAATCATAAAAAAATATTAGACAATTTTTAATATATTTGTTTAGCCTCACATGTGGAATTTTTATTTAGAAAATATTATCTTGAAGGGGCATTAAATAAATAAATGGTGACCAAAAAAATCCTAAATTTTAAAACATATTTTTCCCACTTAGGGAATTTGGTTGTATTGTTTGTCAAAAATGTAAAACCTAGTAAGCCATTATTTTCACAGGCATTTTTTCTATATAATACTAAAATGTTGTTGAGATATCTCGATTTCTGTAGATTTTACCCCAAGATCAAATATGAATTTGTTTTTCTCAAAAATATATGTTTTGGGACATATTTTCCCCATCTTGGGAACTTGGTTATATTGTTGCACCAAAATGTAAGAACCAGTACGCCATTATTTTCACAGGCCTTTTTTCTATACATTCCTAAAAATTTGTAACTATGTCTCACCTTTTGTAGATTTTACGTCAAGTTCAATAAGAATTTGTTTTCCTCAAAAATATATGTTTTGGAACATAGTTTCTCTACATTGAGAATTTCGTCATTTTTTTGAACAAAATGCAAACAAAATAAGTAAGTCATTATTTTCGCAGGCATTTTTTCCATATAATCCTAAACTTTGATTACGATATCTAATTTTTTGTAGATTTGACGCCAATTTCAACATGAATTTGTTTTTTTCCCAAAAATTTTTGTTTTGGAACTTATTTTCCCCACTTTAAGAATTTGAGTATTTTGTTGGACAAAAATGTAACACCAAGTAACCCATTATTTTTGCAAGCATAGGTAATATCAAAATTTCATTACAATATCTCAATTTTTATAGAATTTAAGCAATGTTCAATATGAATTTATTTTTCTTAAAAAAGTTATTTTTATGTGAAGTTAGTTTTGTGTATAATAAAGCATAAAAAGTGACACAATATTGATTGTTTGCTACATATTATAAAAGCTCTTGTTTTTACCATTCCAAAATGGTATAACTTTAAAATAAAATTTGTAAGTTTCTACTTCATAATTTTAAAAAGATTTTCCACCTTCCACTGCAAAGGCTGAATACCATGGAAGTCACACATATATAGGAGGGATATATCAAATAGACAATAAGGGCCATAACTTTCACATTTGTCCAAATGGATCTTGTTTTGTTCTTTAGGATCCTAGCTATTATACAATAAAACATAAAACTGTTATCTAATTTTTAAACCGGATTTTTGGTCTATTTAACCAAAAATTTTAAAAATCATGATTTTTTAAACATATTTTGTGTCCATGAAGAGTGTCATAACTTCTACATTTATGCATAGATCTTAAACATATATACATTATTTTTTACGTTAGAATGTTAGCTATTAAAAAATATAACAACATATTTTTTCCGATTTTTTTCTATTTTTTTAAGATTTTTTTTTCGTGCCGTAAAGAAAGATTTTTCGAAAGAAAAATATCAAATTTTTCTCAACTTTTGGGAAACTGTTCATAAAGCACTGTCTCTATATTAAAGTGAAATTCACAACATTTGTAGCCATCATAATTACCTTTAATTTAATATATAAACGGATGTTATCGGGATTACATTTCCAAATTGAGAGTTCAAATATTAAAGGTACCTTCGACGAAAATTGATATTTTAGTAAACAAAATTATCCACAAAAATTTTAATATTATTAGGTATTTTAATATATTTTCGAGTTCACAGAGCCAAAATACACCAGAAAATATTATGCGTAGCCCTTCTGCAATTTTTTTTTTGCATAGTTTCATTTGAACAATAAGTTATTCTAAGATAAGAGTAACAATTTAAATTTAAACTACTTCCAAGGGTATATTAAGTAGGAAAAACAATATAAAAATACACGGAAAACCCAAGATAATCGATTTTTGACCTAAGGACGGAATATTTCGCAAATCATCATTAAACGATTTAAACATTATTTCCTTGGGGTGACTGATAATTGTATTTGTAATTCTTCTATTTTATTCGGTAGCATTTCAGGCACTACCTGCTACTGGCTCCTACAAAATAGCCTAAGTAATATTTCTTCCATTTTCAACTATCTATGATTGATGTCAGCTCCCTTAATGTAAGTATTTCAATACTCGCATTTTCAATGATCGAACAACAACAGTCTGCTTTATTTAATTGATGCCTACTTAGTTGTTGTTGTTGTTCGAATAATTAATAATAATTACTATTCGAAAGGGAAAAAACGAAAACGAACAAACAAACACGTTCGCACTTTCCTTTCCAGTTTTACCAGTCAAAACGTGTGATATATCAGAAGACAAATAACTGAGAGGGGGAGGGGTGGAATTTAAGGCAAGTAATGGGAACACATAAACAAACACCACCCAAATTAAATGTATAACAAATTATACTCTTTTGAACTCTGCCATTAATCAAAAAATATAGTTTCGTACGTTGTAGGAAAGCAACAACAGCAATAGAAACACTCTGAAAAGGACTCAAGCACACATCAGTGTGTATACAGTGGACATAATAAATATAAGGTCCGGAATATGCACAGGAGTATGGGACGCAGACAAAATATACAATTTACTATAGGTTTTTATCATCTGACTATGTTGAAAAAATATTTTGGGTTTCGAAAAGACATTAACTATGCAACAGAGATGTTGTCTATGTATAACTTTTTCCGATGTTTTAGGAATTATAAACTCGAAAACGGCATTAAAAAATTATGGATAATTTTTTTATTAAATTTACTAAAATTCCAATTTTGTACCATTAATTTTTTAAAATAAAGGTCAGATAACACCCGATTAAATGTTCGGTTAAATATACTTATGATGGCTACAAATGTCCCCAATTTCACAAAAAATTGTCGAAGAGACATTTTTTATGTATTTTGTCTTTCTAAACTCGAAATCGATAAAAAAAAAACATTTTATGGATATTTTTTAATATTTATATTTTACTAAAATTTTCCAATTTTCGCCGAATGAACAAGGGTGGTTTGAATTCTTTATAACTTTTTTAATTATTATTCTTTCTTTGTTTTTTTTTTCAGCATTCAGCATGTGAAGGAGACTTGGGGAATAATAATGAATCATTACACGATCGAACAACGTACAAAAATAATTGAATTTTATTTTTCAAACCAAAAAGGTAGGATAACATTCATTTTTATTTGGGAAATATTAAAAATTTACTTCTTTAACGCAAACTGTATGAAATGTAAGTGGAAAATTATCGAGAAGAGATCGGCTTTCAGTTCAGCCTTCATTAAGCTTATTTTCATTTCGGTGGCTATTTCAATAAGCAAAATTGCCGCATATGGGGTTCAGAGAACCCACACGTGACTATTGAGAAGCCAACGAGTCACTGTTTGGTGTGGATTTTGGGCTGTACTGAAAAATTGGGTTGATCGGATGAGGTACTGCCGAACCAATCGTGGCAGTCATATGAATGATATTGTGTTCCATTATGAAATGACAAAGTTTAATGTTTCCAATAAAACCAGAAATTTGAAAAAAAAAAATGAATAGTACTTTTTTATAGCCGATTATAATTTAAAGTTTTAAATGGCCCACCCTATATCACATTCTCATTGGTATTTTGGATTTCTAAACTCGAAAACGACATTAAAAAAATTTTGGGAAATTTTCACTAAAATTTTAATTTTCGCCGAAAGTGTCGTTGATATTTGTCTCGTCAATATGAAATTATAAGTCCGATAACGCCGGATTAAAGGTTCATTTAAATGTATTTATGATAATATGTCGCCAATTTCACAAAAAATGTGTCTTTCTAAGCTCGAAAAACAAATTTTTAAGGATTTATTTTTTTATATCAATTTTGAACTACAATTTTCCAATTTTATTCGTAGGTGTGTACGTACCTATAATATTTGTGCTCTCATTTTGGAAATATAAATTCGATAACACCCAATTAGATGTTCAACTAAAGTTAATTATGATGACTACAAACAGTGGTTTATGATCACTCCAAAAATTTAAGAAAAAAAGGATTTTTTGATGGCACGTAAAAGAACATAAAGTTTGTTTTATTTAAAAAACAAATGAGCGGGCCACAGCTAAAAAGTATTGCATGTAAACATACTTGACTTTTTCCAAAATTAATTTCTCTACATGTTATGGTCTGCCAGTCTCAAATATACATTCCATGCAAAAATTTATGAGCCCAAAAAAGGAGAGGGTGGGGTGAGTGTAAATGGGCGCTCATCGGGGTCAAAATGGGAAAAAGGGTTAAAAATACACAAAAAGCCCAGAAACAGTCTCGGAGTCGCCCCCTAGAGGTGTTAAATGTTACCCTGAACCCCATTAATTTTTTTCTTTCATCATTAGATGTTTATAAAATTTACTCCCACCACTCTTTCTGGCACAAGGAGGCCACTAGTGAAGTCAAATGTATGACCCCTTTTTTAACCCCTGCAAAAGCAGCGTATCCGTTGTAGATCTACTGAGGGTGCAATAAAATAAATATTGCTGAAACTCTGCATGACTTGGGAGCAATAGTGTCATGCAGAGACCTAAAATTCGGATTGAGCAGAATCTCTGCATGCTTCGGTTGCAATTAAAGAAGCAAATTGAATAAATGAATAAACATACACCCTCGCAAATGAATCGCATAAATTGTTGTGGTGCTGTGGGTAGAGCCCGAGACTATCATGAAAAGAGCCCTATGTCCCAAAGTAAACAATCCATTATTGCATCCCAGTATTTGTTCTAATTGGAGATATCCCCCACAAAGATCTGCGCTTAATCTGCATGTTAGTAAGTGAGACATACTTCATCTCTCCCTTACTAACCAGCTGCAAACAGAGCAGGAGTTTTTTGCTGACTACCTACCTTCTATCTTCAACTCTTAACATATCCAGGATGGGGGTATACTAACTTTGTCATTCCATTTGTAACACCTTGAAATATCGACCTGAGACCATATAAAGTATATTTATTCTTGATCGTCATAAAATTCTAAGACGATGTAGCCGTGTCTGTCCGTCCGTCCGTCTGTTGAAAGCACGCAAGCATCTAAACGAAAGGAGCTAGGACGTCCAAATTTTCCATAAATGTGTCTTATAGTCGTAGATCGGTTGTGATTGAAACTGGTCGAAATCGGCGCAAAGCGAAAAAATTTTCCCTCCCAAGGACTAAAAATACCCATAATAACCCCTAATATTTTAGAGCATTTAAGCGTGTTTTTTCAATCTATCTTACTTGATATTGGGTATGCACATTCCCCCTACAAAAAAAAACGTGCACCATAAAGTGATTCATATTCGTAGGGAACGAAATGGGACAAATAAGGGATAAAAAATGGTACCTACCAAACGACAACAGCTAGAAACAATAAATTTGGTGTGTACATTCCTCTAATTGAGTAGATTCATAATCTAAATGTATTTTTTCCAAATTCACACTTTTAAGGGGTAAAATGGGAATAGAGGGATAAAAATGGTACCAACCAAACGGCTGCATCTAGAATAATGAAATTCGGTGTATACATTCCTCTGATTGCGTAGACACGTACATTAAACGGATTTTTGAAAATTCATACTTTTTGGGGTTAAAATGGAAAAAGGGGACACAAATAGTACCAACCAAATGACAGCAGCTAGATTCGGAGTATACATTCCTCTGACTGCGTAGACACGAAAAATAAAAGTTTTTTTAAATTCGTACTTGCAAGGGATATAATAGGTACAGAGGGATAAAAATAGTACCAACTAAATGGCTACAACTAGAATGATTCGTTGTGTATATGTGTAGAGAGATTTCAGAAAGTCGTACCCATAAGGAGGTTGGTCGATTTACAATGTCGGAAAAAAGTGATAAAAAATGGTACCAACTAAAGGGCCGCAGCTAGATTCATGGAATTCTGTGTATACATTCCTCTGCATAGACACACAAATAATTTTTTTTCAAATTCGTACTTTTTACTTTTACGATAAAAATTGATTGACACATGAAGTTAGGTTACCTTACCCTGTGTACGTCAGATAATGGATTTTCAAAATGTGGACCTTTGGAATTAAAATAGGGAGGAAATACAACCAACTGTAGCCCCACTATCTACCAATATTTATTGTATTTAAGATTTTTTGAAGATTTCTGTCTTATATTTACTTTTTGAATTGAAGTATTATTTCGATATATATATATATTAGTATAAACGAATTGGTAGACTTTATTAAATTATTTTTTCAATATTTTTATTTGTTTTGGTTTGGCTATATATAAAAAAATAAATTTTCCTGTAATGTTACTGCACTTCTACGAAAATCGACAGCCTCTGTGGAATGTAATCCATGGTGGAGGGTTTATAAATTTCGGCCCGGTCTTAACGCAGTTTTTACTTGTTTTTTATATGTTTTTATGAAAGAAAGGCCGATCACTACCCCGAGTCATCCCTAGAGGGGAGACTTCAAGTGACATGTATTACCTGACTTCAAGTCACATGTATTACCAGCCCTCAATATTTTCTCATAACAGCCCCAATATCTTCTCAGAACATACCTACCCTCTATTTTTAAACCATAAGATGGCGCCATACTTTTTTATTTTTTATAATTTTTTTTATGAAAGAAAGTCTTAAAGGTGCAACGCAGTCGCCCCAAGAGGGGAGACATGTAAGACTGACTTCCATTAATTTTCCCTCCCCAATATTTTCCCCAAACATACCTACCTCCTACCACCATTCCTTAAGGTGAAAAGTTGATAGACTTTGCTTGTATGGGGGCAAAAAAAAGTAAAAGTACATTTTTTATAAAATTTGTTCCCACCGCTTCATAAAAATTATTTTATATATAGCTCTTATAATTTAGTACATAACACTCGGCGTATTTAGCCGACATTCCTTCAGTCCAGTTATATGGGAAGAATCTTTAATCCTTGACCGATTTTGACCAATTGCAATACTAACCGTGGCAGGACTACTTTCAAAATTGTGCTTTGTAGTATGCTTTCCGCAGACAGACATGGCTAGATCGTCATATAATTTAGAGACGATTTCCGCGGAATAGAAATTCATCGTACACCCACGGTTTCTTGGAATTTTCCATTGTTTATTTTTTCCACCCATACGAATTGATCCGCTCTATTACCTATTCATAGATGTAATTATGCTCTTAATGAACCTATTTTAAGGGCTCTAAAAGAGTAGAGAGTAAATGAACGAAATAAAAAAAAAATTGTGCTAATTTCTCAAATATACCAAATTGACCGATTTGCAATGTCAATATCTCTCTCTGGACCCATGTCTAATTCGAAGGACGTTTTTTTTAGTGAATTGTAGACGATAGCGTGCGTCGCTTAATGAAAAACAGCCCTATTATTTTTGCGTTCATGGTGGAATTTAATTTTACGATTCTATCTATGATTCTGTCTACAACCAATTTTTAGAAACCTTTTAATTTTGTGCTTCTATGAAGTTAGAAAAAATATATATGAGTCATTCCATGTCAAGCGGTTCGGTTTTTGACCTCGATTGTTTTGAAAGTTTGTGTATGTATTCTTCTCATAAAAATATTGTATACGTATTTTTGGAAAAAAAAATTAAAAAATTTTTTTTTACGAGTTATGACCAATTTAACAATGAAAAAATACTACTTTTTTCAAAAAGGTGTGTTCATTCAATCGCCTGTAACTCCTGAAAGACTTTGCCGATGTCAATGTGTTATACCTCGCTTTGAAGGTAATTTCAATTACTTTTACAATATTGTTTTTATTTTCGAAATGATTACACCAATCTATTTCGTTGCAATTTTAAAGTAGTGTGCTTAGGTCTAATGTTAAGCGACTGTGTGAGTTTGAAAGTTATGAAATGATGGCTTCTATTTTTTACGAATTTTTACGATTTTTTTTACAAAATCAACCAGAATTACAGGGCAAAGTCATTAAAATTGTGATTTTGTTATTAGTTCATAAACACAAGGTATAAAAACAATGATCCAATCCAAGAAAAAATATGTTATGGAAAATTTTTAATTTCTTCTGATAAATAAAATAAAATACAATAAATATAATAATAATAAATAAATAATAATAATAAATAAAAACAATAAAATTTTTCCATAACCTATTTTTTCTTGGATTTTTCATTGTTTTTATACCTTGCAAAACAATCTCAGCTATGGAGGTAAAAACCGTACCGCTTGACATGGAATGACTCATATCGATTTTCTGGATTCTAGCTGCGAACACTTTATTGGTGCCATTCTGAATCCCCTTTCGGTCCATTTCCCCTAAAAATACAAAATATCCAAAAATACACATGCAACATATGCACACAGTCAGAGGAAAGTACATTTTATGATTCTGGCTACAGCCATTTGACCGCACCGATTTTATCCCTTTTTTACATTTTGACCATAAAAGAACGAAAATCAAATAGGGCTTTATGTTCGAGTCTACGCAGTCAGAGCGAAGTATATACCATTCATATAATTTAATTTCGATCACACCGTGCGACAGTACTTTTTGGCCACTTTAAGACCATATACACGTGACACTAGACTAGGGAGACTGTGTATTCAGTTTTCCGTTTGGTGATCTTATCTCCTTTATTCAGGACCTTTAATTGCCAAATGATTTATTTTGTACAAAGGCGATATGGGTATCAAATGAAAGAGAAGAATATCTGTTAAAAATATTGCAAATTCCATGCTTCTACATGTAAAAGTTTAGAATTAACAACCATTTAAAATTTTCCCCTGAAAAATAAATAAACTTTTTAAGGGGGGAAATTTGAAATAGTTGTTTATGCTAAACTAATACCGATAGATGTATGAAATTTGAAGTATTTTTAACAGATATTCTTATCTTTCATTTGATACCTATATCGCCGTTAAATGACTCGCTAAAGTATGAAAATAAATTAGTAAAGCTTCAATATCCTGTGGAAATTAAAAAAGGTCTTTCAGCTCCACTGAAAAAATGTAAAATTGTCGCACGGTTTAAAATAATTACTTCATTATTGATATACATATCACATTTGTAATCGTTGATTTACATTTCGAAAATTAATTATCAAAATAATTAATCTAATCTGCCGGTAATACTGTGGAAATCACTCCATGGTGCAGGGTATATACGATTCGGCCCGGCCGAACTTGCCACCTTTTTAGTTGTTTTTCCTTATTTTCCGCTGTTCTTTTGTATCCAAATTGCATTTGCATTTCCACGTGTGGGTATATAGTACACGATGTTTCATGCATCCTTGACTGACTCTAGTGGACGTTGTTGATGTCTCACCGCCCCCTCTTTTGGTATTAATTTAAAGTGAATTTTTTAAAAAGCTTTAGTTTGCTACACTAGACATGCACATGCGAGCAAGCACTCAATTTCACACGCATCCAAGCAACAACAACAGCGACAAAAACCCACATGAGCTGATTAAGCAAATTATGCAAAAGTGTTGCCTTTTTTAATCTGGCTTACGGTGTGAGTGTGTGTGTGTGTGTCTTCATCACATCCTTCAATATCCTTTTCCGCGAAACTTACATTTCACAACAAGTATGTCGTATGCAAATAAGTAAATGTGTCGACTTTTTGTTGGGACTTTCCATTGCGACAGTCGGATCGGGTCATATGGTTGGTTGCCGTTGGCAACCGTTTAGTTTGAATAAATTTGAAACAAAAACAAACAAAAAAATGTTTAAATTCTCTTGGTAATATATTTCGCATACATTTCGGGAATTTCCACAATTTAATGTCAGACTATTATTATCGTTGTGGCTGTTTCTTGGTTCAACGCAATGGTTACAAGGTGGTCGGTCGGTCACACATCCACATGCACAAGCAGCCAGCCGGTGAGTCTCAGTGGCAAGCAAGCATGTCAACGTTCCTGACACATGGACATTTACATATGCATGAGGTTGGCTTGTGAATATTGCATACATATGCATATATTTACGTACATACATACATATGTGGATGACACGAAACTGAAAAGAAAACTGATCTGTCCAAGTCATAATTTAGAGAAATCCACAATAGTGTAAACGTCAGAAATAAATTATGTTTCCCAAGAGTTTTCGAAAATGTTGAATTTTACTTAATAGATACTTATAATTCCCATTTTGTGAGGGATTTCGCCAACAACTTAAGTCTAGGTAGCAACGTTATCAAGGACCTGAAAGCCGCAGTAGTTGAAAACCAGCAATCATTTTTGCAAAATAATTGTTGGTTCAAGCGCAAATGAAAAACGATAATTTTCAAAAAAAAAAAAATTAAAAACAATCTTTTAATTTTTTCTCGGTCAATAGCTACATCTGTGTGTGTACTTTTCCATAGTTTCTAGGGATATCAGCAAAAGTGCTCCTGCATTCTTACTTTTTTATTATTTTTACATTCGAATTTTTTTATATGTGTCCTAATATTACTAGCGATCACCCTCTGAAATGTGATCCGAATGTAGCCATATGTACCGACAATTTTAAAATAAATTAAAAAAATTTCAAAAAATAATTTCCATTATATTTCTTTCTAATTTAATTAATTGCCATTTAATTTGTTGCCATTTGTACCGAAAATTTTGAAACAAATTCAAAAAATATTTTTTTTCAAAAAGTAATTTTCATTATTATACCCTCCACCTCCAGGATGGGGGTATATTCACTTTGTCATTCCGTTTGTAACACCTTGAAATATTCACCGGAGACCCTATAAAGTATATATATTTTGGGTGGTGGTAAAATTCTAAGACGATATAGCCATGTCCGTCTGTTGAAAGCACGATAGCGGCCGAACGAAATGAGCTAGGAGGTTCAAATTTTTCCTAATTGTGTCTTATGGTTGTAGATCGGTTGGGATTGAAAGTGGGCGAAATCGGCCCAGAGGGCAACATTTTTCCCTCACAAGGACTGAAAACACCCCTAATATTTACAGTATTTCAGTCTGCTCTTTGTATATGTCTGCTTGTATTTACTTGATATTTGGAATGAACATTCCCCTTATAGCATAAAAGCGCACCATAAGGTGATTCTTATTCGTAGGGGACGAAATGGGACAAAAAAGGGATAAAAATGGTACATATTAAACGATAACAGCTAGAAACACGAAATATGGTGTGTACATTCATCTAATTGAGTAGATACATAATGTAAAAGTATTTTTTCCAAATTCGTACTTTTAAGGGGTAAAATGGGAATAGAGGGATAAAAATGGTACCAACCAAACGACTGCATCTAGAATAATGAAATTCGGTGTGTACATTCGTCTGATTGCGTAGACACGTAAAATAAACGGATTTTTGGAAATTCGTACTTTTTGGGTTTAAAATGGAAAAAGGGGATCCAATAGTACCAAACAAATGACCGCAGCTAGAGTCATGAAATTCGGAGTATACATTCCTCTGACTACGTAGACACGGAAAATAAACGGATTTTTCGAAATTCGTACTTTCAAGGGATACAATGGTACAGAGGGATAAAAATAGTACCAACAAAACGACTACAGCTAAAATGATGAAATTCTAATTGCGTAGAAACGTCAAGGGGATAAAAATGGAATTCGGTGTATACATTCCTCTGCCTGCATAGACACGCAAAATAATTTTTTTTTCCAAATTCGTACCTTTTCTATTACGGCAAAAATTGGTTCAATCATGAAGTTAGGTTATTTTGCACTATTTACGTGATTGGATTTTCAAAATTTGTACCTTTGGAATTAAAATAGAATGGCAATACAACCAACTGTAGCACCCACTATCTACCAATATTTATGGTATTTAAGCTTTTTGAAAACATAATTATAAGAATATTTATTTTTTGATTTTAAATGAATAATGGTTTGAAATAATTAAAATATTATATTTATTTATAAAATTATTTTTTTAATATTTGTATTTGTTTTGGTTTGCCTATATTAAAAAATTTATATTTTCCTGTAATATTACTGCACTTCTAAGAAAACCGACAACCTCTGTGGAATGCAATCCATGGTGCCGTTTTTACTTGTTTTATTTTAATAATCATATTTTTTAACAAAAAAAATACATTTGACAATAATTTGGGCAGACAACAGGACGACGCCTATTAATTTTTAATTGTCTATCCCCTGATGATGGTTGACGAAGGCAACCGAAATATTGGGAAAATAAAATAAAAATAAACAATAAAACAACACCACCAGTTTTTTCATGGCCTCAAGCTGAATTAATCGATAAGAATTTTTTTATTTTTGTTTAATTGATAAAAACTAACAATTCTTCCGGAGAAAAAATGTGTCTTAATATATTTCAAGCTACAACAGATTCGACTGGTTCTTCCTCAAAATATGCAAATATTCCAAAGCAATATGGTTGTCATAATACTGTCTAACTTAATATTTTGCCAATATGGCCAATACGATCACAAATTTTCATCAGAATCGGAAGACCTTCGAAAATATTTAACATGAAATTCTCATTTGTTTCGATATCTCAGAAACTGTTTAAAATTTAGAGTGTGTGTGTGTAAAATTAAAATAAACAAATGAAAACAATTAAAAAGGCTTAAGTTCGACCTGGTCGAATCGCATATACCCTCCTCCACAGGCAGTAATCTTCAAAAAATATGATTAAATACCCTAAATATTAAAGATTATTGGCGGTATTTTCGTTCATTGTTGGGGAAAAAAAGGATAAATTTTTGGTCGATTTCGTCCATTTTCAATTTCAACCTTTCTCACAGTCAGAGAAGCATTTACATTGACTTTCTTTGCAGCTTGGTTCCATTTTTATCTTAAAAGTATGAATTTCGAAATCTAGCTATAGTCGTCTACTTGGTACCAGTTTTATCCCTTTTACCCCATTTCGCCTCTAAAAAAAAAAAACAATTTTTTTATTTTGCGCGTCTACGAAGTCAGAAAAATGTGATTATTCCAGCTGCTGCGGTTTGATTGGCACCATTTTTATTCCCTTTCTCTCCATTTCCCCCTAAAAATACAAATTTTGAAAATTTCATTTATTTTGTATGTCTATATAGTCAGGGGAATGTATACATCGAATTTTATGGTTCTAGTTGCAGTTATTTGGTATATACCAATTTTATCCCTTTTACACCATTTTGCGCCTAAAAGTAAGAATTTGGAAAAATCTTTTTATTTCAGAGAAATATATAAATCGAATTTCATGATTCTAGCTGCAGTCGTTTGATTGGATCCCATTGTGTTCTTTATTTTTCACATCTATACAGTTCGGGGATTTTTTATGATTCCAGCTGCAGTCATTTAATCGGTACTAATTTTATCCCTTTTTGCCCATCCGTTTGATTGGTACCTTTTTTATACCCTTTCTCCCTGTTTTCCCCCAAAAAGTAGAAATTTTCGTTTTTTTGCACGTGTAATGATGTAGCTGCAGCCATTTGTTTGGTACCTATTTTATCCCTTTGTGCCCATTTTGAACCTAATGTACAATTATTTCTCTTCGCTTTATTTTGCGAGTCTACGCAGCCAGAGCGAAGTGTAGACTGATTTTCATTATTACTGATGCAGTTGTTTTATTGGTACCATTTTTATCCCCTTTCTTCCCGTTTTCCCCACTAAGGAATACAAATTTCGAAAATTTTACAGTCAGAGGTATGTACACATCGTATCTTATGACTTTTGCTGAAGCTATTTGCTATTTTTCCCATTCTACCCCCCCCCTCCCTCAAAAGTACTAAATTCGAAAATTAATTAATTTTTAAAGTCTCCGTGTCCAAAGTGGATTATACACCAATTTTCAATATTTTAGCTGCATCCATTTGATTGGTACCTTTTTTATGGCATTTCTCCCTAAAAGTACAAATTTCGAAAACTTATTTTATTCTTCATGTCTATACAGTCAGTGGAACGTAAACATAGAAATTTATTATTCTAGCTGCGCAATTTGATAGGTACCAATTTTATCCCTTTTTGTCAATTTTGACCCTAAAGCACGAAAAGCGAAAGATCGTTGTATTCCGCGAGTCTACGCAGTCGGAGCGATGTATACAACGATTTTTATTATTTTAGCTGCAGTGGTTTCATTGGTACCATTTTCATCCCCTTTCTCCCCGTTTTCCCCCTAAAAGTACAAATTTCGAATATTTCCTTCATTTTGCACGTCTACACAGGGTACAATGTACATACCGAATTTTATTATTCCAGATGCAGTCACTTATTTCGTACCAATTTTATCCCGTTTACCTCATTTTGTCTCTAAAAGTACGAATTTGGGGACAACCTTTTATTTTGCGCCTGTACGAAGTCTGAGAAATAAATAAATCGAAATTCATGATTCTAGCTTCAGCCGCTTAATTGCTACAATTTGTATCCCTTTTTGGCCCCTGTTTACGCTGAAAGTAAAAATATCCAAAAATTCCAAAAAAATCAGAGGAATATGCACACCAAATTGTATGATTATGTTAGTACCAATTTTATCCCTTTTTGTTCATTTTAGCCTTTAAAGTTCGAATATCGATAGATCTCTTTATTTAGCGAGTCTACGAAGCCAGAGCGATTTCCATTATTTAGTATCAATCAAACAACAACAGATTGGGCCTATTTTTATCCCTTCTAGGGTCTCAGGTTGATATTTTTAAGATTTTACAAACTATCTGAAGTCAAAGCCGAAATTGTATATCCGTTCCACCCTAGTATTTGTGTGTGAGGCCATTAGTTTCTGGTGAAATTCCGTTGTGTGTAATTTCGATGGCTGCATCTGATTAAAAGTAACGAGTTTTTCATGTCAGACGAAACTTTCTTTTAATGCCGAATAATAAAATTCTGAATATTTTTGCGGTTGTGGTTGTTGATGCCAAAGTATTTAGCTGCTGCTGTTGTTGTTGCTTTACGTTACATTACATTTGTATGATTTATTAACACGCTACACTGTATACATGCATACACGTACACACATTCATACATCTTATATTCGCATCATATTCGATCCTAAATTCATATAAAATTCACATTATGGTGGTGGTGAAGGGAAGGGGGAAGAGAATGTGTGTGTGATGCGGGTAGTCCTGCCATATTGCCAGTTTGCTGATTACCCCCAAAACCCACAGAGTGCTGATATGTCAAATCATGCTCTCAAAGTGACGATTTTTATTTTTCGTAATATTGAAATACTGCCGAGGTGTAAACTGGATGATTTGATTAGCTGCATAATAGGTGTAAAGTGGCTTCAGGATAAAGGCCGGTTAAGACAAACAAACAAAATCCCTATCAAGGACTGGAAATAACCCCTCATATTTAATGTCATTTGTAGATTTCTTGCCAACATTCCTTTCAACATTAGAATCACCCTATTTTAACTTTTAAGGGCCAAATGGGACAAAAATGGTACCAATCAAATGACAACAGCTAGAAACATGAAGTACTGTGTGAACATCTCTCTAATCATGTATACAAGTAATATAAATGGATATTTTCAAATTCGTACTTTTTAGGGTAATGTGCAAAAAGAGGGATAAAAATAGTACAGACCAAATAGGCTGAAGTTAGAATAATGAAATTCGGTGTGCACACTCCTCACACTGTGTAGAAACGCAATGTAAAGAAAATATTTAGAAATTTTAACTTTGGCCTGAAATGGGACGAAAGGGATAAAAATGGTACCAACCAAACGACTGCATCTAGACTAATAAAATTCCGTTTGTACTTCGCTCTGATCGCGTAGATACCAAAACAAAGAGTTTTTTTCGATTCGTACAAAATGGGTAAAAAGGGGATAAAATTGGTACCAACCAAATGGCTGCAGCTAGAATCATAAAAGTCTGCGTGGGGATTTTTCTAACTATGTATATGTTTAGACTTCGCTCTGATCGCGTAGATACAAAAAAAAGAGTTTTTTTCGATTCGTACAAAATGGGTAAAAAGGGGATAAAATTGGTACCAACCAAATGGCTGCAGCTAGAATCATAAAAGTCTGCGTGCAGATTTTTCTAACTATGTACGAGCAAAATAAAAGGCTTTTTATAAATTCAAATTCTTAGGGTCAAAATGGGGAAAGGGGATAAAACTGGTACAAAGAAAATTACTGCATTCATAATCATGGAATTAGGTGTCTACATATAATTGATTTTCGAAATTTGTACTTTTAGATGGAAAAGGGTCAAAAAGGGATAAAAATGTGTACTTTTAGGGGGAAACGGGTCGAAAAGGGATAAAAATAGCACCAACCAAGCGACTACTGCTAGATTAAAGAAAGTCTGTTTATACGTCGCTCTGATCGCGTAGATGGGGTCAGAATAGGGTTAAAGGGATAAAATTGGTACCGACCATATGGCTGCAGCTAAAATAATAAAATTCCGCGAGTATATACTTCTGACTGGGTTATACCTGCTAAATAAAACAATTTTTACAAATTCCTAATTTTATGGGCAAAATGGGAAAAAGGGATAAAAGTAGTACCATGCAAATGACTTCATCTATGGTCGTGAAATTCGGTGTCTGAAATTAGGAGTGTTCGTGAACGCTTAATATATTTAATGAATTCTCGAAATTAGTAATTTGAGTGTTGAAAGGGGGTGGAAGGGGATAAAAAATGGTACCAACCAAAGAGCTGCAGCTGTATTAATGAAATTCTGTTTGTAAGTCACTCCGATTGCGTAAAATAATGAGATTTTTCGATTTGCATATTTCAGGTCAAAATGGGGATAAAGGAATAAAATGTGTGCTGACCAAATGGTTGCAGCTAGAATCGTTAAAGTCGGTCGGTGGATTGCTCTGACTGATGCGCCAAATAAAATGATTTTTCCAAATTTACAATTTTAGCATCAAAATAGGGAAAATGAATGAAATTCACTTGCATTTTTTTGTCATTAATATTCCGATATATCTTTTCAATTAGCTGGCAACTCTGGTCTCATTAAATCGAGTGCGTACATAAATAAAGGTGTGTGCGTGTGTATATGTATGGAGGCAGTACTCTTCTCGCCCTAATAATATCCATAAGCTTAGTTTACGCTCTTCTTTTGGGAATATATTCAAAACCACATTTTAAATGGCCCCCTTTTATCCACAGCCTGATTCATTCTTTTATTTTTGGTGAATTCAAGATTTTCAGCATTGCAATTAGTTTTTTAGCTTAGCGTGGTGGTTGTTGTTGGTCGTTGCAAGTTTCAATGAATATGCAAAGATTTCATATAATCTGACTTGTATATTAGAGGGGGGCTATACAATGAAATTTGTCCAAATTTGGTAGATACCTTGAAAAGTAACTACAGGCGGAAATTAGAGGAATTATTTATAGGGTTTTGAAACGGGGCGAAATCGGCCCAAAGGAAAAAAATTTCCCTCACAAGGACTAAAAATATCCATAATAATCCCTAATATTTTAGAGTATTACGCATATCTTTCCATATGTCTGCTTGCACTTAGTTGATATTGGGTGTGCGCATTCCCCCGATAACAAAAACGAGCGCCATAAAACGATTTTTATTCGTATGGGGTGAAATGGGGCAAAAAGGATAAAAATGGTACCTATTAAACGACAAGATATAGAAACACGAAATTCGGTATGTACATTCCTCTAATTGAGTAGATACCTAATATAAAATAATTGTTTCCAAATTCGTACCTTAAGGGGTAAGATGGGAATAGAGGGGTAAAAACGGTACCAACCTAACGGCTGCACCTACAATAATGAAATTCGGTGTATACATTCCTCTGATTGCATAGATAAGTAAAATACACAGATTTTTCAAAATTCGTACTTTTTGGGGTTAAAATGAAAAAAGGGGATAAAATAGTACCAACTAAATTACCGCAAATTTTGTAGTATAAAATTTGGAGTATACATTCCTCTGACTGTGTAGACACGGAAAATAAACGAATTTTTCGAAATTCGCACTTTTTGGGGTCAAAATGGAAAAAGGGGATAAAATAGCATCAACCAAATGACCGCAGCTACAGTCATGAAATTCGGAGTATACATTCCTTTGAATACGTAGACATGGAAAATAAAAGGTTTTTTTTCCAGTTTCGTACTTTCAAGGGATACAATGGGTACAGAGGGATAAAAATGGTACCAACCAAACGGCTACACCTAGAATAATGAAATTCGGTGTATATATTCCTCTGATTGCGTAGACACGTACAATAAACGGATTTTTCGATATTAGTACTTCTTGGGGTAGAAGTAGTACCAACCAAATGACCACAGCTATACATTAAATGAAATTCGGAGTATACATTCCTCTTACTGCGTAGACACGAAAATACAAGAATTTTTTGAAATTCGTACTTTTGGGGTCAAAATGGAAAAAAGAAATTCGAAATTCGTACTTTCAAGGGATACAAATAGTACAGAGGGATAAAAATAGTACTAACAAAACGACTACAGCTAGAATGATGAAATTCTAATTGGGTAGAAACGTCAAATAAAGAGATTTTAGATACTCGTGCTCTTAAGGGGGTAAAAATGGTACCAACCAAATGACTGCAGTCAAAATAAAAAGTTTTTTTCCAAATTTGTACTTTTTCTTTTACGGCAAAAATTGTTTGAATCATGAAGATAGGTTATTTTGCACTATGTACGTCTGATAATGGATTTTCAAAATTTGTACTTTTGGAATTAAAATAGAATGGAAATACAACCAAATGTAGCATCCACTATCTACCAATATTTATGGTATTTAAGCCTTTTGAAAATATAAATAGAAGAATAATTATTTTTTGAATTGACGTGTTGGTAGCCTTGCCTTATAAGCGTGGTTTGAAATAATTAAAATATTATGTTTATTTATAAAATTATTTTTTCACTATTTGTATTTGTTTTGGTTTGGCTATATTAAAAAAATTATATTTTCCTGTAATATTACTGCACTTCTACGAAAATCGACATCCTCTGTGGAATGCAATCCATGGTGGAGGGTATATAATTGTTTTTTTTTTTTTTTCATTTTTATGGTTTTTTTCGTACCAGCAAAAAGTTTTTTTAAGATAAAACATTTTTTCCATTTTGCTACAATTTACAGTCATCGTAAGTAAAATTAAGGAAAACATAAGGATATCATCGGACTTATGTATAACCGCCAATTTCCACCTATTCCACAAATTTCCAACTATGTCGCCCATTACCATCTATTCCACATATATCCACCTATTCCATAAGTTTCCAACTATTCCACCAATAACCACCTATACCCATCTATTCAACCTATTTCCAACTATATTCACCTAATTCCATTTTTTTCGGTTTTACTTTCTCGGCCTTTTTGATTTATCTTCATTGGATTCAATTATTTATTCGAAGTCGAAACTCAACAAGTTCACACCTAAAGCAGCATTGAACGATGAAATCTATGCTACATCGTGGAAAGTTCGTCACATTTAATTTAAATGTTGGTAAATTTTGGGACACCTTTTGGAATGGTCTTGAATCAGCAGAATATCCACATTCAAATCAAATTGATCATAGACAGAAGTAAAATAAACGATAACTTGATCGAAATAGCTGGATTTCGAATGTAAATTCAATCAAAAAATATATTGGGACATACTAAAAAGTTGAAATGCATTATCTTC
>OX377620.1:114368584-114538584 GCA_947397865.1 Polietes domitor
GACTAAAAAGTTGAAATGCATCATCTTCGACCGGTCTCGATCCAGAAAGTTCAGGAAAATATATATACGGCTGATGAAAATTGGTAACACAAGTACTCTATACAGAAGGTTCACTGATGAGTTATCCAACACTGGAATTTCATATCCTGGCCATGCCGTTACCAAAACTTTAGTGGTAGAAGATAAGAACTTGATTGAAATAGCTGACATTCAAGTGAAGACTTTTTTGTTTGGTTCAAAGATTCAAAATTACAACACAATTTCTATCCTAAATTGTTGCATGGCACTAACTTAAATACGACCAAACATATTATTTATGTTAATTCCAGCCAGATTTCCATTTTTTTCACATTTGGGAAAATATTATTTTTGGCAAAGCAAAATTCGAAAATACCCCGATTTCCGGATTAGAGATTACCATCCCTAGTACAAATGTACGTGTTTTGTCTTTGTTTTGTTTTTTTTTTGCTTTTTTGCACTTACCTTCAATTGTTCCTCGTTTAATTCGTTTCAGCAGTGTTTGCTGTATGTACACGAGCTTGTGTATGTATGTATGTCCGCTTGTAAGACTGTATTTGTACTTGTAATGTTCACGTAGTCCTGTTTATATTTTATGTTCCTTTGTGTTGCACGTAGACTGGAAGTAAAGAAGAGAAATGGAAACTTATTATTACACGCTCGTATACATTTGTATGGGTATGAGTATAATATCTTGGGCAAACAACAGTATGTACACATGTACATGTACAACAGTATGTACACATGTACATGTACAACAGTATGTACACATGTACATGTACAACAGTATGTACATATATGCTTGCTTACAGACATAAATACGTACGTACGTATGTATCCACAACCCACATACACATAAAATATTTTGCTTAATTTTTATTTTTAGCATTCCCATCTCAATAATAAAAATAAAATATGTTGGCGGTGGCTCCAACTAATATCCGATACTCGGTGTTTTTGTGAAACGTAAAAATGAAATTATAGAATAATGCATTATTAATGCGAACGATTTTTGGGTAAAATTAAGAATGAAGTTAACGATATTTTTCGAAAAATTGCAGACTTTTTTGCAGAGTATATTTTCGTACGTAGTTCTTAATAATATTTCAGGAAACATTATTGGCAAAAATTGGCATAAGATTCTCAACAAATTTATGATGTTATGTTATGAAGATAGTTCTTACTTCTGGAGTTTATCTCAAATAATAAATACTGTATGAAAAATAAAAATTATTATTTATTATATAAATTAGTTTACAAAAAATTAAAGTGGATATGAAAAAATTTGATAAGTATTTAAAAATAGAAAAAAATATTTTATGAAAATAAAAGTAATTGTTTTATAAAAAATAATATAACCTTTTTATTAAAAATGAAAATAATATCCCAGTTCACATAAAATATTGATTACAGACAAAAAAAAATACAAACAAAAAAAACTAAACCAAATGAGCCGCAGAAGTGTTGCTGGGTAACTATACCTGCATATACACATACTTACATATGCAACTCAATGGGATGCTTGTAAGATGGCATGTGTACTTTATTACTTGGTGCGATTTTTTAAACGCAAATTCGGCAAGTGAGTTGTGCTTCTCGTTCCTTTGTGAGAATCATTTACTTAAAGAGGCCGGGTATGTTGTTGAAAAGTCGCTGCGAAACCATCTGAGGAAACCTTTGACAGGGTGGAAATCATGATAGTGGTGATCCAGGCCAATATCCCAGTTCAAATCAAATATTTAAAAAAATAAAATAACATTTAGTAAAAATAAAAATACATGTTTTACAAAAAATAACATAATATTTTATACAAAAAAATAAAATAATATTTTATATAAAAAAAAATAAAATAATATTTTATATAAAAAAAATTAAATAATATTTTATATAAAAAACTAAAATAATAAAATAATATTTTCCAGTTCAAATCAAATATTGATTACAGACCGAAATAAAATAAACAACAAATTTCAAAAATTATATAAAACAGAAAAATAAATGTTTTATAAAAATATTTTACAAAAAAAAAATAAAATTATATGAAAATAAATATTTTATAAAAATAATCACTGTAAAAAATAAATATTGTATCAAAAATATATTTTACAAAAAATGCGAGTTTATCTCAAATAATAAATATTTTATAAAAAATATGTATTTTATAAAAAAAATATATTTTATAAACAATAAGTATTTTATAAAAAAAAATTTAATTTTATATATTTTTTAAAAAAAAAAAAATATTTGAACTGGGATATTGTCCTGGTTCAAGACCATTTTGCATCTATATTTAATAGAATGCAAATTTATTTGCAATTTATTTAGCCAGGGTGCGATTTTTTAAACGCAAATTCGGCAAGTGAGTTGTGATTCTCGTTCGTTTGTGAGTCTGCAGCCAAATAATAAATGTCACCATGGCATTTGTAAATAAATTTGCATTCTATTAAATATAGATGCAAAATGGTCTTGAGCCACGACAAATCCCAGTTCAAATCAAATATTGATTACAGACCAAAAAAATACAAACGAAAAAAACTAAAAAAAAATATTTTTTAAATATTTAATATTACATTATTAGGAACATATTTTACAAGAAAATGTATTGAGACATAAAAAAATATTTTATCAAAAATAAAAATATATTATATGAAGAAAGGAAATTCAAGCTCAATATTTAAATAATAAATTAAAAATATAGGCCGAATATCAAAAAATCACTTTTAGATTTATAAGAAATATATTTTCTTCTATTTTGCAAATAAATATTTTACAAAAAATATAAATGAATATTGTATGAAAAAAGTGAGCATTTTAGTTTTCATTCAATTGAGTTTGCGAGGCACATATACAGAACCGATAATCACCAGTGTAGTTGTTGCATTGCACTGGACATTGATAAGGGGGAGTAGCGCCCCTTGAAACGATCGTCTGCCCTGCTATCAACCGAACCAAATAAATGCCACACACTTTTTTTACAATACTTTGTTTTCTGTTTAAGAAAACAAAAACAAATGATCTCGAACCTGAGTAAGTAGTTACAACAAAAACTATGAAAAGAAAAGATCAAATAATAAAAACAAATTATGTTTTTTTAAAAATTAAAATAAATATTTTACAAAAAATAAAAATAAATATTTGTCAGAAATAGTATAATTGTTTTATAAAATAGTGTTTTATTAAAAATAAAAATATGTATTATATTTTATAGAAAAATAAATAATTTACACAAATATTATTTAAAAAAAAATGAAAATCTAATAAAAAATATAAATAAATATTTTATGAAAAAGTGGTTATTTAATAGAAAATAAAAATAAACATTTTGTAAAAAATATATTTTACTATATTTTGCATAAAAATGTGTTTGAGGCTTTATAAAAAATAAATATAGAAAAATAAATAATTTACACAAATATTATTTAAAAAATAAAACTAAACATCTTATAAAAAATATAAATAAATATTTTATGAAAAGTGGGTATTTTATAGAAAATAAAATTAAACATTTTATAAAAAATATATTTTGCAAAAAATGTGTTTGGGGCTTTATAAAAAATAAATATTTTTTAAAAATAAATAAACAAAAATAAATATTGTATAAAAAATAAAAATAATAAAATAATACAAAAAAATTATTTTTAAATCAAAAAGTTCGTATAGCAAAATAATTAATCAACGATATTTCTAAATATTTTACAATATATATATGTAAATAAATATTTTATAACAATAATATATATAATAATTTTATAAAAAATATATTTTACATTGAACATTAAAAATCCAAAAAATATGATATCTGAAATAATACAAATTTAAATAGGCCAGAAATACAACAAAAACAAAATAAAAACTTGACATTTTCTTAAGTGGCA
The DNA here is from genome assembly GCA_947397865.1 of Polietes domitor. NCBI lineage: Eukaryota > Metazoa > Arthropoda > Insecta > Diptera > Muscidae > Polietes > Polietes domitor. Next base: position 114,372,478 of record OX377620.1, read on the forward strand.
CTTCCTTAAAACCGAAATTACATTGAGTTTGGCATAATGTTGTCTCTCATTGCAAATCCATTTTGCCACAATATCCAATATCACAAGCAGAAGGACTCGCATCCTTAAAAACCTGAATGAATGCACTCCAAATACACCCGTCTAAAGGAGCCGCTGTGGAGAATGCATAAAGCAACGGAAACTTTTCATATTTTCTGCAAATGCTTCTGCCTCAAGGTTTCCTAGCTTGGAGCACAATGACGTATTGATTACCACCTCGCGTTCTCTACACAAATGCGAAGTGCGCTCGCTGGTTTTGGCTTTGAGCACACACTCCACTTCAGAAAGAACGGTCATGGCCGACTGTAGTATTAGTTTACCTGCTTCAGTGTTCGTTATTTCTTCTTTTTATTATATTGTTATTATCAGTTAAGAATTATAAACATTGCGTGTATTTTCCAAATTTCCTGCAAAAACCTCATGTGTTTTGAAAAAGAACGTATTTTTTGTTTCTTCTATTTTTGCCACACAGGCACCACCCCTTTCTCGGTGCCGTGCTCTCTAAAGAAATGCTAAAACTCAACAACATTCAAAAGGACATTCATTCGTGGAAGGTATGTATGACTGTGTTACCGACATACATACATACATACGATACATGTACATGACTAACCTACATTTGTGCGCCAAGTATTCTGCACGAATTCCACACAAACGAGTATCCTTCGAAAATTTAATATAAATAGCAAAAGTATTTAATACATATCTTGGCATTTACAATGCAATCCATTGAAAGGAAAGAACAATTCCAAAGAATCTCAGGGGAGACACTAATTCCCATTGTCTGCCATTATTCTCATTGGTTCTAAAGTACGCATAGATTTATTGTCTAAAAATATGTTTAAAATTAACATCAAATCTTTATTCAAATCTATTAAAATACTATATAATTCCCAGTGTATGTCCAGATTAAAGTGATTTTTGGATAATAGATATGGCACACAGTGGTTAAGAATTTTATGCGATCGCCTAAAAGTCGCCATCTTTTAATTAATATTTTTTTGAGTTCAGAAGTGGGAGGACAAAAATCGGGTTTCCGCTTCATTGACTTTGTGGATTATAAAAAAGTCTCAATAAACTTTAACTTCAACTTCAACTTGAATTTGTGGATATTAACACAAAAGCCAAAATTCCAATACAAATTTCCAAAAATTCCAATAAAAGCTGACAATATTTAGCTTAAAAACTGGTTGAACTCCTTGATCCGAATTTCAAAATTATCAAGAGTTATTTTTTGGCCCCAGGAAATCGATTTATATTATTTTAGATTTTATTCAGTTCTACTAAAACTGAGTAATATCAGTTCAGATTTTGATGTATCCTGGACATGGTCACCAAAAAACGTGACAATTTTTTTCTATTTATTCCGAGCCCGTGTGCTGGGCCCAAAATCGTTTTTTATCGTCACTGTTTTTCTCAGAGAAACAATACCAGAATAGCGCCAACAAGTATGCAATATTTTCCGCTAATACCACTATGCAACAAAAAGTTTGCGGAAGGGCTATGTATAGCATTTGCTGGTGTATTTAGGCTTTCTAAACTCGAACGCGATATTAAAATATTTTTATTTTATTTATTTTATATATTCATTTTTAAATTTTTTTATTAAATTTTTCAATTTCCACCGAATGTAATTTTAATATTTATATTCTCATTTTAGAAATATAAATATTCTTGACGATCTAGCCATGCCCGTCCGTCTGTTGAAAGCACGCTAGCATCTAAACGAAAGGAGCAAGGACGTCCAAATATTTTAGAGTATTTAATCATGTTTTTTTCAATATGTCTGCTTGTCCTTACTTGTAGGGGATGAAATGGGACAAAAAAGGGATAAAAATGGTACCTATCAAACGGCAACAGCTAGAAACACGATTACAAAAATTTGATGTGTACATTCCTCTAATTGAGTTGATTTATAATGTAAAAAGTATTTTTCCAAATTCGTGAATTTGGGAATAGAGGGATAAAAATGGGACCAAATAAAAGGCTGCACCTAAAATAATAAAATTCGGTGTATACAATCCTCTGATTGCACAGACACGTAAAATAAAGGGATTTTTCGAAATTCGTACTTTTTGGGGTTAAAATGGAAAAAGGGGATACAAATAGTACCAACCAAATGACCGCAGCTAGAGTAGAGTGATCAAAAACACGGTTTTTTAACAATGTCGGGTTTTCCGAAAACCGCGATTTTAAAAAACCGGTTGCCGGTTTTCAATTGTAGAAAAACCGGTCGGACCGGTTTTTCGCGTTTTTTCTTAAAACAATATAAAATCAATAGATGGACGTTCCTGCTCAATATATATGGCTTAATTTCTTTAAGAGTTTTAATTGCATCGATCTCCATTAAAGCGAGGTTGCCGCGATATTTTTCTCAATTCTTCACTAACATAAATTAATTCAATTTTCGCAGCTTTTTAACCATATTTAAAAATTTTCTCAGTTTTTTACAATAACTGGAATATTAATTAAGTTCCAAGCATTCCTAGGGTCATTTCATAGTCCAATTCTCAAAGTTTACTAAAAAATTGTCTTATTGTCTATTTGTCAATTTGGATGGTTCAAAAGCTACCGTAAGACCGTATTTTATAATTAAAGTGACATCTTATAGCGAAATTCGCACTGAAAAAAAAACGATTTTTTTCCCATAATGGAAAACCGGTCGAGACCAACTACAAAAAACCGGTTTACCCAGGTTTCCGAAAACCGCAATTTCTAAAAACTCGACGGTCAGTCTGAGATGAAAACCCGGTTGGACCGGTTTCGGGTTTGATCACTCTAAGCTAGAGTCATGAAATTCGGAGTATACATTCCTCTGACTGCGTAGACACAAAATATAAAAGGTTTTTTTCCAGACTCGTACTATGGGTACAGAGGGATAAAAATAGTACCCACTAAACGACTACAGCTAGAATGATAAAGTTCAGTGTGTACATCCCTCTAATTGCATAGACACGTAAAATAAATAGATTTTAAAAAGTCGTACTTTTAAGGATGGAAATTCAGCTAACTAGTACCCACTGTCTTCCAATAGTTATGGTATTTAAGACTTTTTGAAGATTGCTGTCTTATATTTACTTTTTGAATTGACTTGAATTATTATTTGATATATATATTGTATAAACGTATTGGTTCCCTGGTGTGGTTTGAAATAATAAAAATTTTATATTTTTTCATAAAATTATTTGTTCTATATTTTTATTTGTTTTACTTTGGCTATATTATAAAATTAACATTTTCCTGTAATGTTACTGTACTTCTACGAAAATCGACAGCATCTGTGGAATGCAACCCATGGTTGAGGGCCCAGCCGAACTTAGCACCGTTTTTGCTTGTTTGAACTTGCTTACTTCTATAATAAGGGTAATAACTATTATATTTATCAATACATTTTTTTCATAAAATAAAACTATTCTGTTATCTAATTTGTAAAGGAATTTTTACGCTATTTAACCAACGTTTGCGTCTATAGAGAGTGTCATAATTTCTACATATATCCTCTTATTTTTCCAAAATGAGAGGAGAAATATTATAAGTACCTCCGCACACTGGCCCAGGAATTGAATTCGTTTGCCAAAATATAAATTGTTTGTTGTCACCGATTTCCAAATTTTGAACGTCACTTAATAGTAAACACAAATGGCCTTATGTTCCACAATGGAACGACGAGAGTAAATATATAATAGTAATAATAATAATAAACCTTATTTAAAATTTAAAATAATCACTGAAGTATTTGCGTTCAACCAACAAATTGAGAGTCAATTTCAGAGAAAATTTGGTCTTTATGCCACGGAAACTGAAAGAAATACTCATGGAGAACAAGTAAGGAAAGGCTAAAGTCGGGCGGGGCCGACTCTATTATACACTCCACTTTCTATCCGAAAAAATTCAATTCGGTGAAAAAGTGAAAGCGGGAAAGATTTTTGTATCTTGTAAATGTATGTGTTTGACAAAAAATGTTAAATCGGAAAGGACATTTGTATGGAGTATATTGAAACATAGAACGAAATAGGTGAAATATAATATGTATAGTTTGGCCAAAATCGGTTAAACATTTGGGAGCAACATTTGTATCTGGGCTATATCTAAATCTGAACCGATATTACCCTCTTTCATCATAGGTTTTTACTTGGATTATAAGCTGTTGTGCAAATTTACAGAAAATCGGGTACAATATGTGGTTTCCTAAGTGGCAAAAGTCAAATCGGGAGCGACATTTGTATGGGGGCTATATCTAAATCTGAACCGATCTTACCCAATTTCTGCAAAGGTGTTTCTAGTTGGATTATAAGACGTTGTGCAGAATTTAAAGAAAATCGAGTACAAGATGTGGTTTCTAGAGCGGAAAATGTTTAATCGGGAGCGACATTTGTATGGGGGCTATATCTAAATCTGAACCGATTTGCCTCAAAATAAATAGCGTTCATCCTTGATCCACGAAACTTATTTGTGCCAAATTTTGTTAAGATCGGACCATAATTGCGACCAGTAATTTGATTACAACAATAGATGGACAGACGGACATTGCCAAATCGACTCAGAAAGTGATTCTAAGCTGATCTGTATAATAAACGATGTGTCTAACTCGTTTCCTTTTGGGTGTTACAAACAAATACACAAAGACTCGTGGAGTGTATAAAAATATCTACAACATTTCACGAAATCCCTTATCATGGAGAAGATGTCATTAAAATTGGAGATCTATCAGAGGAATCTCAGGAAAAAAGAAACGAAATACTACAAATACATACATACATCAGTTCGTTTCTAGCATTCGAAATTAATGGAAAGTAGAATATCTAGACTTAGATGGAGAAGTGATAGAACTGCTACAGAACACAAATAATACAATAATACAATACATAGATAAATAAACCATTTCAAAATTACCCAGTGTAATCATTTTTTAATGTTCCAAGTAGGGTTATATAGTTCCACCTAAAAGTTCGACTTTTAGACTTTCCGACTATTCGACTTTTCAAGTACAAAAAGTCGACTTAAGTGGACTGTTTTGTATGAAAATGAAAAATATCGTTCTTATGTTGAAATACAAGAAAAAAATAAAAAACAACTTTTTGTTGGAATGAAATGAGATCAGTTCGGAATACATACCATTTTATGTTACAGAACTATTAAAATATAAATAAAAAATTTAATTCAACGTACAACTGTATATAAATATAGCGACATAAGAGCAAACTATTCGTAACTGGCTTGCAATATGTTCTCTATGCGAGAACAGTCTTTCACATGGGACGGATGTGACAAATTTTCAAATGAATGAGATATTCATTCTCCAGAGTCCGAAAAAGTTCAGAGAAAGGAATAAATCGATTTTTATGATTATAGCTTCAGCCGTTCGATTGGTACCATTTTTACCCCCTCTCTCCCGGTTCTCCCCAAGAGTACGAATTTCCAAAAATGTCTTAATGTTGCGTGTCTTCTAAGTCAGAAGATAGTACACACCGAATTTTATAATTGTAGCCGCAGCCATTTAGTCAGTACCAATTTTATCCCTTTTTACCCATTTTGACCCTAAAATTACGAATATCAAAAAATGGCTTTATTTTTCGAGTGTTCGCAGCTAGAGCGAATTATACACCGATTTTCATTATTCCAGCTGCAGCCATTTGATTAGTACCATCCCATTTGAATAGTACCATATCCCCTTTCGGCCCGTTTTCTCCCTAACAGTATAAATTTCAAAATTGTTCTTTATTGTCGTCTTTATAGTTTGAGAAATGTAAACAAAGAATATTATGATTCCAGCTGTAGCCATTTGGTCGGCACCAATTTTATCCCTTTAGGCAAATTTTACCCTAAAAGTACGAATAACGAATGATAGTTTTATTGTTCACGTTTACGCAGCCATAGCGAAGTATACACCGATTTTCTGTGTTCCAAATGCAGTCATTTTATTGGCACAATTTTATCCCTTTTTACCCATTTTGACCCTAAAAGTACAAATTTCGAAAATTTTCTTTATTTTACACGTCTATACAGTTATCACCGAATTTAATAATTCTAGCTACTGTCATTTGGTTGGCACCAATGTTATCCCTTTTTCCATAGTCCCCCTTACAAGTACGATTTTGCTGAAATCCTTTAATTTTGCACGTCTGGAAAGGTATAGTCGGTACCAAATTTATCCCTTTTTTTCTAATTTTACCTTAAAAGTTTGAATTTCGAATCTACACAGCAAGGGCGAAGTATACACCGATTTCAATTACTCCAACTGCAATTATTTGATTGGTACTATTTTTATCCCTTTTCGGCACGTTTCCCTCTAAAAGTTCAGATTTCGAATTTTTTTTATTTTGTACATATATACAGTCAGTTGTACATCTATACCCCTTCCTATGGTGAAGAGTAAACATTATATTTTTGGCTGTCTTTTAGATCATACAATTAAATTTCTTTTACTACAGTAAACCAACTGGGAAAGTCAGATTCATTCGTTTTACTATTTGTAAAAAAATAATTTTCAATTTAGACAATTTAACTAAATTACTTAAATCCCTTCAGTGTAGATACATATTTGTAACCCCTGTTTTTTCCTTTGTATTTTTTGACTCAATTAATCTCTCTCACAATAACTGCAGCCAATACTAGTTCATTTATAATGATAGTCTCAATTTACAATGGGACCTCATAGGCAATGTCAGTTACACCTGGTCTCGGTTAGGGACACTCACGTATTCGGCCAAATTAAGATTTTGCCAACAGTTGTCCTGATAGACTTAACTACCAGCAGATTCTTTCATCTGCCCTCCTCCTTTGTGATAAATGGAAGGAAGAATCCTTTAACAGTCACAGTTTTTTGTTTTTTTTTTGGGACAATGCCGGTCAACATCTGGTGTCGTTGTTCTTGTTTCACGCATATTATGTATTTCATTTTATTTTTGTTGAAGAAGCCATAACAGCCGGCAAAAAAGTTTTCCATTTTAAACAATTTCCTTTTTGTTTGCCTATGCTTTCCAGTGATTTCCGTTTTAAACTTTATCGTTGTAAGGGGGTGCGGGGGGAGAGTGTAGTTTGACGCAACAACGAAAAGGATTCTCCGAACCAGAAAAAGGCCAATTTGGTTTGTATGCCTTTAAATGGGAAACGTGGACATTATGTTTAGTTGCTGTTGGTGGTGGTGTAGTTAGACTTACTTATATATTAAACTGGGTCGAGGCCCATGCGTTAAAACCAAATACTTCCCAGATAATTTCAAAAGACTGTAAATAATAATGGCTTCGAGGTGAAAAACTTCAAAGGTGGTAAACACAAATGAAGTGTTGGGTATTAAAACCACTCTTTATAATTTGTTATAATTTTTAACTCCCAACAATTTCAAATTTTATCTACTTATCAATATAAAATTCCCAATTTTTGTTTCGGGAATTATAAGTGGTAAATTTTATTTATTTTGTTTGTACGACCTGGCCTAACATAGGTACGTAAATCCTCTTGTTCCTCGTGCACAGCGTTTACAACGTATCCATAAGTACAACTACTCGTACTCACTCGTATTCCTTGTTATAATCCACGATGGGTGTTGTTGTTTCCATGTTGTACCCGGTTTATTGCAACCATGCTACATACAATTGACCTAAATTTTACACTTTTTATTTCGTTAACATAAGCTTCTTTAGTACTACATCTTTTAAACGAGGGTGGGGTAAGAAGTCAGGTGGCAAATTAAAAAGTAAACGGTAAAAGGTAAAAGGTAAAAGGTAAAAGGTAAAAGGTAAAAGGTAAAAGGTAAAAGGTAAAAGGTAAAAGGTAAAAGGTAAAAGGTAAAAGGTAAAAGGTAAAAGGTAAAAGGTAAAAGGTAAAAGGTAAAAGGTAAAAGGTAAAAGGTAAAAGGTAAAAGGTAAAAGGTAAAAGGTAAAAGGTAAAAGGTAAAAGGTAAAAGGTAAAAGGTAAAAGGTAAAAGGTAAAAGGTAAAAGGTAAAAGGTAAAAGGTAAAAGGTAAAAGGTAAAAGGTAAAAGGTAAAAGGTAAAAGGTAAAAGGTAAAAGGTAAAAGGTAAAAGGTAAAAGGTAAAAGGTAAAAGGTAAAAGGTAAAAGGTAAAAGGTAAAAGGTAAAAGGTAAAAGGTAAAAGGTAAAAGGTAAAAGGTAAAAGGTAAAAGGTAAAAGGTAAAAGGTAAAAGGTAAAAGGTAAAAGGTAAAAGGTAAAAGGTAAAAGGTAAAAGGTAAAAGGTAAAAGGTAAAAGGTAAAAGGTAAAAGGTAAAAGGTAAAAGGTAAAAGGTAAAAGGAAAAAGGTAAAAGGTAAAAGGTAAAAGGCAAAAGGTAAAAGGTAAAAGGTAAAAGGTAAAAGGTAAAAGGTAAAAGGTAAAAGGTAAAAGGTAAAAGGTAAAAGGTAAAAGGTAAAAGGTAAAAGGTAAAAGGTAAAAGGTAAAAGGTAAAAGGTAAAAGGTAAAAGGTAAAAGGTAAAAGGTAAAAGGTAAAAGGTAAAAGGTAAAAGGTAAAAGGTAAAAGGTAAAAGGTAAAAGGTAAAAGGTAAAAGGTAAAAGGTAAAAGGTAAAAGGTAAAAGGTAAAAGGTAAAAGGTAAAAGGTAAAAGGTAAAAGGTAAAAGGTAAAAGGTAAAAGGTAAAAGGTAAAAGGTAAAAGGTAAAAGGTAAAAGGTAAAAGGTAAAAGGTAAAAGGTAAAAGGTAAAAGGTAAAAGGTAAAAGGTAAAAGGTAAAAGGTAAAAGGTAAAAGGTAAAAGGTAAAAGGTAAAAGGTAAAAGGTAAAAGGTAAAAGGTAAAAGGTAAAAGGTAAAAGGTAAAAGGTAAAAGGTAAAAGGTAAAAGGTAAAAGGTAAAAGGTAAAAGGTAAAAGGTAAAAGGTAAAAGGTAAAAGGTAAAAGGTAAAAGGTAAAAGGTAAAAGGTAAAAGGTAAAAGGTAAAAGGTAAAAGGTAAAAGGTAAAAGGTAAAAGGTAAAAGGTAAAAGGTAAAAGGTAAAAGGTAAAAGGTAAAAGGTAAAAGGTAAAAGGTAAAAGGTAAAAGGTAAAAGGTAAAAGGTAAAAGGTAAAAGGTAAAAGGTAAAAGGTAAAAGGTAAAAGGTAAAAGGTAAAAGGTAAAAGGTAAAAGGTAAAAGGTAAAAGGTAAAAGGTAAAAGGTAAAAGGTAAAAGGTAAAAGGAAAAAGGTAAAAGGTAAAAGGTAAAAGGTAAAAGGTAAAAGGTAAAAGGTAAAAGGTAAAAGGTAAAAGGTAAAAGGTAAAAGGTAAAAGGTAAAAGGTAAAAGGTAAAAGGTAAAAGGTAAAAGGTAAAAGGTAAAAGGTAAAAGGTAAAAGGTAAAAGGTAAAAGGTAAAAGGTAAAAGGTAAAAGGTAAAAGGTAAAAGGTAAAAGGTAAAAGGTAAATCTTGATTTCTAATAAAATCGTCACCTGAATTTTACCTCGCTTATTGTGCAACCCTTGTATTTTGTTGTCGTCGGTTGACTAGTTTTTTTTTTTTGTTGTACCATAGATATTGGCTGAGTTAGTGTTGGCTAAAAGGAGTCAAGTCGCCGTTAATGTCTAGTGGCGGTATTGTTTATCTGCCATGTGACTTACACTTATTTTATTCCACTCACACTACAACACCCGAATCCATACATAAACACAAACATACACATATACTATCCTCATGTCAATGCACACAAACAGAAACATAAATACTCTATGAATAAGAATGAATTATACATTAGGGTGTTTTGAACAATTTTTGATTTTTTTGAGAGGGAGTAATAAAAGAATATCGGCGTTTTGAAAGACTATTGTCATTTTAGATGGGGGTCCATATTTCCCCTTTTTCCACATTCTTATGATAAATCATATGAAATCTTGTGATCCTTAGATTTTAAGTATAGGATGTGTTCAGCACTATTACTTAAAACACTACGAGGAACATTTTGGAACATAGCTCCTCAATAAAGAGATCTTGTTGGTCCTTTTTTTAATGTATTGTGATTAGGGTTTGGGGTTTCCCGGACTTTTTTCATTTCCCGGGAAAACGGGAATGAAAAATTCCATTCCCGGGAATCCCGGGAATTCCCGGGAAAAAGTAATTTATTTATAGGTATGTTCAATATGGTTTAAAATATCAACATTTAATAACTGGTGTGTTATTTCAATACTGTTATATTACAAATTAAAAACGAATGTTATTGTCGAAATATTTTACAAATTATCTTTCATTTTACAAATATTTTACTCTACACCTTTTCAAGATAATATTCGGAACTTACAAATTTATATTGAGAAATGTAAATTCATATTAGGGACATATAATGGGGTAATGCAAATTTATAATAGGAACATGATAATTCATAATGAGATATATAAATCATAATTCATTGAGAACAATTAATTCATAATAGGAACATACCAATTCATAATGAAATATACAAGTTTGTAATCAGAAAATCCAAATTCATAATCAGAAAGTACGTTTTCATATTCAGAAAATATGAATTCATAATGAGAAAATATAAAATCATATTGAGAAAATGTAAATTTATAATGAGAACATTGATAAAATATGTGTTTCTACGAAAATATCCATAGAAAAACGTACATACATAGCTTCGATTATAAATTTTAGAGTTCCTGATTATGAATTTATATTTTATGAATATATATTCCTGAATAAGAATTAATATTTTCTCATTATCAATTTGTATGTTCTTATTATGAATTTATATTTCTCAATATGAATTTACATTTCACATTACGAATTTACAGTGCTGAATTATGAATGAATTATCATGCTCCTATTATGAATTTACATTTCCTGTTATTAATTTACATTTCTCATCGTGAACTTACATATTTCGATTATAAATTACATTTTCTCATTATAAACTTGAAAAGTTGTAGACTAATCGTCAGAATTGGACATTTATATCGCAGGTAGAAGTGACTGACACTTACACTAGATTCAAAATTGAAAACGATTAAGGAAACAAATAACTCATATGACGGAGAATGTTATGATGCATTTAATTTAGAATATTCATTCGTCTGGAGACTAAAATATGTTATAGAAACAGGGGGGAATATTCTAAACTGTAAAAACAATAGAAACATAAAAAATAATATTAATTTAATAAATTCATAAAAAATAACATGTAAGAAGGCGTTAAGTTTGGCCGGGCCGAATCTTATATACCCTCCACCACGGCGTGCATTCCACAGTATTACCAGCAGATTAAAGGATGTTGACTTTACATAGAAGCACAGTACCATATTACGAAAATTATGATATTTTTATGCACATTACTATATTTGTTTACTATTTCAAACTATAATGTATACTTATGCGCACTGTTTAAAATCGACTACTATATACAGGGTGATTTTTTAAGAGCTTGATAACTTTTTTTTTAAAAAAACGCATAAAATTTGCAAAATCTCATCGGTTCTTTATTTGAAACGTTAGATTGGTCCATGACATTTACTTTTTGAAGATAATTTCATTTAAATGTTGACCGCGGCTGCGTCTTAGGTGGTCCATCCGCTTAGTCCAATTTTGGCATTTCCACGTTTTTGAGTAACAGAGACCCAATTGGTGCGAACGGCGACGAATCGAAAATTGGTGGTCATCATTAACACTGGCCGATACAGCTGCGATATTTTCTTCAGTTCGCACTCTACGTAAGCGTGTTGGTGGTTTAATGTCCAACAATGTAAATTTGGTGCGAAATTTAGTCACAATAGCCCGAATAGCCGCTTCAGTGGGACGATTAAACTGACCATAAAATGGAAGCGCGCAATGAACTTTCTTAACAGAGCACGCATTTTGATAATAAAATTCAATAATTTGCAAGCGTTGTTCGTTTGTAAGACGATTCATGATGAAATGTCAAAGCATACTGAGCATCTTTCTCTTTGACACCATGTCTGAAATCCCACGTGATCTGTCAAATACTAATGCATGAAAATCCTAACCTCAAAAAAATCACTCTTTATAAATAAAATGCTGAAATTTTGAAAGTGAACATGACTAAATATTAGGCGATTGTCAGTTGCCATTAGAAAGAAGCATTTTCAGATACAGACAAAGTGATAAGAAAAGTATAAATTTTAAAGATATTTATACAAATGTACAAATTTCGAAAAACCCCTTTTTCGAGTCTTCATAGTCAGAATGTATACACCGAATTTCATGATTTCAACTTCAGCGGTTTGGTAGGTCCCATTTTTATCCCTCTTTTTTAATTATATCCCTTAAAATTACGAAGTTCGAAAAATCCCTCTATTTTAGGTGTCTATGCAATAAGAGGGATATACACACCGAATTTCATGATTCTAGCTGTTGTCGTATCATTGGTACCATATTTTATCCATTTTTGTCCCATTTCGCCCGCTAAAACATTTATTTTCTTTGTGGTGCTTCCAAGCTACAAGAGGAATGTCCGCAACAAATTTTAACTATATGAAAATCAGAAATTTAATTAATACGCCAAGGCTACCAATATCTGTATACTATGTATGTATATAATGGAAATAATACTTCAATACATAATGTATATATAAGGGAGCAATCATAAATACCCTAAATATTGGTGGATAGAGAGTGTATTTTCAGCTTCAGTCGTTTGGTTTGTTATATTTCCATCCTATATTAAGTTCAAAAATTTGGAAAAAAAAACGTTTTATTTTTCGTGTCTACGCAGTCAGAGGAATGCATACTCCGAATTTCACCATTCTAGCTGCATTCGTTTAGTTGGTACTATTTTTATCCCCTTTTTCCATTTGAACCACAAAAAGTACGAATTTTGGAAAGTTCTTTTATTTTACGTGTCTATGCAATCAGAGGAATGTATACATCGAATTTCATTATTCTAGGTGCAGCCGTTAAGTTGGTACTATTTTTATCCCTCTATCCCCATTTAGTACGAATTTGTAAAAAAATACTCTTATATTATGTATCTACTCTATTAGAGGAATGTACACGCCAAATTTCGTGTTTCAATCTGTTGTCGTTTGATAGGTACCATTTTTATCCCTTTTTTGTCCCATTTCGCCCTCTACAAATAAAAAACACTCTATGGCGCCCTTTTATGGTAAATATCAAGTAAATACAAGCTAATATGTTCTAAAAACATGCTGAAATACTCTAAATATTAGGGGTATTTTCAGTCCTTGTGAGGGAAAATTGTTTCCCTCTGGGCCGATTTCGTCAACTTTCAATCCCAACCGATCTACAACCATAAGACACATTTACGAAAAATTTGAACTTCCTAGCTCATTTCGTTCGGCCGCTATCGGGTTTTTAACAGACAGACAGACGGACATGGCTATATCGTCTCAGAATTTTACCACGACCCAGAATATATATACTTTATGGGGTCTCCGATGAATATTTCAAGGTGTTACAAACGGAATGACAAAGTGAATATACCCCCATCCTGGAGGTGGAGGGTATAATTAAATTAATTTGAAATCCCCCCATCAATTTATGTCGTTTGAAATATTTTACATTAAATTCACTACACCCTAGTAAGCTTGTTTATGTAGATACATTAGATACGTTCCACACACACAGTTGAAAACCTGAACACGGAGACAAAAGAGGAAACGGAAACGCAAACGAAAACGACAAAAAAAACGCACAGAGTGAGTGAAATGCTGACATTAACATTACATGGATAACTTGTCGGTGCCATAAGTGTATGTATGTATGTATATACATACATAACTGTAATCGTAATGCCAGTATGTAGGGATGTGTGAAACATTGTAATAGTTGCTGTCATGTTGCTAGTCTGTCTGCCCGTTTCGCTGTCCTTGCGAATCTTTTGCGATTTTTTTTCTCACATTTCATTTTGTTGCAGTTGTCAGTGGCGCTGTAGTTGTTGTAGTAATTCATTCATTGTAGTTCATTTGTTGTTTACCGTGTCATTGTCGTTGTCCTCTCATTGCTCTGTGGTTATTATGGCTGTTGTCCTGTCCTCTTCTCCAACAAAAGCAATTTACAATCAGTCAGTGGGGGGAACAGTGTTTTAACTTTTATTCGCTTTCCCCATTTTTGTTTTGTGCTCCTAGCATTTTCATCTTTTTTCTTCGCTTTCTTCTTCTTCTCCCTCTTTCGGCAATGAAGAAGACAAAATGAATGTAAAAAAAATGGCATTACTTTTGGACAAGTGTCCCTTTTACGCTCGCTTCACTTCAATTTCACAATCTCGAGATTTTTCTTCGGAATTGCAATCAAAAAAAAAACGGAGAAAAGAAGGAAACATTTGTATTCCGTATAATAATTAAATGTTAATATTAGATTTCCAGCAGAAATGTAATGAAATGAAATGAAATAATAATGGCTGACAGCAACAACAATAGCAGCAGCAACAAAAAAACAATTATAAATGATCTAATCCCTGCAATGATACTCCAATTAATTTATTATATTCCTTGTCACGAAAAGAGAGGGGGAGGCAGAGATGTTGGTACATGTATGTACATTAGTGTAGATCAAAAAACCAGTATAAAATATATTTTTAAAATAATTTTGTTTCCAAACAGTTCGTCTACTTATCGAGGAACAACTTTGCAATGAGGTTAATTTCAGGCGGGCAATAGTTGGGAAACCCTTCATCCCTTCTAAATAAAGGGTGATTTTTTAAGAGCTTGATAACTTTTTTTTTTAAAAAAACGCATAAAATTTGCAAAATCTCATCGGTTCTTTATTTGAAACGTTAGATTGGTCCATGACATTTACTTTTTGAAGATAATTTCATTTAAATGTTGACCGCGGCTGCGTCTTAGGTGGTCCATCCGCTTAGTCCAATTTTGGCATTTCCACGTTTTTGAGTAACAGAGACCCAATTGGTGCGAACGGCGACGAATCGAAAATTGGTGGTCATCATTAACACTGGCCGATACAGCTGCGATATTTTCTTCAGTTCGCACTCTACGTAAGCGTGTTGGTGGTTTAATGTCCAACAATGTAAATTTGGTGCGAAATTTAGTCACAATAGCCCGAATAGCCGCTTCAGTGGGTCGATTAAACTGACCATAAAATGGAAGCGCGCAATGAACTTTCTTAACAGAGCACGCATTTTGATAATAAAATTCAATAATTTGCAAGCGTTGTTCGTTTGTAAGACGATTCATGATGAAATGTCAAAGCATACTGAGCATCTTTCTCTTTGACACCATGTCTGAAATCCCACGTGATCTGTCAAATACTAATGCATGAAAATCCTAACCTCAAAAAAATCACTCTTTATGTTTTTTGTTCTTCAGAGACTTTCAAAGGACAAAATAATGTTGGTCCAAACTCATAGATTTTTTCAAAATGGTTATTTTTTTGAAATATTTATTACAAACAAACTATATTTGCCACTAACGCAGTTTCGACGTTCGGAAACCAACCAAATCTCTTAAAATTCATGAGAAACAATTCGACAAAGTCGAAAAAATAAATTACGTTTTTTCAATTTTCAAAATTTGAAAAACACGAAAATCTGTAATAATTATTAACAAATACATAAAAATAAAAAAATTAATTTTAATTTTCTTTCAAATCGAAAAATAAGAAATGTTAATTTCTAAAATATAGGGTCCGCCAAATAACTTTTTTTTTTGAAAATGCTATAAAAAAACTACTGAATATTTTCTCAAATTTCTTTTTTTTTTTATTTGAAAGTACAATCCTTCCGGTTAATAATGGAAAATAATTTCATTCAAATGGCTGCCTCGGGCACCCCACAAATAATAGTCCAACGGTTGAATAGTTGAAAAAAAAAACGTTAGATGGCGGACCCTATATATCGGTTTGTTCGGTTTTCGATGTTAATATTTGAAAATAATTCTGGGGCCCTTGATTAATTCCAATGCTATTAAATTGGCCGATGGAATGTGATTCTGGCCGCTTTGCGACGGCATTAGGAAGCCGGGAAACCAAAATTTCCAAAAAAAATATTTCGACTTCGACAAAAGTTGAAAAAATACGTTTTTTTTCAATTTTTCAAAATCTGAAAAAGTTGAAAATCTGTAATACGAAAAAAAAAAAAACAAAATTGTCTACACATTGTAAACAAATTCGTCAATATATATCTAAAAAACAAAAATTAAAAATTTGATTTTTCTTTAAATCGATAAATATGAAAAGTAGACAACTTTGGGCATTTCTAAAACATATCCGATTGCCCGATTTTCAATGGAACCGATTGACTTTGATTATAGGCCACTGTGCGTCGACTTATTGAGGGAAATATTACCCTGTTATATTCTTTAAAGTCTTTTGGAGCTGGAGAAATTATGTTGGTCATATATTTTTTAAAAACATTTTTCTAATACTTATAAATATCAATCTACAGTTGCCTCAAACGCAGTTTCGATGTCATAATAAACATCTAATAAATTAATTTTGAATGCTAAATATCTCAAAATATTGGAGAAACTGTTCGACAGAAGTCGAAAAAAGAAATTAGGCTTTTTCTATTTTCAAAGTTTTGAAAAGTTGGAAATTTGTAATACGAAAAAATTGTCGGCTCACTATGAACATACACATACATACGTCAAAATATGTCTAAAAACAAAAATAAAAACTTTTCGAAAAATACGAAAAAATCCAACTTTTGGCTAATTTCTAAAATATATTGCCGATTTTCAATGTTAATTATCTAATTCCAAATGTTTACTAGAACACAAGTTATTGTATTTCGATCAGTAGAATTTCATCGCGCGCTTCCATTTTATGGTCAGTTTAATCGACCCACTGAAGCGGCTATTCGGGCTATTGTGACTAAATTTTACATTGTTGGACATTAAACCACCAACACGCTTACGTAGAGTGCGAACTGAAGAAAATATCGGCCAGTGTTAATGATGACCATCAATTATCGATTCGTCGCCGCAATTGGGCCTCTGTTACTCAAAAACGTGGAAAGGCCAAAAGTGGACTAAGCGGATGGATCATTTGAGGTGCAGTCAAGGTCAACATTTGCATGAAATAATCTTCAAACATTAAATTATATGGACCGTACTATCGATTCAAATAAAGATTTCATTAATTTTTCCGAATTTTATGTGTTTTTTTTGAAAAACTGTCCTATAGCTTTTAAAAAATCACCCTTTATAACGTGTTATGCTAAATTTTAAGAAATTCTCTGAAAATACGCGTTTTCTGCGGGAACGAAATTTGTATGAGAGCTATATGTAAATCTGAACCGATGTGACCCATTTTCACCATAGGTGTTCCTAATTTAAATATAAGATGTTTTCGCGAATTTTGAAGAAAATCTGTTAAAATATGTGGATTCTAGAGCGGAAAAATTCAAATTGGGAACGAAATTTGTATGGGAGCTATATAAAAATCTGAACCGATCTAACACATTTTTACAACAGGTATTTTCAGTTGAAATATAAGGTGTTTTGCCAATTTTGAAGCAAATCTGCTGAAATATGTGGTATCTAGAGTGAAAGGGGTCAAATCTGGAGTGAAATTCGTATGGGGGCTATATGTAAATCTGAACCGCTTTTCTTCAAATTAAATAGCGTTCGTACTTGTCCCGAAAAACTTCGTTGTGCAAAGTTTCGTTTGGTTCTGGCCACAATTGCGACCTGTATCGTGATTACAACAATAGATGGACAGACGGACGGACGGACATTGCTAAATCGACTCAGAAAGTGATTCTAAGCCGATCGGTATAATTAACAATGGGTCTATCTCCCTTCCTTTTGGGTGTTACAAATAAATGACATAATACTCTAGTGGAGTGTATAAAAACATTATAATAATGGATGCTTTGTGATTTTAAAATTTTTGGAAACAATTTTTTTTTTGTATTGAAAAACTGTCAATTTTGGTGAGGACCTGCCAGACAGGTCCGTTGGCTTAAATGCTACAAAAAGTACATTAAAAGCATGTGAATTATGTGAATTATGTATACTTTATGAAAACACACAGAAATTGCATCATTCATCAGTATAATTTCTTTTCGAACCTGGAGAATAAGTACTTTTTTGTGTGATTTTGTGGCTCGATTTAGAGCAATTACTCGGGTGCAATAATGACATGTGACATAAAATGCTTCGACCGGGATTTGAACATGGGAATCTTTTCACGGTAGCCGCATGCTCTACCCAATAAACCACAGCAAATGATGCAAGATGTGAGTCATTCCATGTCAAACGATACGAGTTTTTACATCACTTGCCTGGATTGCTTCGAAAGTTTGTGTATGTGTATTCTTCTATTAATTAAATTAAATAAATTATTGATTACGTGTTTCAAGTACAAAAATATAAAAACATTATTTTTCCCTTAACTTTGGTGAAATGGTGACGAAAATGGTAAAACACTCACTTTTTCGCTTCTACATGAGAAGCGCAAACTCAACATGACCTCCGATTGAGCTGCAACTTCACAAAAACTGACTTGTATAGGTAGTCCATAATAATTTCAAACCACCCCCTCCCTTGTTGTGAAACAGTAACCATTTACTTCGCACGACCCACCCTAATGCCCACATGCCTATCAAATGAATCTTGGAATCTCTCCGTCCTGTTATCTTCATTCGTTCAGCTCCAAAGGCTACGCACGACCCACCCTAATGCCCACATGCCTATCAAATGAATCTTGGAATCTCGCCGTTTTGTTATCTTCATTCGTTCAGCTCCAAAGGCTTATGTGGTAATTAAATCGTTCATGAAGAGATGTGTCCCGAGTGCTGGTGGGGGGTGAGTGACATCCGCACCCACATCTGTAGGATGTGTACTTAGAGAAGCTGATATTTAATAAAGAAAACACAACTGAACAAGAAATAAGGGCGCAAATCGGAATGTTTTGTTTTGACAAGAAATACTAACAACAGGCATTCCTCTTTGTCTAGCAAAGACACATATTTATTAAAATGGAATAAGTGCATACGTACCGCTGTGTGTAGTGTTTCCGTTTAGAAATTAAATTGTTTTTTTTTTTTGCATTACATATGTACATATTTATAAATACATACATATGTGAAATAATCTCATTAAAAAACGAAAGATCTTTAACAAACTCCGAAAAAGTTGTTAACATATTATTATTCTTCTAAAATTTTACGAATAGCATTTTCACAAACATTACATTTTTGTAATTTCCAAAAGGAAGAGACCCACATCGAATCGTACATACATAAATTTGTTTAACTTTTTGAGAAAATTTGTTATGCATATGTGTATTCCTTATTTGCATTTAGACACCCCTGAAGATGATTGAAGATTTCAATCGAAAAAATGGGAATAAATAAATTATCAAAAAAACAACACCTGGTTTTCAAATAAAGCCTACAGCCGAATAAAACTAAAAATTCGGCCGGGCCGAAGAGTACGACTTTCTAAAATCTCTTGTTTTTACGTGTCTACCCAATTTAAAGGATGTAAACACCGCATTTCATCATTCTAGATGTAGCTATTTAGTTGGTACCTTTTTTATCCCATTTTTCCCTTTTTATCCTTTAAAGAGTACGACTTTCTAGAATCTCTTTATTTTTAGTATCTACTCAATTAGAATGATTTACAGACCGAATTTCATTATTTTAGCTGTAGTTGTTTAGTTGGTACTCTTTTTATCCCTCTGTACCCATTGTATACCTTAAAAGTACGAATTTGGAAAAACGCTTTTATTTTTCAGAGGAATGTATACTCCGAATTTCATGACTCTAGCTGCGGTCATTTGGTTGGTACTATTTTTCTCCCCTTTTTACATTTTAACCCCAAAAAGTACGAATTTCGAAAATTCCGTTTATTTTACGTGTCTATGCAATCAGAGGAATGTATACACCGAATTTCATTATTCTAGGTGCAGCCGTTTGGTTAGTACCATTTTTATCCCTCTATTCCCATTTTACCCCTTAAAAGTACGAGTTTGGAAAAAATACCTTTATGTTATGTATCTACTCAATTAGAGGAATGTACACACCGAATTACGTGTTTCTAGCTGTTGTCGTATAATGCGCATACCAAATATCAAGCAAATATAAACAGACATATTGAAAAAAAAACATGCTTAAATACGCTAAAATATTAGGGATTATTATGGATATTTTTAGTCCTTGTGAGGGAAAAATTTTTCCCTTTGGGCCGATTTCGCCCCATTTCAATCCCAACCGATCTACGACTATAAGACGCATTTATGGAAAATTTGAACGTTCTAAAGGGTGATTTTTTAAGAGCTTGATAACTTTTTTTTAAAAAAAAAACGCATAAAATTTGCAAAATCTCATCGGTTCTTTATTTGAAACGTTAGATTGGTCCATGACATTTACTTTTTGAAGATAATTTAATTTAAATGTTAACCGCGGCTGCGTCTTAGGTGGTCCATTCGGAAAGTCCAATTTTGGGCAACTTTTTCGAGCATTTCGGCCGGAATAGCCCGAATTTCTTCGGAAATGTTGTCTTCCAAAGCTGGAATAGTTGCTGGCTTATTTCTGTAGACTTTAGACTTGACGTAGCCCCACAAAAAATAGTCTAAAGGCGTCAAATCGCATGATCTTGGTGACCAACTTACCGGTCCATTTCTTGAGATGAATTGTTCTCCGAAGTTTTCCCTCAAAATGGCCATAGAATCGCGATCTGTGTGGCATGTAGCGCCATCTTGTTGAAACCACATGTCAACCAAGTTCAGTTCTTCCATTTTTGGCAACAAAAAGTTTGTTAGCATCGAACGATAGCGATCGCCATTCACCGTAACGTTGCGTCCAACAGCATCTTTGAAAAAATACGGTCCAATGATTCCACCAGCGTACAAACCACACCAAACAGTGCATTTTTCGGGATGCATGGGCAGTTCTTGAACGGCTTCTGGTTGCTCTTCACTCCAAATGCGGCAATTTTGTTTATTTACGTAGCCATTCAACCAGAAATGAGGCTCATCGCTGAACAAAATTTGTCGATAAAAAATTTCGAACCGAACACTGATTTTGGTAATAAAATTCAATGATTTGCAAGCGTTGCTCGTTAGTAAGTCTATTCATGATGAAATGTCAAAGCATACTGAGCATCTTTCTCTTTGACACCATGTCTGAAATCCCACGTGATCTGTCAAATACTAATGCATGAAAATCCTAACCTCAAAAAAATCACTCTTTAGCTCCTTTCGTTTAGATGCTAGCGTGCTTTCAACAGACGGACAGACGGACATAGCTAGATCGTCTTAGAATTTTATGACGATCAAGAATATATATACTTTATAGGGTCTCAGGTCGATATTTCAAGGTGTTACAAACGGAATGACAAAGTTAGTATACCCCCATCCTGGAGGTGGAGGGTATAATAAACCTTGAACTACTTTATTTTTTTTACAGAAGTCAAAAATGTTTACTAAAATAAAATTTATGGATTTTCGCCGATGAATTTTGATTTTCAACCACTGTGCAGCGGTCTGTATACATGAACTCCATCAGGTTACAATGGACTCTGGAGGTGATGATGGTACATATTTTCTCACAGAAAATATAAGGCTAGTTCTTACCGAATAAAAATTGAATAAAAGTTATTTTTTTTTATTCTTTTTTAAATCGAATGTCACTGTGAAGCCACCTGAAGAAAGAGGTAGTGTGCAGCCAAGTAATACATGTCACCAATAAATTTGCATTTTTTAAATGGTCTTGAGCCAGATTAATATCCCAGTTCAAATTAAATATTGATTGCATACCATTATAAAAATAACGAAATAAAAATCTAATTTTTTTTAATTTTCGGTAAAAATATAAATATTATACCTTCTCCGGATACGATCAAATTGTGTCATCGATTCAATTAAAATTCGACCCAGCATAAATATTTCATGCAAATGGAGTGGACTTAGTGAGCCCATATAAGAGGAAATAATCATAAATAAAAAGAACATATATTAAGCATATTTGCATAAACTATGCCTATTGATATGGAAAATATGCTAACGAAAGTTGTATTTAGTTTGCCATGAAAATAATGTGAGTAAAGTCGGCATTCAATTATAATCATCCGTTCAAAATATGTTTTTACATATAATCCGATGTCTACTGCCAATCACGAAGCCGATTTCACCAATAAATTTAAATATTTTCATCGTTCTATTGAATACAAAACATGGTTCATTGCTTTGATATGTACATCCGATTACACATAACTTATGTATATTTTATTTGTTATTTCTTTTTTATGAAATTTGATGTAACACAATTCACACTAGTATAATATTGTTTTTAGTGTTTTATAACAAAAACTTGTCATATTATAATAGTTTCATAATTTTTATATAAAAGGTCGACTTTTAGCCCCTGGAAAGTCGATTATTCGAAAAGTCGAAAACTACTGTAAAGCACACTCTGAAATTTACAGAGTATTTAGAACACATGTGGGCATTAAACTACAGCAAAAACAAGAAAGAAACTGAAAAAGTCGATCAGCCTTTTTAGTGTTCTAAAGCGCTTAAGAGTATTACATTTTAAAAATATATTGTCCGCATTTAGTACAAATTAGAACAAAATTATAAACAATTTTACATTTAAACGGACGCTCCAAAAATAAAAGAAGTACTTTTGAAGATCTTATAGAAATATACAGAAGTCAGCGATTTTTTGAGAAATTTGTTTTTCCATATATACATGTAAATGAAGGTCAGAGGATATATTTTGTCGAAATAAGGAAAAAATAAAGTTAAAAGCTATTAATGTGGTCTGATTTCATTTTTTTGGTAGACCTTTTTTGGGAGATGCCCATATGTAACTAATTGTTGAAAAAAAAAATAAAATAATATAAAACGGATTTTGTTAAAAAATAATTTTCCAAAAATATTTTTTTCTATTTTTATTTATTCGTTAAAATCTAAAAATTCGTCTGCAAAAAAAAATTATCTCCATATCTGTCATATAACAAAATATTCGACTAGTTCTCCTACGAAATATGTATTACTGTATAAATTGTCACACATAGGGGATAACAATTGTTTTTCCGGATTACGCTAAGTCTGGTGCCAGGTTCGGCCTTTAGTATCGGGATCTGTCGGGGCATATGTATAAAAATTGGAAAGAATTCATACCAATTTTATGGCATACGTGCTGGTTGATTCCGGGCTTCGGTTGGACATGGCAGGGGACTTTAGTGATTGTTCTTCCTTTCTTTTCGTTTTCATTTTGCTTTTGTATTCTTTTTTTTTCTTTTTGTTTTATTATTATTTTTCTTTTTTATAATCCTTTAATTTTAGTTTAGTATTAAGTATAGATTTAAGCGTACTTTTAAGATTTACTCTTACACCATTGACAGTCCCGGGAGCAAGGGCGTTTCTCATTTATGTATGTATTCATAGTCAACAATAACATGTAAGAAGCATGTCGCTGTATATATTATTATAGTACATTGGGATAATACGTTATAGTCTTAAGAAATTTCTTTTGTCATAGTATAGTTTTTTTCCTAGTCTGTATCGTATTAATGTTTTCGAAAAAAAGGCTCAACAAATAAACTTAAACTTAAACTGTATAAATTGTATTTATAAAGCATCCCTAAAGTATGCTCTAAACGAATTTTCCAAAATAGAATAGTAAATAGTAATTTTACTTCATTTTTGACTGGGAAGATTTTACGATTTTTGTAATTAAATGAATGTTTGCAGCTATAAGCAGAATTTTCTTTTCGCAATGCTCAACTAAGACCCCAGGGTATCGATATTTGTGCATGTCAAGACTTCGGTCGGCCTCGCTATTATAGTTTTATGGTGGAGAAAATGAAACATACTGATTCGGAACAACCTTTAGCATAATCATTGGAAAACGAAATCCAAATTACACAATTTTTAATATAGGGTGGCTCATTTTTATCTCGGTGGCTATGTCATTAAGCAAAATTTCCGCATATGAGGTTCAGAGAACCCACACGTAACTATTGAGAAGCCAGTGCATCCACAACGAGCCACTGTGGATTTTCCGCTGGCGACATCATTGGGCCATGTACTGCAAAGAAGTCCTGATATGAAATTGTGTGCCCAATTGTGTGGAACGCATCAACAGCTATGTTTTGCAACGATAATGCTAAACTCTTTTTAAAGCTTTCCGAGCAGAATCAATCATAGAGATTGCAGCGTAGTTTTTGCCGCTGATAACACAATGCAACAAACATTTTGTTGAAAATTCATGTGTAACATTTTCTAATTTATTTTGGCTTTCTAAACTCGAAAACGATATAATTTTTTTTATTAAAATTCCAAGGTACCTTAAATATTTGTGCTCTCATTTTGGAAATATAAGTCCGGGTATATGTATATATATATATACTAGCAGTACCCGCTGCTTCGCACGCGAAAAATCCAGTTATTTGTTAATTTTATCCGTCTTTGTTTTTGGATAGTATTTATTTAATTTTCTTTTGGTGGATATAGATAAATTTAAAATAGTAATTTGGAAACCTCCTATTAGCTAACACTCACACACAGTCAAAGGAATGTGCTTGTCGATATGCACTATTTTAGCTGAACTACTTCGTATGTATAATTTTCTACCAAGTTTTGAACAAAATATTACAACCATTTATATCCTCGATCTCATGTTTCTAGATTCAGCCAGCCAGTTTATAACTTTTAGCACTTCTTTCCCAAAACGTATGATTATACAGCATTTTTATCCCTTTTCGTCCCGCGCACCCCTTAAAAATACAAATTTCGAAAAATCAAACTACTGCGCTATGGTCAGAGAAATTTACACACTAAATTTCTCGATTCTAGCTGTAATACTAAAGTTGGTACCATTTGTATCCTCTTAACTCGCTCGCAACTTAAAAGTACAAATTTCGAGAAATCCATTTATGTTGCAAGTCTACGTTGTCAGAGAAATTGAAACACAAAATTTCACGAGTATAGCTGAAATATTTTATTTAGTACTATTTTCATTGTTTATAAGTACAAAATTAGAAAAATTCGTTTAGATTTGCGCTTACACACCACATTTCACGACTATAGCTCCAATACTTTAGTTGGTACTTCTTTTATCCCTTGTTGCTCAACCCCTATAAGAAAATTTCAAAAAATCCATTTAGATTGAGCTTTACACACAGTTTACACTCCAAATTTCCCGACTATACCTGCAATTCTTAAATTAAAACCCTTTTTGACCCGCTTACCTGCTAAAAAGTACAAATTTCGAACAATCCAATTATACTGCGCTTCTACATGGTGAGAGGAATTTACATACCAAATTTCACGATTCTAGCTGTAATAATTTAGTTTGTACATTTTTTATCCCTTTTTGCCCCGCTCGCCCCTTAAAGGTACAGATTTCGAAAAATCCAATTTTACTTCGTTTCTATACGGTCAGAGGAATTTACATACCAAATTTCATGTTTCAAGCTGTAATACTTTAGTTGGTACCATTTTTATCCCTTTTTGTCCCTCTCGCCCCCTAAAAATAAAAATTTCGTAAAAATCTATTTTTACTTCGTTTCTATATGGTGAGAGGAATTTACATACCACATTTCACGATTCTATCTGCAATACTTTAGTTGGTCCCATTTTTATCCCTTTTTGTGTCGCTCGCCCCTTAAAAGTAAAAAATTTCGAAAAATCCAATTTTACTTCATTTCTATATGGTCAGAGGAATTTACATACCAAATTTCACGATTCTAGTTGTAATACATTAGTTGGTACCATTTTTATCCCTTTTTGTCCCACTCGCCTCTTAAAAGTAAAAATTTCGAAAAAATCCAATTTTACTTCGTTTCTATATGGTCAGAGAAATTTACATACCAAATTTCACGATTCTAGTTGTAGTACATTAGTTGGTACCATTTCTATCCCTTTTTGTCCCGCTCGCCCCTTAAAAGTAAAAATTTCGAAAAAATCTAATTTTACTTTGTTTCTTCTATATGGTGAGAGGAATTTACATACCAAATTTCACGTTTCTAGCTGTAATACTTAAATCGGTACCATTTTTATCCCTCTCTTCCCTTAAAAGTACAAATTTCGAAAAAATCAAATTTTACTTCGTTTCTATATGGTCAGAGGAATTTACATACCAAATTTCACGATTCTAGCTGTAATACTTTAGTTGGTACCATTTTTATCCCTTTTTGTCCCGCTCGTCCCTTAAAAGTACAAATTTCGAAAAATCCAGTTTTACTTCGTTTCTATATCGTCAAAGGAATTTACATACCAAATTTCACGATTCTAGCTATAATACTTTAGTTGGTACCATTTTTATCCCTTTTGTCCCGCTTGCCCCTTAAAAGTACAAATTTCGAAAAATCCTATTTTACTTCGTTTCTATATGGCCAGAGGAATTTACATACAAAATTTCACGATTCTAGCTGTAATACTTTAGTTGGTACCATTTTTATCCCTCTCTTCCCTTAAAAGTACAAATTTCGAAAAAATCAAATTTTACTTCATTTCTATATGGTCAGAGGAATTTACATACCAAATTTCACGATTCTAGCTGTAATAATTTAGTTGGTACCATTTTTATCCCGCTCGTCCCTTAAAAGTACAAATTTCGAAAAAATCCAATTTTACTTCGTTTCTATATAGTCAGAGGAATTTACATACCAAATTTCACGATTCTAGTTGTAATACATTAGTTGGTACCATTTTTATCCCTTTTTGTCCCGCTCGTCCCTTAAAAGTACAAATTACGGAAAATCCCTATTTGTAGCTCGTCTGCATGGTCATTGCAAGGAACTCACCGAATTTCATGTTTATAGCTACTGCCGTTTAGTCAGGACGAAGGTTCGATGTTTATCCCTTTTTGGCCATTTTATCCCCTAAAAGTACGAATTTCGTAAAACCCTTTCTTAGTCGACGTCTACGTCATATTTGTGAACTACCCTGAAAATTTCATGACCCTGGCTTCAGCCGTTTGGTCTGGGGGCTGGTCAATGATAAGTCAGTCAGTCAGTCAGTAACGCAACTCTTTTATATATATATATATATATATTCCAACACCAAAAACAATGTTTATATGTGAAAAATATATGGAAAAATTTTGATGTTATGATTCTCTTTGTAAAATTTTTGTTGATTTTATGAAACAGCACACAAAATATAGTTTTTTCGACTTGGACGCACAATTTTTCTTTTTTTACACTGTGTGCCATAATTAAAAAAATGCTTTCTCGACAATTCTTATGACACGAATGTTATTTCGTTAATGAATGCCGTGATTAGGTCCCTGATTAATTGCCAAATCAAATAATTTTTCGAAAAAAGCGTCGATAAACATATCCCATCTAAATATGTACTTATTGACGATTAAATTCAAAATTCATTTTAATCGAAATGTCCTTGACCTATCCTGATATGCTGTCACAAATGTCAGAGTCATGCGCGTTTTTACCTTTCAGCTGCTTTACCTTTAACCCACTCTACTGTACACCTATGAACTTATCTTCAGATAAAGTTTGTTTTGTGAATTATTGTCCCTAACACAGAATGTTACCTTAGGCCAGGATACAGGATAAAGTGCTTCGGCAGATAGGAAAGCAAACATTTCAGGGTGGCATCGCATGAATAACACATCCTGCCTGCCTGCCTGCCTGCCTGTATGAATAACAACTATGGCTGGCTGGATATGAGAATTAACATATTTTCTGTTATTTTATTTTGTATTTATTTATAGTTTATAGTTTTTTTTGTATAAAACCATTTGAATCGTTGGGTATTTAAATAATTTAAAGCAAACAACGAATTCGTTTCGATTTAACACTACTGTGGTCTTCAGGGGAACGGACTTTTAATTAGGGATATTTAAGTGAAATTAATACGAGTTTACAGTGGGCAAATGAATGAATGAATGTAAGTGGTTATAATGTATTTTTTAAGAAATAAAAAAGAACACTGTGGGCTATTTACACTATGCAACAAAAAAAGATAAAGATAAAAAAATTATATAAAAGAATATATTGTTTTAGTTTTTAATAGCTGACATCTTAGCGAAGGCATTTTTGAAGAAAATATATGAATAAATGTAGAAATTATGAGCCGTATGTAGAAATGGGGAGTGTTACGTATTAAATCTATTTTTTATTAAATCCGTTAATTTGAATTATAACTATCCATCTAGAATTTATATTTTGTCTATGTATTTTACTTTGTTATCATGTTAACTCTGGCATATGTAATTTGTACTCATTTTGTACCGAGTAACCATCTGAAAAGTAGTCGCTTATAATATTTGAATCAAACGTCAATTTCAGAAAACGTATAGATTCAGTGAAAACGCCAGAAGGAATAGAATTAAGTAAGTTTTGTAAAGCATTTATATTTTCCCATTAAAATGTGAAATTCTTTTAGATAATAAAACCACCCTCACTACGCTCCCATGAAGGGACTTTATTTTTAATCACAATAAAGCTGCGTTTTATTATAATCCTTCTTCAAGTTGCAGCCGTAACATTTTGCCTTCCCGTTGCTGCCGCAACATTTTTTATTATTTAATTCTCGGAATTTTATATAAATTCCTGGAATTCATGTTACGCCGTAGTGAACGCCTTAAGAATCAAAATATGTCTGAACAAGATCTTAACGAGAATGATGCCTCGACTGACGAAAGTTATGGAGAACTAGTAAGGAAAGGCTAAAGTCGGGCGGGGCCGACTATATAATACCCTACACCACTCCCTGCGTATGTACCTCGCTTTGATTACTAAACCCAGGTATTTCATGGGAGCAATTTTATGTAGTTCATACAAATTATATTCATATAATTTATATGCTATAAATTCATCTTCAGTCAAATTTAACGAGTATGGTAAATAATATGGTAATTGATCCAATTGTCCTACAGACAAATACAAATTATACAGTAGTATACCAAAGTCATTTCAAAGTATGGACATATGGACATCACCCAAACAATTCTCATTGCAATTCAATTCCGTAAAAAAGTGAAATCGGGAAGGATTTTTGCATCCTGTAAATGTATGTGTTTGACAAAAAATGTTAAATCGGAAAGGACATTTGTATAGGGGTATATTGAAACCTGGAACGATGTGACCCGCTTTCACCATGTTTATTGGTGAAATATAATATGTAAAATTTGTCCAAAATCGGTTAAAAATTCGGGAGCAACATTCTTCTATCTTACCCACTTTCACCATATATGTTTCTAGTTCGATTATAAGATGTTGTGCCAATTTTCAAGAAAAACGGGTACAATGTGTGGATTTTAGAGCGGAAAATGTCAAATCGTCAGCAACATTTGTATGGGGGCTATATCTAAATCTGAACCGATCTTACCCAATTTTTGCATACGTGTTTCTAGTTGGATTATAAGATGTTCTGCAAAATTTAAAGAAAATCGGGTACAATATGTCTTTTCTAGAGCGGAAAATGTCAAATCGGGAGCGACATTTGTATGGGGGCTATATCTAAATCTGAACCGATCTTACCCAATTTTTGCACACGTATTTCTAGTTGGATTATAAGATGTTCTACAAAATTTAAAGAAAATTGGGTACAATATGTCGTTTCTAGAGCGGAAAATGTCAAATCGGGAGCGACATTTGTATGGGGACTATATCTAAATCTGAACCGATCTTGCCCAATTTTTCCATACGTGTTTCTAGTTGGATTATAAGATGTTCTGCCAAATTTAAAGAAAATCGGGTACAACATGTCTTTTCTAGAGCGGAAAATGTCAAATTGGGAGCGACATTTCTATGGGGGCTATATCTAAATCTGAACCGATCTTACCCAATTTTTGCATACGTGTTTCTAGTTGCATTATAAGATGTTCTGCCAAATTTAAAGAAAATCGGGTACAATATGTCGTTTCTAGAGCGGAAAATGTCAAATCGGGAGCGACATTTGTATGGGGGCTATATCTAAATCTGAACCGATCTTACCCAATTTCAGCATTGGTGTTTCTAGTTGGATTATAAGATGTTGTACCAATTTTAAAGAAAATCGGGTACAATATGTGGTTTCTAAAGCGGAAAAAGTGAAATAGGGAGCGACATTTGTATGGGGGTTATATATAAATTTGAACCGATCTTACCCAATTTTTGCATAGGTGTTTCTAGTTGGATTATAAGATGTTGTGCCAAATTTAAAGAAAATCGGGTACTATATGTGCTTTATAGGGCGGAAAAAGTCAAATCGGGAGCGACATTTGTATGGGGGCTATATCTAAATCTGAACCGATTTCCTCCAAATTCAATACCGATGGTCATTGGCCAAAAAAAATAACTTCTGCCAAGTTTCATGACAATCGGACAACAATTGCGACCTGTAGAGTGCGAACAAGCTTAGATGGACAGCAGACGGACAGACGGACGGACAGACAGACATCGTTAAATCGACTCAGCTGGTGATTCTAAGCCGATCGGTATACTTAAAGGTGGGTCTAGCGCGATTATTTCTTGGTGTTACAAACATTTGGGGCGAAACTAACTTATAATACCCTAGCCCACGAAGTGGTGTAGGGTATAAAAAACAATTGTCGAACGGGACGAAGTTGTAGACTTGAAGCTAGAAGTTCAAAGCCTGAAAGCCACTCTTGAATTACTGATGAAGAAAATGAGCTTGCAGCCAGCAGCTCAGAACGAACCCACCAAATTGCCACAATCAACTCAGGACGAAGTTACCAAACTGCCGCTTGGAACATCAATGAACGAGTCATCTCATCTATCTGCCTCAAGAATGCCGCTGCCAGCAATTACAAACACTCTACAAGCATCACGACCGCCGATGCAAAACAAGATAAGTACCGATAAAATCTCTATGCCACATTCTTTCCATCCAGGTATAAATCCACGTAATTCTGCCACCTATATGCCCACTGTGCCACCTGTAAACAAAAATCTATATATGCCGCCAACGTCGTTCTTTCAACCATGCACATTCATGCCATCTTCGATGTCTATACCAACAACAATTAGCATGCAGCCTTCGTCATCTGCACAGACAAACGTAATGCCACAACAAAACACAACAAATTTGCCGCCGCCGTCAACACAACCATTGACAACATCATTATTTTCGCCAGCCAATAATCCTACTTATATTTACTTATGCCAATAACACACAATATGCCTACGAACATCGACCTATTCGAAAGCTGTACGATTTGCCTGAATTTGATGGTCAGCCCGAGCATTGGCCAATGTTTGCCGTTTCATATAAGGAAACATCTGAATACTACCAATACACAAATATGGAGAACCTTTCACGTCTACAACGAGCGCTAAAGGGCGATGCTAAAGCCAAAGTTGAGGCATATTTGATACACCCTAACAACGTAAACCAGGTCATGGAGACACTGGAATTTCATTTCGGCCGTCCTCAGCTCTTAATACGTAGCCAGATCTCGAAGGTACGTGCCTACCCACAAATATCTGGCCGAAAGATGTCAGATATAGTAGATTTTAGCACAATGGTTGCAAATTTGACTATTTTCTTGGTGAATGCCGGAGCATCATTCCATCTTTGTAATCCCACTCTACTCGATGAACTAGTCAGTAAGTTACCCCTTGGAAAACGTGAAGAGTGGATGAAATACTCTATAAATAATTTAACGCTATTCCCAGACATAACACAATTCAGCGTATGGCTTCAAGAAGTTGCTACATACGTTTCTTTGGCCACAGAGACAGATAATAATCGAAGTGATCCCGTAGGGCACAAAGGAGGAAAATCTAAAATGTCTTTGGCCATAACAACTGAGGAACGTCGTCAGCAGAATTGTCCGTCATGCCAACACGATCACCATTTATATCAGTGCACCAAATTCAAGAATCTTTCGACAGCACAACGGTGGAAGATTGTAAAAGACAATCACTTATGCTTCAGCTGCTTGCGTGTTGGACATCCTTCTCAAAAATGTGTGAATCGCCGTCAATGTGGTTTGTCTAAATGCCCCAAATATCACAATCGTTTGTTGCATGAGCAAATTAATAAAAATATCCAGCCGGCAAAATGTCAACAAACAGAGACGATGAATAGTGAAGGTAATGTGCCGATAATGAACGATGCCGAAAACGATAACACATCTGTTACAACGATTGTTGATACGTCGATGAATGAAGAAACATTATTCAAGTTCTTGCCTGTGGAATTGAGGGGACCAAAGTGTTGCATGAAAGTTATTGCATTTATCGATGACGGTTCGAAAATATCGCTTTTGGAGGAGAGTGTAGCTGAAACGTTAGGGTTGCAGGGGCCAACCAGCAATTTATCTCTTGGATGGATTGGTGGAAAACGATCAAACGAGATGTCAAAGAAAGTAAATTTGGAAGTTTTCAATTTAAACAAGGGTGAAGTCAGCCTGCCAATGAGAAACGTGAGAACTACAAAGAATTTAACATTGCCGCCACAGACATTAAATATTGGGAGATTTAGAGAAAGATTTCCTGTTCTACGTGAGATTATAGTCGATGATTATCTCAACGCAACTCCAAAGCTGTTAATTGGTTTGCCACATATAGGATTAGTTCGTCCACACGGTATAATAAATCTGGATGATAACTTTTCGGTCCATGAGACAAAATTGGGAAATATTTTATTTGGCTCAAATGAAGAATCCACTAGTGGCCACGTTTGTGTGATTGACGTTAATCCCCTTGATGATTTACATCGACAAGTTTTGGAATATTTCACTCTGGAAAGTTTTGGGATGAAAGTTGCCGATCCAATAATTTCTGATGAGAATAAAAGATCCAGAGAGATTCTCGAAAATAATACAGTAAAAAAAGGTCTTCGATACGAAACCGGACTCTTGTGGCGACATGATGATTACCAATTAAAGGAAAGTTTTTCTGTGGCATTAAAGCGCCTTCAAGGAGTTGAGGCAAGGATGCAAAAGGACACTAATCTGGCCACATGGTATAAAGGAAAGATATTGGAATACGTTTCGAAGTCTTACGCCAGAAAACTGTCTCAAGAGGAATCTTTAATAGAAAATGGCCGAACTTGGTACTTGCCTCATTTTGCAGTGACCAATGTCAATAAGGGCAACAAACGCCGTCTTGTATTTGACGCAGCCGCGACCGTTGATGGAGAGTCGTTTAATTCCAGATTAATGAAGGGTCCATGCGAGTACCAGCCGAAACCACTTTTGTCAATTTTATTTAGATTTCGTCAACACCAAATTGGGGTATGTGCAGACATTAGGGAAATGTTCCACCGTGTCAAAATTCGTGAACAGGATCAGACGGCTCAGAGATTTCTGTGGAGAGACGGCGACAGTACCAGACCGCCGGAGGTATATGTAATGCAGGTAATGATTTTCGGGTCTGTCTGTTCTCCGTGTTCGGCTCAGTATGTAAAAAACTTGAACGGTGAAATATATAAGCAATCCCATCCCAGGGCATATGGAGCAATTACTGAAAATCATTATGTCGATGATTACGTCGACAGCTTCGACAGTGCCGATGAAGCAATTGTAGTGACGAAACAGGTGATCGACATACACCAACAAGCGGGATTTGAACTGACAGGTTTTGTTTCGAATTCGGAGATATTTTGTAATGCCGTTGTAAAAGATCAACCTGACGTTGACCCTAATTTGACAAGTCTGTGTAGAGGTGAGACAATGACTGAGAAGATTTTGGGACTCTTCTGGATGCCTAAAGGTGATCAATTTTGTTTTATGCTGAAATTTGCAAGAGTACCAGGGGATGTTTTGGATGGCCGACGTATACCAACAAAGAGCGAAGTACTCAGTTTAACTATGTCAATATTTGATCCGTTCGGGTTTTTGGCGAACGTGGTGATTCGTTCGAAGATATTGTTGCAAGAACTGTTGAGGTGTAATATTGACTGGAGCTCTCCCATCCCCGAGGATATATACGAGAAATGGCATCGCTGGTACAGAGAGATTCAAAACGCACGTCTCATAAAAATTCCAAGATGCTATGGACCTCAATTCTCCAATACTTCTACGCTTATCGATCTTCATATTTTTGTCGACGCAAGTGAATTGGCGTTCTCAGCTGTGGGCTATTGGAGAATTTGTTACGACAAAAGTGTTGATGTTGTATTTGTTGCCGGAAAGTCAAAGTGTGCGCCGTTAAAGCCTCTTTCAATCCCGAGGTTGGAACTTCAGGCTGCTGTACTGGGTGTACGGTTGAAAGGGGCTATAATATCTAGCCATGACATCAAGCCTCGGAATGTAATATTTTGGTCAGATTCAAAAACAGTAGTTCAATGGATTCAGTCGGACTGTCGTGTCTATAAACAGTTTGTTGCCCATCGTATTGCGGAAATATTGGACTGTTCAGAGGTAAGCCAATGGAAATGGGTACCCGGTGCACAAAACCCAGCAGACGATGCTACTCGAACACGATATTTTTCTGGAAATCTATCCGATTCTCGTTGGTTAAATGGTCCCTCGTTTCTGAGACGTAATGAAGAGGAATGGCCACAATTACCAGGCGATATTAAAAAACATGCTTGTACAACCGAGATGCGATCAAAATTTGTAATGACTATGGCGGATATTGGTTCTATGATTCCGTACGACGAAGGATCAAAATATTACAGACTTTTAAGAGTCAGGTGTTGGATTGTTCGTGCTGTAAAAATTTTTAAATGTCAAGCCCTACATCAGGAAAAATCAGTTTTAAATTTCCGAACATATCTAACCATTAAAGAAATTGCCGATGCCGAAATTTTTTGGTGCAAGATTGCACAACAAGAAAATTTTTCTGAAGAATATAATTCATTGTCGTCAAATAAAGCCGTATCGAGAAGAAGTTCTATTTTTAAATTGAATCCATTTTTGGCAGAAGACGGACTGATAAGGGTTGCCGGTCGCATCAATAATGCCGCATGTATCGACCAGATGACGAAAGAGCCTGTGATCATGCCAAAAGATCACCTCGTCACAAGGCTCATCGTGAAACAATTTCATGAAGATTTCAGACATCAAAATCAGGAATCGATATGCGCTGCTATTCGTACCAAGTTTTGGATTCCCAGTTTGCGAAGACTGGTAAGATCTGCTAAGGGAAGCTGCCAGGAATGCAAAAATCGAAATGCTGTGCCTAAGCCACCAATGATGGGACAACTGCCTATAGATAGAGTATCTCCTTATGTAAGACCATTTACATATTCGGGTATTGATTATCTTGGACCATTCATCGTTTCAGTTGGTCGTCGAAGTGAAAAAAGGTGGATAGCTCTTTTTACATGCCTTACCGTAAGGGCGATTCATTTGGAAATGGCAAAGGACTTATCCACTGATGCTGTCATTTTGTGTATACGCAATTTTATAAATAGAAGAGAAGTGCCCACCCGTATTAGAAGTGACAGAGGGACAAACTTTATCGGCGCCAGTAAAGAAGAATTTGTTATAGATGAGGCAAAGTTGGCTGACGAATGTACTCGACGTGGAGTGGAATGGATTTTTAACACTCCAGCTAATCCTTCGGCAGGTGGAGCGTGGGAGCGCATGGTGCGCTGTGTAAAAAACGTACTGGCATTTACTTTGCATGAAAAATCGCCTCAGGTCGAAACCCTGAACAGTCTGCTGATAGAAGCGGAGAATTTGGTCAACTCCCGCCCATTGACTCATCTACCAATTGAAAATTCTGACAGTGAACCCCTAACCCCGAATCATTTTTTACTGGGATGCCCTAATATAGTGCAGACTCCGGCAGTTGGTGAGAAGGTTTGCCTCAGAAAGCAGTGGCATATCCTACAGCAATTGAAGCAGACATTTTGGAAGAGGTGGGTGCTCGAGTACCTTCCGGATCTGACCAGACGTACGAAGTGGTACCAACCGGTGGAACCTATCAAAGTTGGCGATGTGGTGGTCATTTGCGATGACAACGAGACACGTGGTGAGTGGAAACGTGGCATTATACTGGAGGTATTGCTGGCAGCGGATGGTCAAGTGAGGTCGGCAGTCGTAAGAACATCAGTGGGCAAGTTGCGGCGTCCTGCATCCAAGTTGGCAGTACTTGACGTTCGTGGTGAGTCTCCCTGATCGACTCACGGGCGGTGGGATGTTACGTATTAAATCTATTTTTTATTAAATCCGTTAATTTGAATTATAACTATCCATCTAGAATTTATATTTTGTCTATGTATTTTACTTTGTTATCATGTTAACTCTGGCATATGTAATTTGTACTCATTTTGTACCGAGTAACCATCTGAAAAGTAGTCGCTTATAATATTTGAATCAAACGTCAATTTCAGAAAACGTATAGATTCAGTGAAAACGCCAGAAGGAATAGAATTAAGTAAGTTTTGTAAAGCATTTTTATTTTCCCATTAAAATGTGAAATTCTTTTAGATAATAAAACCACCCTCACTACGCTCCCATGAAGGGACTTTATTTTTATTCACAATAAAGCTGCGTTTTATTATAATCCTTCTTCAAGTTACAACCGTAACATTTTGCCTTCCCGTTGCTGCCGCAACAGGGAGATTTAAAAAAAATGTAAAATGTACTTATACAAGAAGGACCATAACTTCTACATTTATCCATAGATTTTCTTTAACTAGGTCAACTATTGCAAACTAAAATATACAATAAATAATATATTTGATTATTTAATTTGTAAAGCGATTTTCGCGATATTTAAACAAAATTTAAAAAATATGAATTAAAATTAAATTAAAAATTAAATTAAAGTCTTTTGCGTCTAGGAGTATAATAACTTTTACATTTATACGTAATTTATTTACATATAAATATTGTTTTTTTTTTTTTTTGCGTTAGAATGTTAGCTATTAAAAAATAAAACACAATTTTTTTTTACGTTCCAGCAAAAATATATTTTTTTCGAAAAAAAGAAATAAAAATTTTTGATGACTGTTCCTAAACCACTGTTTCTATTTGAAGGTGTAATTCGCAATATTTGTAGCCATTGTGAGCACCTTTCATTTTTAATATAAATTAGAATTTTCAGACTTATATTGGCCTTTTAGTAAAAAAAAATTAAGAAAAGCTTACCATAAAAAATTTTAATATCGTTTTTGAGTTTAAAAAGACAAAATGCATCAGAAACTGTTATACATGACCTTTCGTGACCAATCGTCATGTCAGAATGGTGCTAAAATTTAGTCGGGGATATGTACACAATTTTCTGATGCGTTTTTTCTTTCTAAACACACTGGGTTTTCTGGGAATAATATATTTTAGAGAAAAGTAAGTCCACTTTCTCCGAATGCATTAAGTAGGGTTAAATATATATTTTGTCCCTTTTTGAAATTTACATCCACATCTCCCAAAAAAGGTCTATCAAAAATATGAAATCAGATCACACTGATAGCTTTTAACTTTATTTTTTCCATATTTCGACCACTTTTTTATTATGAAACTGGAAGTTAACTTATTCTCTATTATTTTTATTAAAAGTTGGAGTTTTATAACGAAAATTACTAATTTTTTTTTACTACTAATGGAAATATTTGTCCCTGCCGTTTTGTCGCGTCCGTATTTCTGCTGTGCCTAATTAAAAAATCTAAGAGATAATTCTCATATTGCATAAATCTACGAACAAAATATATCCTCTGACCTTCATTTACATGGGAAAACAAAGTTCTCAAAAAATCGCAGAACTTTGCATATTTGTATAAGACCTTCAAAAGTACTATTGTTTTTTCCGTATAAAATTGTTTATAATTTTGTACTAATTGGTACTAAAACCTGCCGATATATTTTTAAAATGTAATACTCTTTAAGCGCTTTAGAACACTAAAAAGGCTGATCGACTTTTCAGTTTCTTTCTTGTTTTTGGAGCAGTTTAAGGAGTGCGAATGTCGCGTCCGGGCCACTGGGAGATGCCCATATGTATCCGTTAGGGCGGTGTTTATAAATAATCTAAAATCAATGTTATCCACAAATAATTTCGTTTAATTTTCGCAAAATGTCTCATATATGTGTATTTGTGTGTGTGTTCATGACTCTCTCTTTGTT
Source organism: Polietes domitor (assembly GCA_947397865.1). Lineage (NCBI taxonomy): Eukaryota > Metazoa > Arthropoda > Insecta > Diptera > Muscidae > Polietes > Polietes domitor. The sequence continues at coordinate 114,410,299 of OX377620.1, forward strand.
TATGTAATTAGTTATGGATAAAAATATATTTAGTATAAATATACATACATACGAGTATTATATGAAAGAAATAAAAATAAATTTGCAATTTCACTTTTGTATAATTTTTAGCAACCATTCGGCAAACAACCCCACAAAAGACATGAGTTTGTACGTCGTTCTATACCCTCGGACAATTTAACCATCATCATTGTATGTATTTATTTCTAGTCATATGTGTAATATATGTATATGTAAAGTGAGAGCGAAAAGTATGTGTACATAACAACGATTAAGAGAATTGCTCAGGATGATAATACAATTTTATCATTGAATGAAAGAATTGAAATTGCAGCAAATGATGCGCAAAAAAAAATAAAAATTACGAGTCCGAGAAATTTATTTTCTGTGTACATTAGTATGCCTCTGATTCAGAAAATCAATACAAACAATTTTTGTGGTCTAATTTTGGAATTGTAAGTTCGATAATGTCTGATTACATGTTCATGATTATGTGTTCAAAAGTAATTATTATGACAGCGAATTTTGCTTTCACATAGAAACAGTGGTTTAGGAACAATCTCTTAAAATTTGAGAAAAATTTATATTTTTTGAAAAAATCATTCTAGTGAAGAAAACAGAGTCCATTGCCATAGAAGCAAACGAATTTAAAAAAAATAATGATTTTGTAAAATATCGCAAAAATCCACTTTAAAATTAAAGAACAAAATATTTTGATATATTTTATATTAGCTGGGATCCTAACAAAGATATGATGGTTATTTGAAGAAAATCTATGCAAAAATGTAGAAGTTATTACTCTTATTGTAGAAGTAAGAGAATTAAAAAATCATTTAGTCATACGTGAAGACTTTACGACTCGTCTACGAGAAGGACCATAACTTCCACATTTATTTATAGATTTTCTTCAAATAGGTCTAGTTTCATTCGTTAAGTTACTAGCTATTAATAATACAAAATATTATGTTATCCAATTTCCAAAGGGGTTTCCCGCTATTTCAATAAAAATTAAAAAGTAGGATTTAAAAAAAATACATCTACAAAGAGTGCCATAACTTTTGCATTTATCCATAGATGTTTTACGTACAGACGTTGTTTACTTCGTTAGAATGTAAACTATTCAAAAATAAAACATAATACTTTTTTTCTATTTTTTACGAAGTTTTTGTGCCAGCAAAATTTTTTTCGAAATAATCAAATGTTTTTTCAATTTTTTGGAGACTGTTCCTAAACTACTTTTTCTATGTGAAAGTGTAGCCGTTTATATAATATATTTACAAATACAATACAAAAAATTTTTTCAAGGATTTTTTTATTAAAATTTAGATTTTGGAATTATAAGTCCTATAATGTTCGATTATATGTTTAAAGGTAATTATTATGACAGTGAAACTTTCTTTCACATAGAAACAGTGGTTTAGCAACAATCTCTAAAAATTGAGAAAAAATTTTTATTTTTCGAAAAATTAGAAATTAGAAAAAATTGTGAAAAAATATTTTGTTTTACTTTTTAATATCTAAAATTTAATATGCAAAAGATATATAGATAAATGTAGAAGTTATTAACCTCTTTATAGACGCCAAAGAATTTAAAAAAATATGCTTTTGGTAAAATAGCGGGAAACTCCGCTTTGAAATTTAAGAACAAAATATTTTGATATATTCTATATTATCTGGGGTCCTAACAAAGAAAACAACAAAATCTTTGTAAAAATTTAGAACTTATGACCCTTATTTTAAAAGTACGAGAATTTCAAAAAATTGATTTAGTCATATGTGAAAGGCCATAACTTCTAAATTTATTCGTAGAATTTCTTCATACATACTTAGTTTTCTTCGTTTAGATGGTAACTGTTAAAAATTAAAATAGATTATTCTATTTTAATTTGTAAAGAGATTTTTCGCGCTATTTAAAAAAATAAAAATATGATTTTTTAAAAAATCTTTTGCGTCCTCAAGGAGTATCATAACTTATACAGTTATCCACAGATTTCTTTACATACAAACATTGATTTTTTTCGTTAGAATGTTGGCTGTTGAAAAATAAAACAAAATATTTTTTTCGACTTCTTTTTCTAATTATTATGTTTTTTTTTTCGTGCCAACAAAAATAGATTTTTTTTTTTCGAAAAAATAAAATTAATAATTGTTTCCCAAATTTTTGAAGACTGTTCCTAAATCACTATTTCTATGTGAAAGTGTAATTCGCAATATTTGTAGCCCATAGAAAAGGTACTCTAATTCAAGATATAACCGGGTGTTATCGGACTTATATTTCCAAAATAAGAGTACAAATATTTAAGGTATGTTCGCCGAAAATTGGGATTTTTGTAAAAAAAAAATAAAAATCCCATAAGAATTGTTAACATCGTTTTCGAGTTTAGAAAGCCAAAATACATCAGAAAATGCTATACATGGCTCTTCGAAAAAAATGTTGTTTCATAGTGTATTTTGCTTGCATCTACAAAGAGTGTCTTCACTTCTGCATTTTTCCATAGATCTTTTACATATGTACACTAGGATGGGTCACGAAAATAAATTGCAGCGGCCACCCCCCAGAAATGAAGATTGGATTGTTTAATTATGATCTACAAAATATTTCGTCACTGGGTCAAGTCATCCGTGAGCTAAACGCTCCTGAAAATTCATGTTTTTCCTGTGTATTTTTTTCATGTTGCATTTTTGTCCAATTTCTTTTTCTGAATTAATAGAGCCGTGGAAGAACTTTAAATAAAAAATGTTATTCTTGCCTTAGAACTCATTGGTCGTATTATTGGACGTTTAGATTGTTTTTTTGTGGTTTTTCCAGGTGACAGCAAAAAACTCATATTTCTTGGAAACATTTTGTAAGAAGTGTTATGATAAATAAATAGAAGGAATCAATGCCTTTTGAATGAGACCTAAATGATGAATATCGGGCAAGAAATTACGCCACTGACTCCATATTTGTAAATTAATTTAATACAGGAGATGGATTTTTAGAGCCAATATTTTCAAACTCTTTTTACAAAAATGAGCGCCGCGGCGTCAATCTCCTTCCGATGTTCATCATTTAGGCATCATTCGAAAGGTATTGTCTGTCGCTATTTAGTTTTTATAAAATACAAACAACAAATACGAAAAAAATTTCATTTGTCACTATAAAAACACCAAAAATTACTATAAAGGTCCAATAATTTTACTAATATGTTACTCTAAGACAAAAATCAAAATTTCATGCTTTCCAGGGTCTATTATTTCGGAAAAAAATTTCGACAAAAATTCAGGACAGGAAAAAATACACCAGAAAAACATGATTTTTAGGCTTGATCTAGGGACGAAATATTTTGCAAATCATCATTAAACAATCCAATTCAAGATTGTATGCATTTTAGAGACATCTGAGCTATGTGGGGCCAAATTCGGATAGGGCACACCCAGGGCTATCTGTGCTATAAATTTTATTCACCCAATATTTTCCGTTTGGTTTCGGTGGGTTCATATTTTTGAACTCGATGGGCCCAAAAATATGCATCTACAAAATTCAAGATTGTATGAATTGTAGAGACATCTGAAATGTGTGGGGCCAAATTCGGATAGGGCACGCCCAGGGCTATCTGTGGTATAAATTTTATTCACCCAATATTTTCCGTTTGGAATTTGTTTCCTCTGTTAACTCCTAACAGAGCTCTGTTAACAGCACTGCTCTGTTAACAGCTCTGTTATTGCAAGTTGTATTCGAATTTATTTTCACATACATAATTTTTGAAGGCTGTTCCTAAGCCACTGTTTCTATGTGAAAGTGAAAATCGCAAAAATTTGTAGCGATTTGTGATTGGACCTATATTCCCAAAATAAGAGTACAAACATTAAAAGTACCTTCAACGAAATTTGAAAATTTAGTAAAGAAATAAAAAAATAGCCTACCCCTACTCGAACTTCAAGTTGTCCAGTCGTTGGAACCGGGTATTTGTGGAAATTCTTCATTTGAGGGTACATGGGTAGACCTTCGTTCCACACTGTACGAGTATGTGTTTACGCAACACAACACACAACAACACTGGCAAACATGTATGTAAGTCAAGCATTTCCACTTTAAGATCTTCTTTGTGTGCCGCTTCTTGCCAAATACACAAGCAATTTAACTTCAAAGACATCGGGAAAAGGAATTGAAAGCAATTGTCTTGTTTTGTACCCTTCAGCGCCTTCCACCACCACCATCACCACCACTACGAACAACGACATGACAATAGACCAACGCAAATATTTATTCGTATTGACATTGCAGAAAAGCATTTAGGGGAATTGTTATTCTAATGGCCAAATAATGTATTCAAAACAATTGTTTTATTTCAGAAACCAAAACAATAACATGTTCATAAATTGTCGTGAAAATATCGAATTTATTGCAAACGTGGAAAATTCATATTTCATATTTTATATTTGAATTTGAATTGAGAGCATTTAACAATGCTTAAGTCATTCAATTTATCTAAACATTTTGAGATAAACAAAAGTGAAAATTAAAGATTCATGAAGAGTCTGAGAAAAATGCAAAACAAGTGAGATTCAATGGAATTTGATTTTTAAAGGCTTATGATAATTTTTAAGTAAATAAATGAAATAATCAATATATACCACGGGCCAAAACGAACGGACAAACACTCGCACAGACATGGCAAAATCAATTATGAAACGATCGGTATGCTTCCTTCCTTACAACGAGCAAATGCACAAAGTGGCAAGGCGTTTAGTTCGGCCGGGCAGAATCTGAAATACCCTACACCGCGTAGTGTATTCCACAGTATTACTGATCACACTATGCTACAGGGCGATCTATAACATTTTCTTATGGATTTTACCTATTTAAGCTCGAAATTAAATTAAATAAATTTTATTTTTTACTAAAATTTCAATTTTCATCGCTGGTACTATAAATATTTGTACTTTCATTCTGGAAATATAAGTCCGACAACATTCGCTTATATGTTCACTTAACCGTATTCATAATAGCTACCAATATTGTAGATTACACTTTCACATTAAAAATAGTGGTTTAGGAACAGTATTTAAAAATATGGCAAAAAATTATTACTTTTTTTTCGAAAAAATCTCTTTTTCCGCTCGAAAAAAAATCATAAAAAATAAAAAAAAATCCAAAAAAATATTTTGTTTTATTTTTTAATAGCTAACATTCCAACGCAAAAAACAGTGTTTATATGCAAATGATTTAAGGATGAATGTAGAAGTTATAACACCCTTTGGAGACGCAAAGGAATTTTGTAAAAAAATCACGATTTTTTTAAATTTTGTTTAAATAACCGCATTACAAATTATATATATATGACTATTTTGTCTTATTTTATAATAGCTGGGATCCAAAAGAAGAAAACAAGGGAAACTAGAAGAAAATCTGTAGATAAATACAGAAGTTATGGCCATTCTTGCAGATGTATTTAAAAATGACATACGATTTTTGAAATTTCCTTACTTCTGCAATAAAGGTCATAACTGCTATATCTATCAATAGGTCTTGTTTTCTTCGTTAGGATCCCAGCTATTATAAAAATATTAAAAATTACAAAAATATTAAAAATTATAAAAATATATAAATTATAAAATTTGGGAAAAAATATTATTTTTTTTCGTAAAAAAAATCTATTTTTAAACTCCTTTGCAAATTAGATAACAGAATATTTTGTATTACTTGTTAATAGCTAGTATCTTAACGAAGAAAGCTATATTTATTTGAAGAAAATATACGAATAAATGTAGAACTTATGATCCTTCTTGTAGAAGGGCCATATCGACTTAACATACGACAAAATATTTTTTTTAATTTCCTTGCTCTACAATAAAGGTCATAACATCTACATTTATCAATTGACCTTGTTTTCTTCGTTAAGATCGCAGCTATTATAAAAATAAAACAAAATATTCTCTTGTTTAATTTGGAAAGTGGTTTTATGCCCAATTAATTTAAAAGATTGAAAATCACGAATTTTAAAAAAATAGTTTTCGTCCACAAAGAGAGTCATAACATCCAAATGTATGTCCAGATTATTTACATATATACTTCGCTTTCTTTATAAGAATGTTAGCTGTTCAAAATTACAACAAAGTAATATTTCCAAATCTTTCCTATTTTTATGGGGGTTTTCTCGTGCCAACAAGAAAATATTTTTTCGATATAAATCCTTTCTTCTCAATGTTTTGCAGACTGCTCCTAGCCTATTGTCTGCATGTGAATGTTCACAAGATTTGTAGCCACCATAATTACCTTTATATGTATTTACATATATGCGGGCGTGATCGGACCTATATTGCCAGAATGAGAGAACAAATTTTAAAGGTACCTTCAACGATAGTAGGAATTTTAGTAAAAAAAATAAAAACTACATTTATCCAGAAACAAGTAAGGAAAGTCTAAACTCGGGCGGCCCCGTCTATATGATGTCCTCCACTTTCTACCCCAATATAATTCAATTCGGTGACAAATATGAAATCCGGAAGGTTTCTAGAGTCTCAAATCAAATCGGGAGCGAAAATTGTATGGCGGCTATAACTAAATCTTAACCGATTTGACCCATTTTCACCAAAGATGTTTCCAATTGAAATATAAGGTGTTGTGCCAAATTTTATCAAAATCGCTTAAAATATGTATTTTCTAGAGCGGAAAAGGTAAAATCAAGAGCGAAATTTCTATGGTGGCTATATTTGAATCTGAACCGATTTGACCCAGTTTCACCAGACATGTTTCTAGTTGAAATATAAGGTGTTATGGAAAATTTGGTAAAATATACGGCGTCCAGAGCGGAAAAATACAAATCGGGAGCGACATTTGCATGGGGGCTATATCGAAATCTGTACAGATTTGTCCCATTTTCGCCACATATATTTCTAGTTGAAATATAAGGTGTTGAGCCAAATTTGAAGACAATCTGTTAAAATATATGGTTTCTAGAGTGGAAAAGTCATATCAAGAACGACTTTTGCATGTTGGCTATATCTAAATCTGAACCGATTTAATCTATTTGCACCAGAGATGTTTTAGTTGAAATATAAGGTTTTGGTACAACAGAAGAGAATCTATAAAAATATATGGTTTCTAGAGCAGTAAAAGTAAAATCGATAGCGAAATTTGTATGGTGGATATATGTTTGAATTATAAGGTGTTATGCCAAATTTGAAGAAAATCTGTTAAAGTATACGGTTTCTAGAGCGGAAAAAGTCAAATCGAGAGCGACATTTATATGGTGGCTATATACCTAAATCTGAACCCATTTGCTTAAAATTAAATAGCGTTCGTCCTTGAACCGCAAAACATAATTGTGCCATTTTTTTGAAGGATCGAACAATAATTGCGACCTGTACTTTGATTACAAGAATAGATGGACGGACAAACGGACATGGCCAAATCGATTCAAAAAGTGATTCCAAGTCGATCGCTATACTAAACTAATATCTCGCTTTACACATCTCCAGCTAAGACATTGCATGCTCGTTCCACCTTAGCATATGAGTGTTGCAATGAAGATATTTATATTACTCATACGCAGAATGGGGCTGTAGAGCTTATCCCAGTACTCAGCCTGAGTGTAGTGCACCTCTGTTTATAATTCAATTGTTTGTATTGCCAACAAACATCCATGCGTACGTTGTCCGTACTTTTGCCAACAAATTAAATTCCAAATTAGTGTAGAAACCTGCAATGGCCGCCGTAGTATAAAACGAAGAAGAACAGCAAGTCTATTTGTTCTCTGTTGTATGAATATTGCCATAAATAACTATCATCAATATGCAGGACATGGATTTAATTAAATTTGACAGACATCATTATTGGATATAATTAAAATTGAAATTTGTTGAAGAATATGAAATGGCTAGACAGCCATGCCATTAGACAAATCATTACCTTAAGATTAATATTACGACTGTAAAGCCAACGGAATAACGATGATGCTGATAATGAACAGTGGGCGTATAAATCATCATTTAAGTATCTCAAGGGCTGAAGTAAATTTCTGGTGAGAAAAAACAAAGGGAATATTATTCAGCATTTTCACAGGAAATTTTAATTGAGATTGAGTTACAAAAAATGAATGAATGCTTCTGCCAGATGTGGAAACTTTCAGTAACAATGCCAACAATTAAATCAATTTAAAAAATAGTTGTTTAAATGAATAAAGACAAACCGGAAAATATGATCTTATATGGTTAAATTGTTTGAAGTCTGATTATAGAAATAAAATATATAAATCAGAAATGGGGCATTGTTAGAATAATTTGAAATTCTTTGATTTCTTAAACACACAATTAATCGATATTGAAAAATAAAAAAACATTTTGCAATGCCTCCAATTTATGGCACAGCCCTCTCCCAGTAGAATTTCACCAATCACCAATAATTCATATATTTTATAGACAAAACATCCCTCTCTGCATTTGGAAAATAACCACATTAATTCTAGAACTAGACAGAATATTAATGAATTAATATATCATGAAATGGCCAGACATTCTCTGAAATATAACAAAATGGACTTTCAAAAATATTTTGTTTTTTTTTTTTTATTGTGCTCTAGAACCCTTTTTTGCATATTCGCATTATTATAGACAACATGTTGTTTTTGTTTGTCTACCCCCATTAATATCAATGAAATGAACTTGGATTTGTGATGATAATAAATAAAACAAACAAAAATACCGCAGTAAATAAAAAACAAATGACTCTCTCAGTAATTACAGCCCTCATGGCGTATGAGCGACGTAAAGCACCACTCATACGCCATGGTGTGCGGTGTTCTGTGTGATTAATGGCGGCTGGTTTTATCAATCGATTCTCTTGAAATTTGCTACACCGGTAGAGGTAGATGTGGAGGAAGCTAAAATGTATTCGGTCAAATCTGAATAATTGCAATGGTTTCATTGAAAAGGTCGTTAATTTGAAACAGAAAAATCGAATAACTGGTTTCTAATCATTACATGCCGCTTAATAATCGTCTGTGAAAAATCGTATAATTGAAATAAATTTGTATGGGGACTATATTTAAATCTGAACCGATCTACTTCAAATTAAATAGCGTTCGTTCTTGGCCCACAGAACTTAATTGTGCCTATTTTCGTTAGTGTCGGACAGTAATTGCGATCTGTACTTTGATTAAAAGTACAGATGGACGGACAGGCAGACAGATAGACGGACATTGCTAAATCGACTCTGGTGTTACAACATATACACAAAGGCATAATACCCTAGTGGAGAGTATAAATATTGAAAATTTCATATGAATTAATTGTAAAGCGTTAAAAGTCAAAAGGTCATTTATATGACAGTTTTATCGAAACAGGAACCGACAAAGTTAACGTGACCATCTATTATTGGATAAAAAGCGGGATATATGACTTCAACAAGTGGGATCTGGCGGGTTTTTGTAACAAAAAAGCGGGGTCTTCAAAATCTAATCCAAAAACATAAAAAACTAAGCTATACAATGTATTATAAATTAAAATGGCTTTGTTTAGAATATATATGACTATCTGACTTTGTAGGAGTACAAAACCAAAAAAATAATTTTTCCAAGGTCACAATGGGAAAAGTAGGCATCATGAACTTCAGATTCCTCTGATTGTGTGGACTGTTAGGATAGCGCTATACATGTGCTTGTGAGCCTGTCAAACAAACGACTATATTATGGAAAATTATTTGCATACCAGCAATTATCAAAATGGTTCCCTTTCATATACTGTTTGACCTTGTATGCCATGCCTTATTAATATATGCTTTAAATTAATCATTTGAATAACGCATCATTGAGTTACTTTGTATCAAAGTATAGATTAAATTAATATTCTTAAATGTTCCCTTAAAACTAGAACCACAATTTAGAAAGAAAGTACTGAAAACTTTAAAAACGGTTATTGAGAAATACAAGGTTTTTTCCGAAGAAACGTGTAAAATATTTTTTGAGGAAGAGTATCCTGTTTTCCAGTTTGACATGGAATAACTCATATAAGTAGTAGAATTTATATCCTAAATTATTATACTTGGAGCAATAAAATGATTTTTTTTCGTTGGAATGTATCTTTTTATGTGCGTTGAACCAAGGAATGACAAAATTTGAATTTTTGGAAAATACGTACAAATAAAAAAGTACTTAGAGGTTGCTATATAAAATTTGACTCGGACAAATACAAAGTTTTTTAATTATTTTGAATACATTTATTTTTTTTATTAAAAATAAAAATGATGTTTGTTGGATGTCAGTGTTGTTATAGACTTAAAAAGGTCGGATATTTGTGAAGTCTTCCGAAAAGGTTCATCGCGGGCCAGAAATCATAATAGAGATAGTGTGCAGCCAAGCAATAAGTGCCACCATGTCATTGTAAATAAATTTGCCTTCTATAAAATATATATGCAAAAAGGTATTGACAATATCCCAGTTAAAACAAAAAAAATAATATTAAGTAAACTCTCTTAGAGCTATAAATTGTGTTAACCCATTCATCAACAATGTTGCCTATGGGCAATAGTGTGCGTTAGCCCTATAAAATCGATAAATTCAAATATTTTTCAGAGTTAATTCATATTTTTTTAATTTTGGTGGACATATTTAACAAATACTATTCAAAAAAGATACAACAAATTCGGAAACTTGGTGTAGGAAGGCAAAAATCAAAGTGAAGTCTGAAAAGCTCAAATATTTGATTTTAACAATCACATGGCGGCAGCTAGAATCATTCGATTTCAATGATTACGTTCATATGACTGCATAGACGCCTAATTTTAGAGTCAAATTGGGGAAAAGGCGATATTGAAAATGTTTTCAGGTTCTATTAACTTAAATGAACAAAAGTCCAACATAAAATACTGGAAAAATAGCTCACAGACGGCTAGATCTAGGAACTAATAATTTTACAAATCATTATAAAACAATCAAAACTTTATTTCTGCGGTATGAGTGGAAAATATTTTTCAAATGTATGGACCGCGACCCAGTCTAATGTGTGTGATCGGACCTATATTTCCAAAATTACAGTACAAATATTAAATGTACAAACATTTATCAATTTTTTTTAAATTTTAAAATTTTGGGTAAATAGTGCGAAACCCTACTTTAGAAGTTAGATAATAAAGGGTGATTTTTTAAAAGCTATAGGAAAAGCACATAAAATTCAGAAAAATGCATGAAATCTTTATTTGAATCGATAGTACGGTCCATATAATTTAATGTTTGAAAATTATTTCATGCAAATGTTGACCTTGACTGCGCCTCAAATGGTCCATCCGCTTAGTCCAATTTTGGCATACGCAAAATTTTCCACGTTGTTGAGTAACAGAGGCCCAATTGGGTCATCATTAACACTGGCCGATACAGCTGCGATATTTTCTTCAGTTCGCACTCTACGTAAGCGTGTTGGTGGTTTAATGTCCAACAATGTAAATTTGGTGCGAAATTTAGTCACAATAGCCCGAATAGCCGCCTCAGTGGGTCGATTAAACTGACCATAAAGTGGAAGTGCGCGATGAACTTTCTTAACAGAGCACGCACTTTGATAATAAAATTCAATAATTTGCAAGCGTTGTTCGTTTGTAAGACGATTCATGGTTAAATTATAGACCAAACTGAAGATGTTTGACAGTGAAACAAAACACGAAACGTGCGTCAGCAGTTTAAACCAGTGTTGCCAAAAAGATAATAGCTAAAAAATCACCCTTTAAAATATTTCATTTTTATAATTTAAAGTAGCGACGAAGACCTTTTTGAAGAAAATCTATAGATAAATGTGGAAGTTGATATAAGATGACAGCTATTACAAAATATTCAGTTTTCTAGTTTGTAAAGTTTTTTTCGCAATTTAAACCAAAATTTTAAAAATCATTGTAGCGGCCGTTGTTTTAAAGAAAATTCTTAAAATATAGAAAGTAACATTTCCTACATCATGATTTTTTTAAATTCTTTAGAGGGTCATATCTTCTAGATTTATCCCTAGATCTTTTACGTATTGACTTTATTACATAGAAACATTATATTTAATTAGCTAGTAAAAAATATGATTTCCTATTTTTTATTTTTATACATTTACTTGTGCCAGCAAACAAAGATTTTTTCGTAAAACATTTTTTCTCAATGTTTTGAAGAATGTTCCCAAACCAATTATTCTATTATATAATTATATTCTATCTATAATTATCTTTAATTGTGATCAAACTTATATTTCCAAAATGAAGGTACAAATATTAAAGGTACCTTCGACGAGAATTGGATTTTTAGTTAAAATTTAAGAAAAAATATCTATTGCCAATTATCTAATCCAATGAGAGTCTTTTGACTACGTAGTTGTTCCTGAATCCAATTCGCCACAAAATTTTTACTTTTTTACCATGAAATAGGCAATAAAAGTAGAAATAAACACTGCACATACATAATACATAATATAATGAGTATTTTAGAAATTGTCTACATAAAATCACTATTTTCACCACAATCTTTATTAAAATAATTAATTTTAGTCAATTTTCTTAGCGACGTATTTTATTTACATTTAAAAACATGCTAACGAAATGTAGCTTAAAAGGAATTTTAATCAGAGTGTTTTACAGATGTATAGACAAGCCCTCTACGGTATGAATATATACAACTCTGGACAAAATTATAAACATTAGACCATTCCTGGCCAATTTTATTAAATTCATGCGAAAGCCCAACATTTACAAAAAAAATTTTGAAATTAAAATTTTACAAGAAATTTAAAACCAGAAAAATGTGAACATGTGAACATGTGTATGTTTCATATATTTTAGGTTTAGCTCGAATGTAATGGCAAACAAATATAGACATTTGCATAATCTATATATATAAAAGAGTTGCGTTACTGACTGACCAAACGGCTGAAGCCAGGGACATGAAATTTTCAGGGTAGTTCCCAAATATGACGTAGACGTCGACTAAGAAAGGATTTTACGAAATTCGTACTTTTAGGGGATAAAATGGCCCAAAAAGGATAAACATCAAACCTTCGTCCTGACTAAACGGCAGTAGCTATAAACTTGAAATTCGGTGAGTTCCTTGCGAGCTACAAATAGGGATTTTTCGAAATTTGTACTTTTAAGGGCCGAGCGGGACAAAAAGGGATAAAAATGGTACCAACTAAAGTATTACAGCTAGAATCGTGAAATTTGGTATGTAAATTCCTCTGACCATATAGAAACGAAGTAAAATTTTATTTTTTCGAAATTTGTCCTTTAAAGGGCAAGCGGGACAAAAAGGGATAAAAATGGTACCAACTAAAGTATTACAGCTAGAAACGTGAAATTTGGTATGTAAATTCCTCTCACCATATAGAAACGAAGTAAAATTGGATTTTTCGAAATATGTACTTTTAAGGGACGAGCGGGAGAAAAAGGGATACAAATGGTACCAACTAAAGTATTACAGCTAGAAACGTGAAATTTGGTATGTAAATTCCTCTCACCATATAGAAACGAAGTAAAATTGTATTTTTCGAAATTTGTACATTTAAGGGGCGAGCGGGACAAAAAGGGATAAAAATGGTACCAACTAAAGTATTACAGCTAGAAACGTGAAATTTGGTATGTAAATTCCTCTGACGATACAGAAACGAAGTAAAATTGGATTTTTCGAAATTTGTACTTTTAAGGGGAGAGCGGGACAAAAAGGGATAAAAATGGTACCAACTAAAGTATTACAGCTAGAATCGTGAAATTTGGTATGTAAATTCCTCTGACGATATAGAAACGAAGTAAAATTGGAGCGAGCGGGACAAAAAGGGATAAAAATGGTACCAACTAATGTATTGCAGCTAAAATCGTGAGTTTTGATATGTAAATTCTCTGACCATGTAGAAACGAAGTAAAATGGGATTTTTCGAAATTTTTACTTTTAAGGGGTACGCGGGACGAAAAGGGATAAAAATGCTGTACAATCATTTAATTACGTAAGTGCGGAATATAAATGGATATTTCAAAATTTGTACTTAAAAGGGGGATACGGGACAACAAGGAATAAATGTGTTATCAAATAAAGTACATATTTTTAGGGGAAGCAAAAACACATGTTACCTATAGTGATTTTTCAAAATGTGTACTTTTTGGGAAAGAAGTGGAAAAAGTTGTAAGCTGGCTGGCTGAATCTAGGAACATGAGATCGAGGATATAAATGGTTGTAACATTTTGTTCAAAACTTGGTAGAAAATTATAAAAATTATACATACGAAGTAGTTCAGCTAAAATAGTGCATATCGACAAGCACATTCCATTGACTGTGTGTGAGTGCTAGCTAATAAGAGGTTTCCAAATTACTATTTTAGATTTATCTATCTATATCCACCAAAAGAAAATTAAATAAATACTATCCAAAAACAGAGACGGATAAAGTTAACAAATAACTGGATTTTTCGCGTGCGAAGCAGCGGGTACTACTAGTTCTACATAAAACCGTCAGTCTCTAATCTGCCGGTAATACTGTGGAATCCTGACCGTGGTGGAGAGTATATAAGAATACACCCGGGCAATTTTCTTGTTGAGATTTTTGTGTGTCAGCATATCATCATTTTCAGGATTAGTAGTTTATTAAGTTCTTATCACTGAATCCACAAGTCTACAAGTTTTACATCTGCGACAAAATCGGGTTTAAATCACCTACTTTTTCGACAATTTAGCCCGGTTAACTCGAGAACGTGCGACAATAGAGAGGAGGATAGATTTGAAAACTTCGTGTGGATCCATTTTCAATCACTCTATTTTTTATGTTGTCGTTGTTCATCCAATTTATTTTAAATCGCGTATATTAAAAAAACTAAGCAAGCAGCCACATCTCATCAGAGACTAAATTTTAAATACACACTTCATATTTGGATTAGGTTTACGCCGCCAGACTTGTGCACGTACATCGCTTCCAAACACATTAAATTTGCATTCATTAGTAAAAAGAACATGTTTTTGACCATTTATGAAATAAATTAAAACTATAGAGGTACTTAAAATTTTTACTTTTCTTTAAGCTCCAAATTTAAAAAGTATATTTAAACTTTAGTCGCTGACAATAAATACACTTCGATAGTTTAAAATGAGCTTGTCTTTAATATTCATAAGTTAGAATATTAAAAACAAATTTAAGACAAATATTTCAATTTACATGAAAATTGTTGACACTTTGTCTTAAGAGGAATTTGTATAATTTACCTGTTCAAAAATCAGTTCATTGTCTGCGGGAACTTTTAACAAAGAATTCTATTTCACTTTTCGATTTGTAGATTTCTTCGAATTTCTTTCGATTATTTTCCTATGTGTATGGGTTAGTTTGCTTTTGTGTTTTATTTTTTTCTGCTTTTTCATTCAACGAAAACTTTTTGTTTTTTTTTCTGCTTAAACTTTTACTTAGATGACTAGAAAAAACTCTTTGCAAAGTGTTACGAACGAACAAATGGTGCTTCAGAAAAAATGTTGTAATGTAATAATAGGTATATTTTATTTAAACTTTTGTTTTCTTTTTCGAATGATTCTTTATTTATATAGGTATTTTCTAGTTTTGCTTAACACTTAAAATAACATTTAACTTCTATGTATAGGTATATATTTTCGTATTTTTTCTTTTTTTTTCTATATCATTGATGATTTTACTTAGTTACATTTATTAGATTGAAAATATTGAAATTTATGAAAATATGTATTTTTTTAATTCTTTCTTATTTTCATTTATTTTTTGTTTCACATTTACTACACTTAAAACACTTAAGGTAGAGGATTTTGGGCCTTGATTAGTTATTGCTCAAAATTGTATCTTATTTAGCTTGTGTGTGTGCCAGCAGAAATCATCGCAACTGTATGAGTTGACACTTCCGGCTGGCTGCGGAGGGCCGCTTCAATTTATTTATTTTTCTTTTTTCTTATATTTTCTTATTATTTTCTATTTTAAATTCTTCTATTTGCTTTTGGTTTTTGCTGCAAAGACCCGGTGTAGTCGTCAGGCTGGCAGGCGGGCGGGTAGCAGGCGACACAATTCATCATCATCATTGTTGTTTAAATAAAGTAAGAAACGTATTCGTATGCGTTAGTGAGTGAATGAGAGTTCGTTCAATCACAAATTTAAGGCAAAGTAGTGGTAGTGGGTTGAGAACAAGAAGGGAGAGAGCCGAGTGTCGTCTACCTTCAAGAGAGGGAGAGGAGACTGTGTTAGTGTGTCGCGCTTTGCTGTTGTTTCTGTTTTTTTTTTTCTTTCTGTTGCTGTTACCGTTATTTTCTGTTGTTGTTGTTGTAAGTATGTAAGGTAGGTAGGCAGCCTTTAAAAAACAAAACAATATATACGTTTGTATGGCTCGCTAAAGTGCTCTAAAGCGTTGTTTGTGTTGCTGGGCTTAGTGGGTACTACTACTACTGTTGCCACTACTATCATGACGATAACGACGAAGACGACTATGTTGATGACGATGACGACCACGACAGCGACAACGACGACGACGGCGCGACGGTAACGACGACGACGATGATGATGACAACAACGACAACGGACGACGACGACGACTATAACTATGTGTAAACGGTTTGTTATTTAGCTTTCAAAAGTAGTAAAGAACTTATATAAGAATATTTTTGTTTTGTAATTTCTTTTCGCTTTTTTTCGTATTTTAAATTAAATTTGTTTCCTTGTTTTATTAAATTTGCCATAAACGTCGGCTATTTCTTCCCGTTTTAAACCATTTTAAACGTTTTCCACTTTTTTCCATTTCACTAATTCTTTTATTTTTCGCCTTCTTTAATTAATAATTTATAGCACAATATTTGTTATGTTGCCTTCCTTTCATTTGTATTCATATGTATTTGTGTTCACTGGTTAGTTTTCCCTTTCATGAATTTCAAAGTGTTCTAGTTGGTGAGAGAGAACGCGCTTCGTCCTGGCTAAACTGGGCTGTTTATGTTGTTAACACGTCTAGAACCTCACGAAGACTGATTTCACTTTTACCCAACACATTATTATGTTCGAAGGAGCGTAAAGCTTTTTAACGAAACAACGCAACATTTCCTTGGCTAGAGCTTTCACTTTGGTCAATGCACACACACACAACCCTTAGAGCAAAGCTGTGCGCCACAGTCACCACACACAGAAGAGAAGCTTACTACTACTACTGCCAACACACACAAACGTACGTACGTACTGGCGCACTGACTTACACACAGACTGCTGTTGCTGCCTTAACATAAGCGCGGCGGGTGTAAAAACTTAAATTGCCAACATGTGTTACAGGTGATGTTTTTCTCTGTTCTCTTGTGTTGTTGCCTTTCCTCTTTCATCAGGCAGCAGCAGCACCACCAGCAGTAAGCTGGAAAAAATAAACGAGCCGAAATCAAATGTTTTGTTATTTCCGTTTCATTCTGGGCGGTGTGGTGAGGAGTGCATGGGGTAGAAGGGTGGTGGTGTTGGTGATGGTCTACTCTCTGTACATTAAGCGTTCGCGGTGGGGTTAAATACTTTTACAAAACATACTTCTCGTTCATATTTCTCTTCTGGTGGTGCTCTTTAATTTGCAACTGTGTGAAGTGCAGGAGTGTGTGCGTATAAAATTGTTGCTTTGCTATGACGTAGGCTGGTTGGTTGCGACATACTCACAGTGACATTTGTATTTAGGAGTAGAAATGGGCAAGTGAGTAAGATTTAACTCACGCTCACTCGAATAGGTCACGATCACTCCAGATACTATTTGTTTTTCATTATTAAGCCCTTTTTACACTCACATTACACTTTTTCTTTTCTCGAAAACAATACAGTTATATTTTTTATAAGTATAAGCATATTAGAAAAAAGTGAACATAAAGTCAGGAACTAGCGGTTTTTTTATGTATCAATTTAGCGTTGTCGCAAAAAAAGCGACGAAAAGTCCTGTTCGATTGGGCTTACTAGCTTTCATTTAAGAGACTTGATAAGGTGCAGCATTTGTATCCATTGAATTTATTTAAAAATCAGAGATACAAATCTGACACCACCTTACTCGATAACTAAGCGAGTAGTAAGCCACTTTCTTGTTAAGCGAGTAAATTACAAACAAATATTAAGCCTAATCGAAAAGGCCTAGAACATGTAAAAAGGCGGAAAAGGCCTTTTTAGACACACAAAATATTTGCGCAAAAATGTGTTATAGCCTTGTCATGCGAAATCTATCAGAAATGACATAAGGTCGATTTTCAAATGTCAAATTTGTATAGGATCTGACATTTGTAAATCGACCTTATGTCATTTCTGCTAGATTTCGCATTCAATGTGACAAGGCTATAAGATAGGAAAATTACTAATTTTGAAGATCTATTATGTTTCGCGTCGTGTACACACCTAATTCAGTGATTATAGCTACAACAGTTTGCTTGGTATCAGTTTTACTCTTTTTTCATGTTGACATTAAAAGTACGAATTTGGCGAAATGCTCTTATTTTGCGTGTCAATGTAAACCGACAGCCGCTTGTTTGGTACCAATTTTATCCCCTTTTGATCCGAAAGGTACGATTATCGAAATAAATCTTTTTTCAGAGCAATGTACACACCGAATTTCACTATTATAACTTCAGCCGTCTGGTTGGTACCATTTTTATCCCCTTTCGCCACATTATCGCCTAAAAGTACAAATTTCTAAAAATTGCTTTATGTTTCACGTCTGCACAGTGAGATGACTGCATACACCGAATTTCATGATTTCATCTTCAGCGGATTGGTTGGTACGATTTTTATCCCTCTTTTTTAATTGTATCCCTAAAAAGTACACATTTCCAAAAATCCTTCTATTTTACGTGTCAACGCAAATATGGGGATGTACACACCGAAACATTGGTCTATCTGCAGCCTTTTGGGTGGTACCATTTTTATATCCTTTCGACGGATTTTCTGCTTAAAAAAACATAATTCGAAAAAATTTTTTATGTTTCGCGTCTACACAGGCAAATAAATGTATACACTCAATTTCATGATTTCCACTTCAGCCGTTTGGTTGGCACCATATTTATCCCTCTTTTCCAATTGTATCCCATTAAAGTACGATTTCGTACTTCCCACCATTTTACGTGTCAATTAGAGGAATGTACACACTGAATTCCATGTTTCTACCTATTGTCGCAGTATTGGTACCACTTACATCCCTTTTTGCCCCATTTCACCCCCTGAATCTTTTTTACTTTTTGGTGTTTTCAAAAAGTATTCTACAAATAGAATAAACTGAACAAAGAACAGTCTCCTAAAAATGTTGGGAAAAAATTGATTTATTCGGAAAAATATCATTTTTTGCTGGTACATTTTTGCTCATTTCGCTCTTCATGCACACTCACGTGAGTAATTAAGAACTGTATTCAATCACGGGTGATTCACGCAGTTCGAGTGACTCGTTCCCCATCTCTATGGATAAGCATCCACCTTATGCATCTCTTGTTACATCATAACGAAGTCTGGACAATAACAACATATGTACATGTTTGTATGTATTGGCATACATATATATGTATGCATTCATTTATAGCAAATGTATAATTGTTACTTTTACTTTTGAAACTGTTTTAATGACCTGATTCTTGTATGTCACGTATAGCATCAGTCACTGATGGGTATGTGCATGTGTGATAACACTACACAACAAAAAACAATTTTTGCTTCCGAGACCTAAAAAATATTTTTTGTTTGCATTGATGTATACTGAGTCAAAAACAAAAAAAATTGTGGATATATTTTTTATTTTTTTACTAAATTTCCGATTTTTGACGAAGGTACCATTAAAATGTATACTCTAAATATATCCCCAGTCACGCTTATATGTCCAATTAAAGTTACTTGTGATGGCTACAAATGTTCAGAAACAGTCTCCAAAAAGTGAAAAATAATGTTTTTTTTTTCAAAAAAAAAAAGTATTTTTTGCTGGCACGAAAAAACTATAAAAATGTTAAAAAATAGTTGTTTTATTTTTAATACCTAACATTATAACGAAGAATAAGTTATGGTCTTCCTAGTAGACGCAAAAGAATTAAAAAATGTGATTTTCTAAAATTGTAGTTAACACAATATTTACTTGAAAAAATAAACATTGGTTTATCTAAAAAGATTAGTTTTTCTTTTAAATTCTCTTTTTTGGCAAATACATGTAGACGTAGACCTACCACCTATAGGGTGGGCAATTTAAAATTTGTGGGCAAAGTACCTCAATGTCTTTCAATGCCAACAAATAAAATGAAAACTTTTTTATCTCAGCGGCAGTCTCGATTTCGCACACGAATATAATTAAAAAAATTAAATGTAAAAAAATAAATATGTAAGTGTTCTAAAGATCTAAAACCGAGCTTGAACTGAACATTACAAATATGAAACTTGCTGAACATTCCAATAACACTCTAACGACATCTATTTCAATTGCTTTCTTCTACTTGGAATACTCCGTCTTTACGACTTTAGTTCTCTGTTTCATAGGATTGAGGGGTTGGCAACACTATTTGTCATTGACGATGACAGTCAGCTGATTGTGAATGTCCGTCAACTAATGTTCCCTTTCGGCATTTATACAAATTTCACAAATTATTGAATAAAAAAGAAGTTCGACAACAAAATGACAAGCTACGATTCCTATGGGACACCGACTAAGCCCGATAGCAATTGTCGGACATGTACAGATTTTAAATTTTGGTCCAAACAGCAGAGGCAGGTATTTCACAAGGCGGCTGATGTAAGTGCTCGTACTCGGTATTGAGTGTTGTTATCTAGATTTACTATTTGCTTGTATTGTAGGCCAAAGATGCAACTAGTGGAGATGGTGGCGATGGCAAGGATAGCAGTGGGCCGCGTGAAGATTGTCCTTTGGACAAATCACGACTGGGACAATCCACATGGGGCTTATTGCACACCATGGCCGCATTCTATTCCGATAACCCCACTGACAATCAAAAGAGTGATGTAAAGACTTTTTTCGATGTCTTTTCGAGATTGTATCCCTGCGAGTATTGTGCTAAAGATTTTCGGAAAGAGTAAGATTTGTTGTCTCAGATTGCTTGATCAACTTGAGATGATGCAATCTCTCGTATGTGAAATGTATCGATATTTACAGTTGTTTTTTTTCTATTTACAGCCTTCGTGAACATCCTGTAAAGGTGGATTCTCAGAATGATTTCTCCCAATGGTTATGTCAGTTTCATAATCGTGTCAATGTGAAATTGGGAAAACCTATTTTCGATTGCAGCAAGGTGAATGAAAGATGGCGGGATGGTTGGCTGGATGGATCATGTGATTAACTTAACGTGGTCAACACCAGCAGTACACACCAGTTTTATCATCGGTTTAATTTTCCTACCGGATTTGGTTTGATTGGATTTTGATCGGCATCATTATGTATTTAATAATAGATATCTGTATTTAATAAGTAAACAAAACGAGGAATTTCCCTTTTTTCAGTTTTATATAAATTCAAGTTATTGCGGTGAATGACATTATTCTTTCTATCTTCAAATAGTAAATTGTGGCTATTGTAAATATGTAGTATATTTGTAATATATCGATGGCTTAATGTAGAAGAGGCGTAAATCGAAATTTCCTTACTGGAGTTTGAAAAAACACAAAAAATCCATTTTTAATAAAAAGACAACAGATTATATTAAGAACCGTTTTCTTTTTGCAATGAAAGTGTATTTGAGAATGGTCTACCATGAGTTAAATAAAATCAAGTTACGCCCTTTCTATATTAAGCTATGCTTCTGCTTATTCGTGCTCGTATATTTGATTTTTGGCTTTATAAATCCTTTCGAACATACAAATGAAATGTGTTCATTCGTTACCAATACAAATGGAACGGTTTGAGAAAAGGTCTGTAATTAAATTGTTTCGAAAATTTCCGTTAGAGCTTAATAAACACACAAAAGGTCTAATTCGGTAAGAACAACCAAAATACCCCAAATACAAAAAACCAGGGGGTTGGCATCTGGTGGATTGGAATGCCAATGTTCAGCGCAAATAAAGTGAGGAACGTGGTCTTTCCAGTCCTGATTTACGTGTGCTCTGTTTACGTACTGTTCTTGGTAACTGACGCTCGTGTGCAAGCGCTTTTACTCCACTGCTGTCCTTGGTGTTTTTGCTTACGTGTAAGCAAAACTTGTAACCGAGCTTCTTTTTTAAAATGTGAACGCTTCCGTCAGATTTAGCGAGATCTGCGGCCATATTAGTTTCATAGTATTTTTTACGGGCCCACTGGTTTTACAAAAAAATACTTTTTTTTGCATATATGCCATCAACAGGAAATTTCCTTTCATTTTAGTACCAACACGTGAGGGCCCCATGAGCCCTAGCGCCTATTTTAGACTTCATTTTCGTGTTTTTGAGGTCATTTTAGTGGGCGTTGTATTTTTTCAGGTGCTCCTAATAAACTGCGCTTTTGCTATTGTTATTATTGCAAGGCGCAGTTGTTTTATGTGTTTAAAGCACTGTTCAGACATAAAGATTTATTGTACAACTTGGAAACCGATTCTAGTTATGAGAAGGTTTTTCATAAAAAGAATTTGTATCATTTAGTAGATCTAAGCCTTAAGTTACAGATAAAACCTATTTTCCACCGAGAAATGCTAAATTTGTTAACTTTTCGCCACAAACTATTTGCAAGTTCAACAATAAATCTTACAGTGTAAACACCCCTTAAATGCGGCCACCGTCAGCTTATTTGATTTTGCTTTGACTCTGTGCCGAGAAAAACAGCGGTAGGTGGCGGTACTATGCTAAGAAAAAGACTGGCCACTTTGCGACGCATTTCGGTTTTCTATCGACTTTGTACTTTCATGGGAGTGTATTTTTATAAATAATAATAATAATTATTTTATAATAATAACAACCTGTCTTGTAGGCATGTTTTCATTATTTTAAATGAAAAAATACCACGAAACGATTGAAATAACAGAATCGTAACCGTAATTGTACGCACGAACATATAACTGCGTGTTACTTATAAAAAGTCGAAAATCGTTGATAAAATCGACTGCTAAAAAGTCGTTTTTTGGAGTAAAATGTCGATTTTCGAGTAATTCGTCACTTAATAGAACATTCGTACATTGTGCTTAAAAAGATACATTTATATACACATTCGAAAGACAAATGATTTCTACATAATACAACACCCCTCTAATATTTGCAATATTAGTTCTGATTATTGCAAAATAAATAAATATTATTCATCCATCGAGAAATGCTAAATTTGTAAACTTTTCGTAATAATCTATTTGCAAGTTGTGCAAAAAACCATACAATGTGAACACCACTTAAAACCGACGCCGTCGGCGAATTTTGCTTTGACTCTGTGCCCAGAAAAGCAGCAGTAGGTGGCGGCACTATGCTAAGACAAAGAGTTACCACTTTGCGACGCATTTCGGTATTCTATCGACTTTGTACTCTCATGAAAGTGGAATTTTTATAAAGGTTCCAATTCGTCATTTAATAGAACATTCGTACATTGTGCTAAAAGATACATATATATACACATTCGTCGTTTTAAAGCGAGCATTCCGAAAGACAAATAATAAATAATTTCATATACATAATACAACACCCCTGATATTTGCAATATTAGTTCTGAATATTGCGAAAGAAATATCGCATTAAAAATGGCAACCAGTGATAAAACTGTAGACGATTCTCTATATCCAATTGCAGTGCTGATTGACGAACTGAAAAACGAAGATGTTCAGCTTCGATTGAATTCTATTAAAAAACTTTCAACCATCGCCCTGGCACTTGGCGAAGAGCGTACTCGTTCCGAATTGATTCCATTTCTAACTGAAACTATTTATGATGAAGACGAGGTACTTCTTGCTTTGGCCGATCAACTGGGCAACTTCACCAGTTTGGTTGGTGGGCCCGAATTTGCCATGTATTTAATACCGCCATTGGAAAGTTTGGCAACTGTGGAGGAAACTGTGGTTCGCGATAAAGCTGTGGAGTCTTTGCGTATTGTGGCCGCCGAGCACAGTGCTCAAGATCTGGAAATACATGTTGTACCCACTTTGCAACGTTTGGTCTCGGGTGATTGGTTTACTTCACGCACCTCGGCATGCGGTCTATTCTCTGTGTGCTACTCCAGAGTCTCGGAGCCTGTTAAGGCTGAGTTACGTGCTAACTTCCGTAAGCTGTGTCAGGACGAGACTCCTATGGTACGTCGCGCTGCCGCCAGTAAGCTTGGAGAATTTGCTAAAGTTGTTGAAATTGAGTATTTGAAGTCGGACCTCATTCCCAACTTTGTCCAGTTGGCACAAGACGATCAGGATTCGGTTCGTCTTTTGGCCGTAGAAGCTTGTGTTAGTATTGCACAATTGTTGCCTCAGGAAGACGTCGAACATTTAGTTTTGCCTACATTGCGACAATGTGCCAGTGATTCTTCGTGGCGCGTACGCTACATGGTGGCTGAGAAATTTGTCGACTTGCAAAAGGCAGTTGGACCAGAAATTACGCGAGTCGACTTGGTACCAGCTTTCCAATATTTGCTAAAGGATGCCGAAGCCGAAGTTCGTGCAGCAGTAGCTACGAAAGTCAAAGATTTTTGTTCAAATCTGGACAAAGCCAATCAGGTATCCATAATTATGACATCAATCCTACCCTATGTACACGATTTGGTGTCCGACCCCAATCCACACGTTAAATCGGCTCTAGCTTCAGTTATAATGGGCCTGAGTCCTATGCTTGGTTCGTACAATACCGTTGAAGTTCTGCTGCCTTTGTTCCTTATCCAACTCAAAGACGAATGCCCAGAAGTACGCTTGAACATTATATCCAACTTGGATTGTGTAAATGATGTTATAGGGATACAGCAACTCTCGCAATCATTGCTGCCAGCAATTGTTGAGCTGGCCGAAGACTCAAAGTGGCGTGTACGATTGGCCATTATTGAATACATGCCTGCCCTTGCTGGACAACTAGGCCAAGAATTCTTTGACCTGAAATTGCGTGGTCTATGCATGGGTTGGTTGAACGATCATGTTTACGCCATTAGAGAAGCTGCCACATTGAACATGAAGAAATTAGTTGAGCAGTTTGGAGCCCAGTGGGCAGAACATGCCATCATTCCAATGATTATGGTGATGTCGCGAAACAAGAACTATTTGCATAGAATGACTTGTCTATTCTGCATAAACATGTTGGCTGAAGTGTGCGGCACAGACATAACAACCAAATTGTTGTTGCCCACTGTACTTCTTTTGGCCTCAGATCCTGTGTCGAATGTTCGTTTTAATGTTGCAAAGACACTGCAAAAGATTTCACCTTTCCTCGACAGCAGTGTGATGGATTCACAAGTTAAACCCACTTTGGAAAAACTTAATACCGATACCGACGTTGATGTTAAAGATTTTGCATCAGAAGCCATAGCAGCCATAGCCGCAGCGTAAACAGCAGACAAATTCTGTGAACATATATAATATAAACATATATTTGATTTTCCAACGCTAGCTGAAACTACGTATGGAAATGAGTAAAACGAAATTTAACGATTCATGCATTACACCCGATAATGAATATTATTCTTCATTCGACCATAGTACGGTTGTCGTTGCCGTCTCAAAATTGGAAATTTTCTACAAAACTCAATACTAACCCGGAGTTTTTGAATTCATGTTTAAATTGAAGCATATATAATAAGAAATATGATTAATTTTTATGATGATTAAATAAAGCTATTAAATAACCCCATTAAAATAAATAGTAATTTATCCTATAGAGAAGCTTTTTAATAAAGAGTGATTTTTTTGAGGTTAGGATTTTCATGCATTAGTATTTGACAGATCACGTGGGATTTCAGACATGGTGTCAAAGAGAAAGATGCTCAGTATGCTTTGACATTTCATCATGAATCGTCTTACAAACGAACAACGCTTGCAAATTATTGAATTTTATTATCAAAATGCGTGCTCTGTTAAGAAAGTTCATTGCGCGCTTCCATTTTATGGTCAGTTTAATCGACCCACTGAAGCGGCTATTCGGGCTATTGTGACTAAATTTCGCACCAAATTTACATTGTTGGGCATTAAACCACCAACACGCTTACGTAGAGTGCGAACTGAAGAAAATATCGCAGCTGTATCGGCCAGTGTTAATGATGACCACCAATTTTCGATTCGTCGCCGTTCGCACCAATTGGGTCTCTGTTACTCAAAAACGTGGAAATGCCAAAATTGGACTAAGCGGATGGACCACCTAAGACGCAGCCGCGGTCAACATTTAAATGAAATTATCTTCAAAAAGTAAATGTCATGGACCAATCTAACGTTTCAAATAAAGAACCGATGAGATTTTGCAAATTTTATGCGTTTTTTAAAAAAAAAAGTTATCAAGCTCTTAAAAAATCACCCTTTAGTAGTCCTTCGCTACGTATAAAATTATATCACATATCTATGCAGGATTGTTTTTTTTTTGTCTACTTCCGATTTTGCTAATTCGTACTCGTCAGAACGTATTATTCTCGTCAATGGACATTGCATTATTTGCACTCCTGATTAATATGGGGCATAGTAAGATCTTTGTTACATGAAATAAAAGTAACTTGACTGCACTGACCATGCTTGTTTCAATGACGGTAGACTTGATTTTTGGATATTTTACTTTGCCTGGCTTGCTTGTCACTGACTTCATCTTTTGATACAGATGATTGGCCCTTGAATATAGTTAAGCTTTTCACTGACCCTATTTCTGATTAATTACTTGGAGAACTTAAATGGTAGGCAAGTGTACCTAGTATTTGTGAATGATCTCCAGTGCTTTGAAATTAGTAGGTTGCTCCCAGAAAACAATTATCACCGATGCAGTACTCTGGAGAATCTCCTGCTTTGCTAGATAATCGTACCGTTTTTTTGTTTCTATAGACTTTGAATTACTTAATTCACTTCTCCGGGAAGTTGACTGGAATTCTGTCTGTATTTGTGGTCACTATGCAGATCTTAACGTTGTTGTGGATAGATTCCATCGAATTCTAGTTACAATCAGTGGCGAAGATTTGCGTGGGTAGTACCTTGGTCTTCATGACTGGAATTATTATACCCTCACTCTATAGCGTGGGACATTTGAGACAGAAAAATGTTTGGGCCAAATCCGTTTCATGAGTTTTTAAGTTGTTTGAGCTATGTCTCTTCGTCTGGCTGGGATGTACACTGCATCAATTCAAACTTTGTACATGGTAATATTTTTCCAAAACTTAGTTTAAGATGGACGAAATTGCCACGCTCTTCTAGCTGCCACACGAATCACTCTGACCTACTTAAAATTAAAGCTCTTATAACTTCTACACGAACGATCTTAATACTCTGAAATTTGATATTTGACAATGTTTTTATAGTCGCTATACCCACCCGGAATATGCGCGATATTGTCACACTCCTTCTGGCACCACCTACACAAATTGGCGTAAGCTATGGTTAAAATAAAACTGCTTTTGCCACGCCAGATAAGAAAGAAAACAAAAAATGTTTTTTTAAAGACAAATGCGAAATATAGAAGCTCAAAATCGCCAAAAATACGATTTGAAAATCGTGCGATCGGCCATGTGATTATTAATGTAATCCATCATTCTCTATAGTTTATAATCGCCATAGCATATCTTAGTAATTGATGGTTTGGATCTGCCTCTCTTTTTCGATACTTATTATTATATTATATTGTGGTGGAGTATTTCGGAGAATATATTATTTCCATCTACCAGACAGAACTTTCGTGGTTGTGAGGATCTTACAGTTTACGTTGGGGTTTCAACGTTGCTATTTGTTCTTCTTTGTTATATCAAAGAGACTTTTAAGATCGTGTGCCATTGCTGTCTGCAGCGAACTTTTATCTTGTCTTACAGACCTTCTTACAATTTTCTCAAAATGGTTATAATCAGCTTTAGCCTATCTCAGAGCATTCTGCTCTCCGAATTCCTTCGCATATAAATTACACAGTAATTTGTAATATATTGTATTAGAACTCTTAATTAATTTCGAGTTTTTCTCAAATTGTATAACAAACTAATAACAAACGTCTATCTTACATTGCGGGTGTGTTTTTTGCAAAGGGTTTGCATCTATTTCGGTTCGGTATCCTTTTGATCGTGTGCCTTCGCATCTTACTTCCAGTTTCTGTCGCGGGAGTCGTTAAGGTAGCTTAGTTTTACAAATCATATTAAAAATGTTTTATCAATGTCCTGTTTAATCCCCTAGAGGGGATGTATTATGACTGGCCCCCATTAATTTTCCTCTCCCCAACATTTTTCCCGAACATACCTAGCCACTATTTCTACTCCTAAAGGAGGGTCACATACAAAAATTAATTTTTCGTATATGAGGAGGTCTATTTATTTAACTCCTCTCTCTCGGCAACGTCTTTGACAATATGTTTCAAATTCGACATCAGCAAATAATTTGATTTGAGTTTGCCAAAGGCTGCATCGACTAGTGTTCAGAAAAGTAACACTGTGTTGTTCTCTGACAAATCCAAGTATAACTTAAAGCTAAGCAACCGCAGGAGGATTGATGGTTCGATTCATGTATAGTGACTAAAGGATATTATGTTGCATATGTCGACGAAGAGATGTCACATCAATGCAGATTCTAACAGGATAACTATCCTAAACACACCTCCTGGCTACTAGGATTGAAGTTGTTGTTGGCCTGCTCAATTTTTTCGATCTCTATTTGCGAACTTGTGGGAGATTTTTTAATATAAAAATCAAACAAAAAAACGACAAATGTTAGAATGATTAGTTTTAAACAGTAAAAATATCATGCGAAGGAATAGCTTAATAAACCGCAAACAATTTAATATTTTGTATGAGAACTGTATATAAATCTGAATCGATCTAACTCAATTTCACCATAGATGTTTCTAGTGGAAATATAAGGCGTTGTGCCAAATTTGAAGAAAATCGGTTAAAATATGTAGTCTCTAGAGAGGAAAAAGTAAAATCGAAATTTGTGTGGGAGCTATATCTAAATCCGAACCGATCCAACCCAATTTCACCATATATGTTTCTAGTTGAATTATAAGGTACTGTGCCAAATATGAAGCAAACCGAGAAAAATATGTGGTTTCTAGAGCGGAAAAAGTCAAGTCGAGACCTAAATTTGTAATTATCTAAAACTGAACCGACTTACTTGAAATTAAATAGCGTACGTCCTTGACTAGCAAAACATACTGCCAATTTTTGTAAGGATCGGATCTTACTGCTTTCTATTGAGCTGCGCTGTTATTTGGTATCCTATCGCAGCAAAGCGAATACCATCGTTCAGGTTTTGTCAATGGCTACATTTTTTCCTCTGCCCACTTTGGCTTCCTGTACTTCGTTTCCTATATCTATACATTTCTCATTATGCCCATGAAGACTTCCATGGAAACTAAACCAAAGCCAGAGAATGTAGACTGGTTTCCAAGGTTACCATAATTTCCAAATAGCATATTATTCCATAAAATTTTTTTTGAGTACGAATTCCCAATTTTTTTGTCATATGTTCAAATACTCTCCTTTTTTATATGCATTTAAAAATTTCGTAATTTATTTAATTATTTGACTAGTAAGTGTTTAGCCATTTATTTTTTTGCAACTAAAGCATTTGTGTTAAAATTAGTTTAGGGATTTTGTTGTGTAACTTCCATTCTTCGTTTACATTTGTTCTTTTTTATTTAATAAAGACTAATTTAAATACATTTATAATTTGTTTATTTTGTTATTAAATGTTTTATTTTTGGTAGAATTCACAATTCATTTAAATGATGAAAACAACACAGCAGGCAACTAGAAAGTGATTAGCAAAAACCAATACTGCATTTAAATTCTGCCGGGGAAGGTGCCATTATCAATTTGATCGTTCCACTTCTCCACCCAGGCATTGGGGCACATCGAGTTGAAGACCTTCTTGAAGTAATTGCAGGGTTCGTAGTTCTCACCACGTTTCTTTTGGCAGCGGTGGAAATCAACATAGGATTGGTAGCAGTAGCGGGTCACGTTTTGGTTAGGGAAACGTGGATCGAAGGGGGCAGTTTCCAATTTAGTGGTCATGATTGTATCGCCTTTTTTCGACATGGAAATTAAATAGGAATTTAAGGTTATGGTTTGTTCTTCGTTCTTTCAAATGAATACAATTTCGTATGTTTTTAAAAAAATGATAAATGATACATAATCCGCACATAATACGAGAAAAGGTGGTAGGTGGGTGGATGATTTGTTATAGTTTTGTCAGCAAGCATAATGATGGAATGTTATATTTTGGATTTGTTCAAGCACCATTTGAGAGCAAGAGTAAAAGAAGTAAACAGATGGATACAAAGAGAATACACATTATTGTTAAGTCAATTCAAATTCAATGTAGTTTCTAATTGCATTTTTATTGTTAATACACAAATAGATAAATATACAAATTATAAATTGGTTGTTTTTTTTTTTCTTTTTTAGTTCATCTTTTGCAACTATATTGCTATTATATTGAATCTTAAAATTAAAATAATGTGTGTGATTGATTTTAATAAAACAGAGTAAGTATTGGTGTCTATATAGTGCTACAACAGTATTAATGTTTGCTCTCCAATCATTTTGTACTTTATAGACATGTTCTTGTTTTGTGTTGCGTTGCGTTCTATTAAGGTTTGATTTACAAAGTGATTTTATTTTCGTATTGTTGTCTACATTTTATATTGTTTACCAAGTTTTGCTTCGGAATACTCACGACTTTAAGAATTGTTTTAAACATTTAAATAAAAAAAAAAAAAACAAAAAAAAAACGTGTAACTTTAAGTCTCGAGTTTGTTCTTTTCCTTTTATATTTTTACCTCCCACTTCTCATTATTGTTATTATTAGTTTCCAGAATTAAATATACTGGAGATTTTATAGGGGGCGGACCTGCCAAAAACTACAGCTCGTCTGTGACAATATGCCCTGCTTAAATGGCTCTACAGTTTGAAGCAGTCAATGCTAGTTTCCGTGTAATAATATTTTTTGTATCTTTTACTTGATGACGTAACACCAAGTTGAAAATAATTGTGTCTAAAAATACATACTTCTCAGACAAGTAGTTTTATAATAGTTTATAAAAATATAATTTTTCATGTTAGAAGTGAACAAATATACAATTTGTAAACAAATAATGTTTTTCATTTGCAATAAATCAGAAGAGAAAACTCAGAAAAATTGCTTTGGTAATATTTTATTCTGTTATTATCAAATTGTGTTTCACATATCACAAAATATCAATCTATTTACTATGTTTGGGAAATGGAAAACTACGCCAAACCAAAAAATCAATTCGGCGCATGTTAGAATTTATGTGCTCTTTGGTGCACTTAAAATTTAAACTAATCACGTCGCCTTGAATTGATATAATTGGGTATGAATTGGCAGACGGTCGTTTCTTAAAATATTCATTTGGTGTGAATCAATTGTGTATTTCTGTTTGCGATAATGAGTGTTCTCTGAAGGCCTCGAGTTTCATAATTATTTTCCATGTTTTTTTGGTTATTTTTAAAGTATCCACAATTTTCTGTGACTTTTTTATAATCAGTATTTATTAGTAAAATGCCAAAAGGAAAAAGAGCAAATTTCGGCAATCCAAAAACTATCAATTTCCGAAGTCGAAGGATGACACCATGCAAAAAAGGAAAATTTTGTGTCCAAGCCGAAAAAAAATATTTTGTGTGCCTTGAGGCAAGCTAATTCAATAGTTAATAAGTAGTAATAGTATTTTCTACATATTTCATTTGGTTTCAAAGTAATTTTTGGAGATTGATTGACACACAATGCCACTTTGAAAATTGAAAGTGGTTTCATTTCGTAATAAAAATTCGTTTTACATTTTATGTAGAAGCAAAATTCGAATTACATTACATTTCCAAACAAAATTTGACTCTGCGACAAGTCCGGAAGAGCTACGAATTCACCATTTGAACATAAACTTATTACAAAACTAATCTGTTCTATGCTTAAACAATTATTTGAGCTACTAAAATGCTGACGACAATTGTCTTTTAAACATTTCGTCATTTTCTTTAAGAACTCTTCAACTGGGTTATAAATATGAAACTCGAAGAAGAGGGGGTTTGAAAAAATCGTTTTTGCGACATAATTCTCATTGTCTCGAGATTTTTTAAAAACATTTAATCAAATAAACATGAGCGGACTGGACTGCATAAACTTTATTCAACTCTCCAAATATAAGTAACTTTTTAAAAATGAAATTGAAGGCAGGTTGTCGCCGTGGAATATCAATGTTATGCGGACCACGAAAAAACGTTGAAAATTTACAAAAAAAAAAATGTGTAACAAAGTGACTACTCAACCCAGAACAAGCATTCAGTGAATGAAGTTGTGTACAGCGATAATGAGATAGAAAAAAATCAACAATTTTCCCAAAATTTGATTGTCATTAACATACGTTAGACACTCATGAATAATAGGATGGATCACGAAAGTAAATTGCTGCGGTCGGGTCGCCCCCAAATGAAAATTGTATTGTTTAATGATAATCTGCAAAATATTTCCGCCTGAAACGCTACTGAAAACATCTCTAAAAATCATTTTTGTCCAAATTTTATTCCTGAATTAATATACCCTTGGAAACACTTTAAATATAAATTTTTATTTGATTTGAACTGGGATATTGTCCTGGCTCAAGACCATTTTGCATCTATAGTTAATAGAATGCAAATTTATTTACAAATGGCATGGTGACATTGAATAACTCATTGGTCGTGTTATTGGACTTCAGATTTATTTTTTGTGCTTTTTCAAAGTGACATCTAAAAATTCATGTCTTGGAAACATTTTGTAAAAGCTTTTATGAAAAATAAAGAGAAGAAATCAGTGCCCTTAGAATGATGAATATCAATACAATTGATTTTGAAAAGCATGTTTTGAAAACAACAAAATAAATTTTAATTTTCTTTTTTTCTAACTTTGTGTTTTTTGTTTTGCGATTGATTTTGATTGACTTTCTTAAATAATACATTCGAATGGGATAATCTCAATCATGTTATTTTGAATGCGTGCATTCAAGTATTAAACATTTTTTAATTAAAACGTTTAACGTATTTCCTTGTTGTACTTGATAACACCGTCCGACAGTCCATATTACACTTGAACCGGATTATATACGTCTGAAACTGTAGGAAAAATTGAGATAATTGGTGTGTTCAGTTTATCATTTCCTCATCCTGTTGTCCCTTAAAAGGACTACAAATTTTTAAAGGATAACATTTTCAAAAAATAAATACTTATTGCCAGCTTACGATACCGAGAGATCAAAGAAATGTATAACTTACAACCTACGATACCGATATAAGTGTCAAATTTAAGAGGAGAATATCTGTTAAAATACTTTAAATGTCACGATTCAATCTGTATTAGTTTAGCATTAACAAGCACTACAAATTGTCCCCCATAATTTATTCATGTTTTAGTTTTTAAAGTGTAAACATGAAATGGCTGTTAAAGCTAACATAATACAGATAGAATCATGCAATTTAAAGTATTTTTAACAGATATTCTCATCTTTAATTTGACACTTATATCGGAATCGTAAGTTGTAGGTTATTTATTTCTTTGATCTCATCCAATGATAGAAGGCAAACTTCTTTAAACAGGTGAATTAAAATATAAACGACCGGTAAAGGCTGGAAATTGTTAACAAGTTGTACAATCATTATCTTTACAAAATATTGATTAATAATAAAAAAATAATACAATATGATATATAAACACTTCTATCGTGAGCATGGAGGTAGGGAAATTTCCCGAGAAATTTTCTACTCTTCTGGAGCAAATTTACAACAAATATAAATCAATAGTAAATAGGAAGGCAGAAAGCCCTTGAAAAAAGCAAACTCAAAACCACAAGTGTAATATTGAGTGATAAAATTCATTCCCGAAGAGATTTTTTCCGCGTTAGGGATGCCATGACATTTATCAACCAGGAAATTCATAGAAATGAATATCAACTAATTTTTGAAACATATTAATTTCCAATCAATTAGCAATGATACATTTGGAGAATGTAATGAAAACATGTATTGAAAATATTAAACAAACTATGTGCACTTTGCAAACCAAAACGTCTTTTTGAGGATCATAATAAGGCTGTTCTTCTTTTAAGCTGGGATGGCAAAAATGTTAATAAAGAAAAAATGTTTACTCAAAAAAAAATAAAAAAATAATAACAAATTCGCAAAAAAATAATTTAATGTTGACATTTTTTAACTTAGCCTCGATAGCTGTAAATACTTTAAAGTTATCCAGTCTAAGTCAACAAAATTTTAAAAATTATTTTTTTAATTGTGAACAATTATATTTTCCATTGAGTGAAAATTTAACATTTTATTTGCGTTTTTTTCGCAGCTTAAAGAAAAACTCATTTATATTGTGGATGAGGAGGGATATGGGGCTACTTTATCTGATTTTTTAAATATGTATATATATTTTCAAATTTATTTTTTTATAGTTATAGTTTTGGCCAATGGCAAGTTATGAAATCTATGATATCCCTTCTTTTCTAGGTATTAAATTAGCATGTATGTTGTGTGTATATGTGTTAATATTATATAATATTCATTATTAATATGTATGAGTGTATATATAGCATATATATATACGTATATGTTTGTGTACACAGATCTTAAATCTAATTAAAATTATGCTTATGAGTATAAAACAAACAAAAAAAAGAAAACTTCAAGATTCTTTGTGGAAAAGTTTAGGAAAAAACACTGCCATCACAGTTGTTGCGATCAAATGAAAAAGGAAGGAAATAAGAAAGAAACCCAAAAAAGATAAAATATGCACAGTTCAATGTTTGTAAATAGATTTTTTAAAGAAAACCGTTTCAAGTTCATCTTTTTTCATTTTCTTTAAGCCGTCGGTCTCTCTCACTCTCTGTGTGTTCGTTCTTGTGGGAGAGTTTATTTTACCAATGACCTATTGCCTTGTTCGGATTCACAAGCTGTATTTTTATATTTGTTCACTTCGGCCAAATAGAGAGACCAGAAATCCTTGGGATCACCGCTGGATTCTGTCTGTACTTTGGGCTTGGCCACCACGCCGGTTTTCAAAATCTTGCCACCTTTACGTCGACCCACAATGGGTGGTGGTGGGGCAGTTTTGCCCATGGCTGTGGCCACCAAATAGGGAGCTGTTGATGGATTGACCGCAGCAGCAGCTAGCACGGGTACAACGGGATTAACTGTGCGGGAGATCGCGGACGCTGATGTGGATGGTTTTGGTTGCAATTGCTGTTGCGTCTGCATTTTTTTAAATATTTCCAAAAATGAGCCATCATTGGCGAATACTGGATGTGAGGCTTCCGGCTTGGGCGGAGGATAAACTTTGCCTTCTTTGGCCAATGTTTGTCGCAACTTTTCCTCCATTTCACGATGTATGCGCTCTCTGTCAATTGGTTCATTTTCATCGAATCTGTAAAGAGGTTTTGAAATCTCCTTGGGTTGGGGTAATGGCAAATCTGCCAGATTATCATCTTGGCGTAGTTCGTAAGACTCCTTTGATTCTTGTGAATCATCTTCACTTATTGCCCTCAGCGACTTGTGGGCATCTTTTCTCGATTTCTCATCTCTCCTGGAGTAGTCACGGAAATGCGATGACGATCTCGATCGGGAGCGTGACTTTGAATTTGTTCGGTTATAATCTCTGTCATTGTCATAATCTCGGTTGCGGTTACGTCTATAATAGGCCGGAGATCGGGAGCGAGATCTGGAATATGATCTTGAGCGTGAATCACGGTGTCTGCGAGAACGACTAGGGCCGCCAACATCGAATCGTCGTCGAGAATAACCACGACTACGACTGCGACTGTGGCTACGGCTGTTGGAATAGCGTCCACGACGATGACTACCAACAACACCACTCCCACCACGTTTGTTTCGCTCCAATGAACGACTGCGGGAACGACTGTCGTCCCGTTGGCGACTGTGGGGCGATCTTCTGTTAGAACGACTACGCCTGCTGCCTCCTCGTCGTTCATCCAGGCGATCTCTCGACTCTATATCGAACTCATCTCGTCGTATACGTTGGCTGGACATGGCGTAGTTGCACGCCGATGTTGCGCTATTGTTTGGCCCCGCTACCAATGAGACAAGTACCTGCAAATCAGACCATCATCCTCGTAATTAGAATAGTGTGTCTACTTTTTGTCATTTCGTTTTTATGTTATACCTATTTTTCATGCTTTTTTCTCTTTAAAATTTCTTTTGGAATATTTTCTTGTTAACTTGGCCAAAATCATTTTGCTGCGAATTTCATCGATAAGCATTTCTCACTTTCTTTGTCATTTTTTATTTGGGACTTAACAAGAAAATATCACTTGTTTTTGGCATTTTCAAAAAGGTTTGGTTTTCAAATTTATGTTTTGTTGGTACATAATTTAAAGAAAAATATGAAAAAAGATATATGAACATTACTTGTGTTTTATAACAGCTTTAGCACGCACAACAGTCAGTTCACCGATGATGCGTCCAATGACGATGTGATTGATGTGTTGACGACAGCCTCTCTTTCGTGGTTGTGGTGTTGTAATCCTGTTTGTATTGATTGTGGGTTGGGGGCTGCTGCCGCTTGAGTTGAAAACGATGGTTCTTTTTTGTGGTGATCCTGCTTTGTTTTATTTTTTTAGCGTAGAAATGAAATCTTTTTGTTTTTGGTAAATCCTGTATAAAAAATGAACTTGAACGCATGAATATTTTATGTTTCCTTTAGAACTGTGCATTATAATTTCCTTTAGAAAACCAAAATTTCTAAATAATTTTATTAGCAAAATATACTTATTTCCTTCCTTTTCCATTTTTCCCTAATAATTACCCTCTTGCGAGTATATAGGACTTAAATCTAATTGACATTCTTTGGAATTAATCCAAATTTATTAACAAGAATAAAAAATTCTCGTTATGTAATTTTTTCTTTTCTTCCATTTGTATGTCTTGTGTCTCACCCTTGTTCGTACGGTGTTACATATAGAGTAGTGCACTACTGTTAATAGAATTTAGATTTTCTTTTCTTTTTCTTGGTCCGCAACACAAAACCGACAATATAAATTCTTACTCTGTTTTATTTTTTGTAAAATGAAATATATTTTTTTCTGTGGTTTTTGGTAATTATTTGTGCATACCTTTTGTAGGTTTTGTTTCCTCAAAAGAAAAATTGCTTTTTTAGAGCTAGACGCTGCGACAATGTCACGAATGTGGCTGATTGAGAATTTCGTGGCTTTGATTCGTTGGTCTTTGGCAAAATTTGCTGAATTACTCGTTGAAATTCCTTGTGAAATAATGGCCGAGTCTACACAGAGAATATGATGTACAGAGTCGTGTTAGCAATGAGGCGTTTCCACATCAAACGATGTTCGATATAGTTGGCAATGCGAAAAAAAGGTTTCTCCTTTTTGAGATCTTTTCACACTGACGGCGAAATCGAGCCTAACTTGAGGAATCAATCGAAGTACGCATATCGGGCATGCATGCGTTATACGTATTTTTGCTGTTTGCAAGATACATAGAAAGTACTCAGGTATTATATGAAAACAACAAAATAAACTGTTTTTATATATCAGCTTCGCGAAGCACACACAAAAGGCCTGCTCGATTGGGTTTATAGCGTAATATTTGTATGGAATTTACTCGCTTGACTAGAAAGTAGCTTACTACTTTTTTAGTTACCGAGCAAGGTGTTGCCAGATTTTTATCTCTGATTTATTTTAATAAAACCAATGAATAAAAATGGTGCCATCTTATCAAGTTTCTTGTTTTAAAGTAGTAAGCCCAATCGAACTGGCTTTAAAGTTAAAAGTTCACCAACAGCAAGTATAATAGACACTTTTGGAATGTATGCTTTTATTGTGTGGTGCTATAGACGAACGAAAATAAGTTACGGAAACAGGAAACATACGGTCGAATAATTTTGGCTTTGTGTAAGAGGACAATAGGATTTGGTAGTACCTGTCGAACACTCTAATACCCAATCGTTTCTGTTTTCATTCTAAGAAAATCAGTAGAATGTCGAATAATTGAATGCTGCAGCGCTGTTTACACTTGAGGTTTAATTGAAAATGAATTATGATGAAAACTTAACAAATTTAGGGCCATTTTCTCATAGTCCGATTAAAGTGCCAATTAATTTACCAAAAAAATACAATTTTAATAAATATATCCCTCAAAAATGTCAAGTCCGTATGCAAAATTTACCAGAAAGTAAAGAACTGAGTACACAGATTTGTTATATTCATCTACTTTTAGAATTTTATATCCATTTATATGACGCATCATTTTATGTTATTATATTTTGTTTTTTTTTTTTTTAATAAGTTGCATTTGAATTGATTTTTGAACAAAAATTTTTGGTATTTTGCAGTTTAAACATCAAAGTTTTTATTTTTTTATGCTATATTGAATAGATATTAGGCAGTTGAATATGATAAATTAAAGCATTTAATACATTTAATTGTTTTTTTATAAGTTGCATTTGAATTGATTTTTGAACAAAAATTTTTGGTATTTTGCAGTTTAAACATCAAAGATTTTATCTTTTTATGCTATATTGAATAGATATTAGGCAGTTGAATATGATAAGTTAAAGCATTTAATACAAAGCTATGTAGTGTGGTTCTACTAAGAAGCTTGCGCATGAACAGATGCTATATAATTTTGTTTTTCTTTATTGGTATGTACAAAAACTGAAAAAGGGCTAAATTTACGTGTTTTTTAGTTTCGGCCTAAGAAATATTTTTTGGGGTTTCGGACATACCAAAAAGGGCTAAATGTAGGCCGAAAGAGGCTAAGATGGCATCACTGCAGTGTGACAAGGCTATAAGGTCGATTTACAAATATCAGATCTCATAGTTTTTTCACACTGAATGCAAAATCAGCTTGAAGTGGCTAAGGTTGATTTACAAATATCAAATCCTTTTTTTGCGTTTTAGAAGTTACTCCGTTTCAAAGAAAATGAAGAATTATTTGGCCCATATGGTAATCCAGAGCCCCATGACCCAAATATCAAATTGGTATGGGATCTGACATTTGTAAATCGACCTTATGTCATTTCAGCTAGATTTCACATGCTGATATGATTTCACATGATATGACATGCAAATTTAACAGTTGTAAATCGAGTATGGTAATATTTTTTTTCAGACATAAGAAGCCTGTTCGATTGGGCTTGCTAGCTTATTTTTTGTATGGAATTTACTCGCTTAACAAGAAAGTAGCTTACTACTCTCTTAGTTGTGTTGCCAGATTTTTTTTGTTAATCAATTTAAGAAAAACCAGTAGGTAGCAACGTTGCCACCTTATCAAATCTCTTATTTGTAAGCTAGTAAGCCCAATCGAACAGGCCCTAGGCCTGTTATTTGTATGGAATTTTATTCGATTAACAAGAAAGTAGCTTACTACTCTCTTAGTTACCGAGTGCCAGATTTTTATCTCTGATTAATTTAAATAGAACCAATGGAAAAAAAGTTGCCACCTTATCAAGTCTCTTAATTGTAAGTTAGTGATCCCAATCGAACAGGCCCATAAATTGAAATGCAAAATACACCATATTTTCTCCCTTTGCATGTATGGAGGTGGATCATATTTTTATGGTACGTAAAAGTGAACGATATTTGAAACGATATTGATTTTGTTGTCGTTCACTTTTTCCTTTATTTAATATTTGTCACTAAATATATCGAAAACTAGTAGAGATAAGAAAATTGTGATTACATTATTAAGTTAAGTTATTCTTATAAATAAAAAATGATTCAAAATGTCATACTGGCAAAAAAGCTTTATAGGAACTATAATGATTTGTTTTATTAATTTCAACCCTAAGGGTCATTTTCTCATAGCCCGATTAAAGTGCGAATCAACTAATAGCCTTGTCACACTGCAAACGAAATCTAGCTGAAATGACATTAGGTCGATTTTTAAATGTCAAATTTGTATGGGATCTAACATTTGTAAATCGACCTAATGTCATTTCAACTAGTTTTCGCATGCAGTGTGACAGGGCTATTAGTTGATTCGCTGTAACGTAAGCATCACTGAAGCCAGTGTTACCGCTGAGAAATTTCAAAAAGTATCACAAAAAGGGGATTTCTTCAAAAAAAGTGGCACATTTGTTAGAAAAAGGTTTGTGCCACCTTGGCACACGATTTTATATAAAAAGGGTCTAAGAATCTTAAACTATTTTTTGTCATTTATATAAACTCTTGAAAATATTTTTATAATCGATAGCTCTGTAAACATTATAAACTGTTTTTTTAAATGTTTTTAAAAAGTTGTTTGTCATCGAAACTATATCTTGTGTGAAGTCTCACTTTGAAAACTTTTGTTTAGTGAGTTCATGATTTTAAGAATATAAATTTTAAATATATCTTATTTTTTGTTGACAGTTCTTGTTGAATATTTTAATAGGGCTGTTTTTCTTTAAGCCGGGATAACAAGCTGCGATAACAAAAACGTTAATAAAAATTTAATTTTTTGCTGAAAATAAAAGAAATATTTTTTCACATTGTCGCCAACTACAATATATATTTATGTATCAAAAGAAATTTTCAAACAAATATTTTGTGTCGACTTTATTGGACTTAGCCTCGATGACGATTGTTCACATTAATAGTGAAATG
This sequence comes from Polietes domitor, assembly GCA_947397865.1. NCBI lineage: Eukaryota > Metazoa > Arthropoda > Insecta > Diptera > Muscidae > Polietes > Polietes domitor. The sequence continues at coordinate 114,450,888 of OX377620.1, forward strand.
TTTGTTCGTTGTCCTGTCGCTTCGAAAACTTTAAATTCTTTATTTTTGGCTTTCGGATACACGCCCAAAATCTATTTTTCCCGGATTTTAATTTTTTCATATGGAGCTTGACAGGGAAAATTGCCACTTTAGTGGCACAACGGTAACACTGGTTGGCTGGCATCCTCTCGCTTATCTCTCTCTCACTCTCTGTGCTCTCCTGTGGTGAAATCAGCAAACTCACCACTATTGTTCTGCCTTTATGCTCTCTCATTCTTAAATTGCTCTGTCTTTATGCTCTCTCATTCTTAAACTGCAGATTCTCAACTCTGCGCTCTGCTTCTACTCCTTTTTTTAGCAACTCGCAACTCCTTCCACGTAAAGCTCCCAAAGCCCGCGACCGTTAAATGTGATTTTGATTTTATATTTTATAAATTAAATATAAATTATATATTATATTTAATTATGTTAAAGTTCAGAAAAGTGTGCAGTGAAAGGCTGCAAAGTTCGACGAGGTGATGGAGTACCTATGTACAGATTCACCTTAGCGAACAAGGCGATATGGAAGGAGATTATAGGAATCTCCAGACCATTAAATACGTCCGACCGAGTCTGTGGTCATCATTTCACCCCAGATGGTGTCGACATTAGGACCAAACGACTGCTGTCAGGATCAAAGCCCACTCTCAATCTGGGCCTAGGGGGTAAGTGGTCTTTATGATGGCTTGAATGGCGTATTCAGCCCTTCTAGCAGTTATAGGTTATAGTTGGGAGGAACTAGAAGGTGCGTGATGGAAAAAAATATTCGAAGAAATATGTAAAATTTTCAATTTTCTACTGAATTCCCGTGGGATTCCCGTACGAATTTCGAATTTCCCAGGATACGAGAAATGAAAAAAGTGGCACAAAAAAGCAAATAGTAGCACATTTAGTACCTCAATGAAAAAGTGGCATAAGAAAGTGGCAAAATTGCCACTTTAGTGGCACAACGGTAACACTGACTGAAGCAAAATAATAATGGAATGAAGTGAACGATGGAACTGAAAGAATTAAAGAACAGGAACCAGTTCCAATCGTTCCACCAAGGGAATCGTTCAATTGAACGAGTTCGTTGCGGAACGACCCAACTTAGTGATTTTTTTCTTTCCATTGAACAAGGTTGGTCGCGGACGGAGGTCTGCCCAAAGTTTTCAGCTCGTATAAAAGCAAAAATCAAAAATCATTTTCTTATTGGTTAGTGTGTGATTTTTTGTTCTTTTATTTTCGTCAGTTTGGTGGTAATCTTTGCAAAAGTGTGTTTATCTGACTAAATAAAGTGCAAAATATAAAATATACGATTCTTGATTCTTGTTGTTACAGAAAGCAAACATATAACAACACACAGACACGCCGGAGATGAGCAGAGTTTAGGGCGAAATTGGGTGATTTTTTTGCGGACGATTGTAATTGTAAATTGTCAACAAAGAGAACAATTGGAAAAAAATCATAAATCCATCCAAATCATTCTGTTTGTAGTTTAACAAATATAATTTATAATTTGTTCATTGCTTTGTTTAATTAATGTTTATGTTAAAATTTTTTTCATGGTTTGATCATTTCTATTTTCTTTCCCTTTTCTTCTCATACATACATATGTATGTGTGTACATTTATGTATAAACTAAATAAATTTTTATTGTGCGAATCTAAGATACTAATACATATTATTACAAACCAAAAGAAGAGAATATGCGAACAACCCCAAGCTCAAAAAATAAACGCAAAATCATTAACGTGTGTGTGGCGGAATTTGTTAGTTTTATGTAAATTATACGAAAAAAAGAATCTATAGATAAAGTTGCGAGGAGGTTAATTAACATTTTATTCGATTCTCCACAAGCAGAGTAGAAAACAAAAAGGGGAGTGTGTGTGTGTTTGAAAGAAACTAGAAACTAGCAAAAAGGTGACATTTCGATACTAGCCAACATTTTCACATTTCAACCGACAACCAACGGTGGTGACGACGACGACGAGACGGCAGACGGCCGCGGCAACAACAACCAACAATCACAACAACAACACCAACGAAATATCAGTGGAATATTTCTTTAATTAAGTTCACATAAAGTGTGTAATATAGTTGTATCAAATCGAATCGTGTGAGCGCAAAATTATTGATTTATCACCGTAAAAATGGCTCCTGCTCTAAGTAAATTGCGCGAAAATCAAAATGCAATTGTGGGACTGACAGGCATCTCTGCGGCCCTATGGATTATCGCCTATGGCAAAATGAACGGCAAACGCAGGTTAGTACCACTTTTAGTTTTTAGTTGTAGTGTCCAACAATTACGATGTGTTTCTTCTTTCTTTCTTTATCTTCAGTAACCACCATTTTTGCCAACCACCCAGAAAGAAATTCGAAATTCTTCAATGACCCTGGTCTGGTGTTGGTTTCTTTCTTCTTTTTTATTTTTGAAAGTCATTGTCATTGCTAAAAGTTAGCTTGTGTGAGCAGCGAGTATGAGGTCGTTGTTCGAACGATAAGTTACGGTCGACCATAGATAGTCACATTAGTCAGTTGATGGTTCTGTCTTCTCATGTGCCGTTGCCGTTAGTTGTTGGTGTTAGCAGCACAGCTGTTATGCTGCTGTGCTGGTGGCTGGTGCGGTTCAGTTCGCTGGCCGTAATCCGGTTCTTAACATGGCTCTCATTGGTTTCTTGTTAACATTTGAATTGATAGTTTTTGAAAACTTCATTTTATTTCAAGTGCATTTTAACAGAGATTTCGTATTTGGACGGTTATAATTCATGTATCTTCTGTCCTTCACCGGTTGTTTGGTAGACGGGGACGACATGCGAAGCGGTTTCAATTTCTGTTGTCGTCTACCAACCAGTTTTTCTGTTGCTTTGCATCTTTTTTTTTTGAACTCGAAATCTGGTACATTAACACACATTAGCGCCGCCAGACAGTAGGTAGTAGGTTAAGAGATGGAACCTAGTAAATTGCAATATGTATCTCATAACATCAGGTTTGTTGTTCGTTTATTCATTTTCAACAATCTCCCCTCTGCCCTTTGCCGTATTGCGCTGTCTTAAATGCTGCGCAATAGTGCAACCAGCAAACAGTGAGTGATGGACTGATATTGCGATGCGATTGCATTTTGCAGTGTTTTTATACTCTCACTCTTCACCATGGATTGTTGGTGGCAGTGTTGATACCTACATATATTAAGTTTGTAATGGTTTTTGTAACACGTTGAATTATTGATTTTGAGAATATGTATATAGTTATCGAAGCTAGATTTGAGTTTAACCCACATATGTTGAATTTTTTACTTGTTCATAAAAACAACATTTCGTGGAGATCCATAAAAATTATGTTGTTCTTTAAAAAATAATTACTATAAAGTTTGAAATGTTTAATGCTGATTCGCAAAATATTTATTCGATGGACTAAGTCGTCTGTTAGCTGAACGCTCCTGGAAGAAACCGTAAGAATCATGTATTTGCCATGTATTTGTTGTTGTTGTGTTTTTGTCAATTTTTTTCTGAATTAATAGACCCTTTAAATATAAATTTTTACTCCTGCCTACGAATAACTCATTGGTCGACTTATTGTTGTTTCATAGTGGCTATTGAAACATATTTTAGGGAGATATTTTTTAAAAAAGATGGCTAAATGATAATCATCAGAAGGAAATTGAGGCCGCAACGCTCAATTTTGTAAAAAGAGCTTGCAATTTTTGGCTCTCAAAAAACTGTTTTTGTACAGGGTTTTTTCCCTGATGTGTTATTTTGGTATTCAAAGAAAAATGCCATTTTTTTGAGATAAATGGTCGAATGTTTATTTCATAATAAAGGTATGCCGCCGTTAATAATGGTATGACGTTAATAATGAAAAACAACATCAACCAAATGGCCACCACGACCACGCTTACAGGACCATATCCTTTTCATGAAATTTTCCATAACCAAATTGCAAAGTGGCTGCCCTATGTCCTCGATAGCCTCACGAATTCTATCTTTGAGGTCTTGAATTGACGCTGGGCTGTTGGCGTAGACCTTATTTTTCACGTGGCCCCAAAGGAAGAAGTCGCAAGGTGTTAAATCACAAGATCTCGGTGGCCAATTGTGATCACCTCTTCGAGAGATAACACGGTCCGGAAACTTTTCCCGTAAAAGATCAATGGTTTCGCTGCTTGTGTGACACGTAGCGCCGTCTTGTTGAAAGTAAACGTTGTCCAGATCAATACCATCCAACTCCGACCATAAAAATCATTAATCATCTCTCGATAGCGCCATCCATTCACCGTAACTGTTGATCCAACCTCATTTTCGAAAAAGTAAGGTGCAATGACCCCGTCGGACCATAAACCGCACCAAACACTCACACGATGAGGATGGAGAGGCTTCTCAACAATAACTCTTGGGTTTTCGAGCCCCAGATGCGACAATTTTGGAATTCCGGATCATTTTCATTCATGAATTTTACTAATTTCAATGCGTTCTTGAAGCGTATATCGTTCCATTTTTAGTAATGTCGTAGTTTCTACTTGTCAAATGTCAAAGAATAGCTTTTCCTATTAAAAAAAAACATGCCGATTATATAAAACCTTCTCGTGCTGAATATGGAAAAATGTATGCAGACTACTTAATCTATGTCGGATCCAGAAGAAATGAGACTACTTTGAAAGCTAATAAAATGTATTCAAGATCGATAAACTCATTCATTCTTACAACTCAATGGTGAACTTTTGAAGGAGGTCATTTGAAATCAAACTAGATTGTCTTAGCATTTCACAACGACTCACATTATGTTTTTATTATTACAGTATCCATTAAATGGGTAAAATTAAACAGGTCCATTCCATGTACAGGCCGTATTGGAAAGTAATTAGATCAGAGTGCCGTAATGTATTTCTTATTCAAATAGTTTATTTACATTCTTTGATTAACATCTACAGTTTTCTATATTTTATTTGTATTCATATATAACAGAGTCAAAAAACAACTTATATACTTCAATCGTATATAATGAAAAATATTTTGTAATTTCTATGAAAATACAAAAAATTATATATACCACGTGCATTTTTTATCGATGAAAGTTCACAATTGTTAATCTTGAATAACCATTTAAGTTCCGCATTTAGCATTTTCTGTTATCGTCGTAGATTAGAAAAAAAAAATAGAGAATATTTATTGTCTGACCCAAAAAGTCGACGGTTAACGTTCAACAGCCTTCTATGCGACAATCAGCTAATTTGCAAAAATTGTCACGGAGAAACATTCCATTATTAAATAAACCATAGAAAATACATTTAAAAAATATTGTTTACTAATGACAGGTAAAACTGAACAAAATTGACGGGACACTAATCAATGCGTATTTATATAAGGTGATAGCAGCAGAACAAAAACAAATTCGGCAATAAGTACTGTAAAAGCAAAATATATGGGATTTGAATTACAATCGAATGAAAAAATTAAGTCAGCTGGGCTCCTGACTGATATAAACACACATTGACACTAATCAAATCGTATTAAAAAAAAAAACTAAAATAGAAAACTGTGCAACACTGAGGGTATATAAGATTCGACTCGGCCGAACTTAAATTCATTTTTAGTTTATTTCATATTTTATATTCATTGTTTTTGTTTATTTTCCGCAATTTTGCACGGTTTTGTTTCGTTTCGTTTGTATCTCTCAGTGGTCAGCGATCAGTAGCCAAGCGATCATGTAAAATAACGAAATTTGTAAACTGCAACGAAATTGACGTAGTAGTTGCTCAATGTTTGTGTATCAATGTATTATTTTTGCATACAGCACACGGTGTTCAATGAAATCTCTCAAACGTACAGACAGAGTCACCTCATTCGGGAGTTCACATGTTGTATCTATATAAAGTAATTTTAAAGTTGTGATCGTTGATTCGTCTCAAGTTTATATGATTTCCCAATTATTTGTTGTTGTAATGCGGCATTTCATCTCAGGCGAACGTTTTCGCGAATCAACTCAATATCGTGCACTGATTGAAAAACTTTTCGCGGCTATGCATCGCTATCGAATATAGCTAGCGATTGTCAAAAAATTCGCGCAGGCAATTTGTCCATGACAACATTATAATGGGTTTAAAATAAGGATGATAAAGACTAGATTTTAATAACATTTTCAATGAAATGCAAATAATATTTAAAAATAGATCAATGAGTTTTTAAATATATTTCTTTAATGAAATGCAAATAATATTTCTAATTAATTCAGTTTATTTTAATAAGTCGCTTAGAGATGAAACAAAAGTTTGGCATTTAATAATTGTCTATATTTTTATTTCGCTTATCGAAAATGCATACTTATCGCATGTACATTGTACAAGCCATTGATGGAGAACGGACTAATCAAGCTCCGATAAATTGTTGATGTCATAGTTCTATTAACAAATAGAAAGTTAAAAAATTGATTTGATTCCAAAACTTTATATTTTTAGCTGTTATTTCAGAGGCAGACACATTTTCATAATAAAGAGTTGTTTGATAACATTATTATTTAATAATATTAGTTTAAAAGCAGAATCGTCAAAGGTCAATTCTGTCAATTGCCGATGAAACTAAACAAATAGCATTGAAGCAACAAAGAATGGAAACATATTTTGACTATTGTGAGAAAGATTTTCCGTTAAGTGAGTGCTTTCGCGTATTTATCACTTAGATGTATGGCCTAGGCTATGGGCATCAAATGTTGTCAAGACTGAAGTATTTTCAGAAAATTATAGGTGCAAGGCCAAGGCAGGCGATGGTTCGTGATTCAAGTCGTCAAATATAGTCCCAACTGTTTCTTTCTGGAAAAATGTCGTGTTGGTATAAGGCGTAGGCGATGGTTAGCGATTCTTAGTCGCTGAGAAGGCTCACGCAATCATCGCCACAAGATCGTGAAAAAGTTTGCACAGTTATGTTTGTAGTGAAATATAGGCTAATAATACGGGTTAGTAATTATATATGAGGTTTATGTAACATTCTAAATTAGAATCGGCTATAAAAAAGTACAGATTATTTTTCCAAATTTCTGGTTTTATTGGAAAGGTTGAACTTTGTCATGTAATAATGGAACACAATATAATTCATATGACTACCACGACTGGCTCGGCAGCACCTCATCCGCTCAACTCATTTTTTCAGTACAGCCCAAAATCCACACCAAACAGTGACTCGTTGTGGATGTATTGGCTTCTCAATAGTCACGCGTGGTTATTGACATATTTTGCTTATTGACATAGCCACCGAGATGAAAATGAGCTTCATGATTTTCAACGTAAATTTCTTAGAGTTTGCGTCAAAGACTCACTACTTTGGAAGTACGTTTTTAATATTTCCCAATATTGTTCGAGCGTGTAGCGTCCCATTTTACAAGAGTCAAGCATAAACCTGAAAACAAAAATAAAAATGATTGTTATTCTACCTTTCAAAGTTAAAGTAACCGGTAGTTCGAATTTAAAATTATATTGATTGAATATATCGTCGGTGTGCTGAAAAAAGATCTGAAGTTCACTTTTTTTAAATGGACTTAATAATGCAAAGTCATAGACTATGCCATGTTTAAAAAGTCCCTATTAATTCCGATTCCTATTTAACCTTCTAACCTGCAAGAGTGCCTCAGGGCTTATTTTTACAAAAACAAACTTATAATGGTACTTCGAACAACGGACATAGATAGTAACACTATTGTACAAGCACCAAACGCATTATAACTTTTGGTTTAGAATTTAATTTCAGTTTGTGCACGAAGTCCGAAAAAAACAAAAACACGTGAAATATTGTGTGTGAATTCTTTTTATTCCAAACTAAATGAAATGTGAAAAAATAAAAATTATTTTGTGTGTAGAGGACACAAGGCACTCCTCACCTTTTGTCATCTGGCTCTCGAACTAAATCAGCAAATGACTTTCTGATTCTTTTTCTGAGTTTATTTGAGCACAATTATCCCAGAAAAAATATCGCAATATATATTTTTAATTATTAAAAAATTGCCGTTTAGAGGGCTAAAGTACTTTTCTTGTTATTGTATGAAAACAATTCATTCATTCTTTCACCCAAAAGTGTGGAGCAATAAACTTTAAGATAGATAGACTATTTCATAATCTTGGCCTTTAAGTTTTCATATCGAGGGCTTATATTCATAAGTGGCTACGAACCATTTTCTCGAAAATGAATTTTTGATGCCAAAATATTCTCAGATTTGGATGTCATCTGTCATATAAATTTGGAGAAGAAATTTTTTTTCTAAAGCCATTTTATTTTAATTTTCTGATTTGGCTATCTACTCACACGTTAATTTGTGACTGCAAAAGTGGCTATGAACATATAAATACTATAGTTCAAAAATTGAGCAACATATAACTGAAGGTTGTAATTCGCTACAATGATTTTGTTTAAAGCATTTTTCTAGATTTAGGGCATATCGCATTATCAAATTCCACCATCTCGCGGTTAATAGCATTTTGATTCCCATGTTATAAGGCTAAAATAGGATAAATAGTGGCTGTAAAGTCAAAAATTGTGAAAAGTATCTTTAGAAAAACTTTTAACTTTTTATCGTATTGAGAATACCAGAATATTTTTATGGCATATGATTGCTGACTTCATTCGGAATATTTGTGTCAGAAAAGTTTCAGAATCCTGAACAGAGAAAGTTAAAATATAAGCAATTGCAACCGCGAATTTTAGATTTTTCAATAATTGCAGCGATTTTCGCGACTGGCTACATACATATATGTTACAAGCGAAATTGGTTCTTAACAAACAAAAATACCGTCGGATGCGTTGGCTATATCGTGAGAAAAGTCATAAAACAAAAATGTCATGTGTGAAAATCATTTTAGACATATTTGCCGCGAAAATGAAAATATTCCAAAAATATCCTATTTGTATTTTTGTTTACCGTGCCCTACCGCAATATCCACTTTTTGTAAACAATTTGGAAAAAAGAGATAAAAATGGTACCAATCTGACGGATGAAGCTGGAATCTTTAAATTCGCTGTTTCTATAAATGCGTTTTCTATACAACATTGCCAAGATTTCATGAAAAACGTTATCAAGTTTACAATAAGTCTAATTTATATATTTGAGCTTTAATGGCTATGTGCTTATTTCAAAATTCATGATTCATAATTATTCTTAAAATTAAGGAGAAAATCAGTTTTTTCGCTCTCCTGAAAAGCTGTGTTTTTGTTCATAGCCACTTATGAATATAAGCCCTCGATATATGCTTTAATTTGGTAGTACAGCATTCGATTAAATTATTTCCATTAAACCACAGTGGATGCACATTACATCCTTTCCAGGAATTTTTCAGTTTTTGGTAAAAATCGATATTTTCAATATTATTTCAGAATTTTGGCACATACACAGTGGAACTATACGCTACTAGCTTTCATTTGGTTGTACACCCATGGACTAAAGTATATCCATTTGGCCACAGAGGACGCACAAATCATCCTCTACAGAAATTCACAAATTTATTCTAGAAAATCTAACTAGAATGTTATTGTGGTGTGCACAGTCAATATCACAATATGAATAACTGAATAATTCCTCTCGCATGACATTGAAAATATTTGGTGAACGATATACTCATATAATCCCATCTGCTTATTGTCTTTCTCTCAACTGTTTTATATATTTTTATTATATTATCACTTATCAACGTCAATGTGCATACATACGAACGAGTATATAGGCATATAACTTTCGCTGCATACGTTCATTTTACGGCCTGTAGTATGCGTTAGTTAATTATATTAATCTACCCCTACAAACACACACAGCCACACAAATTATAATTATTTCACTCTGTTTGTAGATTACATAAAAGTGCTATAGTACAATTCACTTCAAGAGTTCACAAGTCCCCCCACTTTATATTCGAATATATTCGACTATTGGCCTGCCTTTAATTTGCTATTCAAATTAGGCGGGGGAATATACGAAATGAGAAGAAAAAAATCGTTCTGTAGTAAAAAAAGCTTCTTTAAAAACAATTAACGTCACCGCAAAAAAACGAACTACTTTGATTTGGGTGAATCATGCTTGTGATTTTAACACCATTTATAATCACTCGGGATAAAGTGTGTGATGAATGAACTAAAATGGGGTAAAAATATGTTTAAGTTGCTTTAAATTTATTGAGACTTATAATTTTCTCCGATAATAGTTCATGAAAACTTAAAACTATCCTAAGTGTGGGTGGGTGTGGATAATAGCGATTGCTCCATGCACTTGCAGTGGATTGTAAAGCCATTTCTGCTGTAAAGTAATGCAAGTGCTGTAAAGTAGTGCACTTGCCTAGAAGATATACAAATAGGATGTGTCCAACAAATTAAGACTCTTTGATTGGAACAGACCCTAGAATTGCACCCTGCAGTAATTTGTAGAGACATTTCTACTGTAAAGTGATGCAAGTGGGTTTCAAGCACTTGCCTAGGAGATAAAAATCGAATGTGCAATTACTCTGACCAACAAATTAAGACTTTTTGATTGGAACAGGCCCTAGCGACCCTATAATTCTGAAAGGCCATGTTGAGTAGACCATTTTTGCAGAATAAACTTATAGTCCAGCTGAACTGAGTTTCTTTTTACAGTGGATCGAAATTTTCATTTTTTGATCGAAGGGAGCATTATACTAAGTGTAAAAAAGTTTTGTAAATTAATGCCTGAGAGAATTCTTATTATCAGAACTATATTGTGGAATTTTATGTGGATCATTTTTGTGGAACGTCTTAAGTCTCTAGCTCTTCTCTTTAATGGTCAATTTGACCCCTTTTTTCGATAAAATCGAAAAAATCCTTTCAAAAAAACGAAAAAATTTGCCGGAAAATTTCAGTGGGGTCACCAAAGTCTCCATAGTTGTAATAAAATCTTAACGTTTAAATATCAAAATTACAAAATTGTACAAAACAAGTAAAAAGGCGTTAAATTCGGCCGGGACGAATCTTATATATTGGATTGCATTTCTCAGCCTATTAAAGGCTGTCGACTTCACGTATAAGTGCACTAAATATTAGGAAAATAACGATTTTTGCTGATAGCAATATTTGTTAAAAAATTGTTATGTTTCATTATTATAATATTGAAATAAGATTAACTAATTTAATGACCACGCCTACTTATTGGACGTGTCTACACATATGTTTTTTGCTGGATAGCTCTTGACTATATATAGCAAAGTACGAAATTCCATCATCTTTCGGGTTCACAATGGAATGTATATTCTAATCCATCTAATTTCACGACTCTAGCTACAGACGTTTGCTTGGTATCAGTTTTACCTCTTTTATCCAATTTTATCCCTAAAAGTACGAATATGGAGAAATACATTTGTTTTGTGCGTTACTAAGTCAGTAAATATAATTTCATCATTGCCAGTCATTTGATACCATTTTTATCCCCTTTTGACTCGTTTTCCATAAAAGTACAATTTTACGAAGAATCCTTTATGTTGCACTTCTAAGCAATCAGAGGAATGCATACGGCATACTTTATGATTATCTGTCTGCAGCCATTTGGTCGGCACTAATTTTACCCCTTTATGGCTCTAAAACTACGAGTATCGAAAGACTGCATAATATTTCAAATCTACGCAACCTGGTACCAATTTTAACCCTTTTCTCTCCGCTTCCCCATAAAAGTAATGTTTTTGATAATTTCCTTGATTTTGTAAGTCTCCATTTTCCCTTATTCAACATTTCTCCCTTAAAAGTACAAGTACAAATATCAATTTATTTTACGACATTATTCTAGCTGCTGACGTTTTGTTGGTATCATTTTTATCCCTCTATTCTCATTTTACCCATTAAAAGTGTACATTTGAAAAAAAGACAGATTTTTGTAAGTCTCCATTTTCCCTTATTCAACATTTCTCCCTTAAAAGTACAAGTACAAATATCAATTTATTTTACGACATTATTCTAGCTGCAGCCGTTTGGTTGGTACTATTTTTATCCCTCTATTACCATTTTACCCCCTTAAAAAGCACTCATTTGGAAAAAGCCTCAATTAGAGGAATATACACACCGTATTTCTAGCTGTTTTCGTTTGATAGGTGCTATTTTTTTATCACTTTTTGCGCCATTTCACCCCTACTAATAAACATCGCTTTATTGAGCACGTTTATGCTATAAGGGGAATGTAAATACCAAATGTCAAGTAAATATAAGCACACATTTTCGAAAAACTTGTTTAACTACTCGAAATATTAGGAGTATTTTCGGTCCTTGTTAGGGAAAAAATTTTCCCTCTGGACCGATTTCGCCCAGTTTCAATCCCTTCCGATCTACAACTATTAGACGTATTCTTGGAAAATTTGGAGTCATTTCCTTTCAATGCTAGCTTGCTTTCAACAGACATGCGGACGGACATAGCTAGATTGTCATATAATTTTATGTTGATCAAGAATATACTTTATATGGATCCAAGTCGATATTTCATGTGTGTTCAGTCCAAGTGGTAGACAGTCGCGAAAATAGCTGCAATTGTTGAAAATTATTATTATTATTAATTATTATTATGAATCACAATACAAAGTAAATTTGTATTATAATTTTGGGTCCAGGGATTGAGCCGGGGTGACTAAGACCATTGTAGCTAGTTATTGCAGCGACAGACCAGAGCCTCTGGTGGGAATCGAACCCACAACCCCCACGCTGATAGCCGAGCACGCTACCAACTCGGCTGCAAATTATTATTCCCTATTTTATGTGCCATAAAAAATATTTTTGTAATCTCTATATGATAGAAAAGCACTTTTCACAATTCTTGACTTACATCCAACATTTATCCTATTTCACTGTTATTTAGCAGTGTTTAAAAAGATTTCTAGAACTAGAGTATACCGTGTTATCAAAATCTATCATATCGCCGTTTATAACATGTTCTTCCCAAGTAATCAGGCTATTGGACAGTGTTATTCATTTAATAATTTTTTGAGGAATGGCAAAATTACTAAAATATTTTGTAAGAAAATTGTGAATTTATATGAATTTTAATTTTCTTCAAAATGTTTGTAAAATATAGTCTGCAAGTGTGTGTGGAAGTAGTTATTTTTCAACTTTCATTCGAGGAAGTACTTATTTCTTTACAATCCCTTTATAAAAATAATTAGAAACGTATCCAAAAAAATAAGTAGTGAAGACTTTTGGTTTAACCTCATGTCCAACATTATTTGGTAATAAGAGTTTTTGCTAGGTAGTGCTATCTAATTGCAGCGTATTACGTTATTAAGGTTCTAATTTTACTTAGAGGTTAGAAATATTTGTATGAGAGGTATAAAAAGGGGCGAGACTCAACCACCCATGTTTGACTACTTATTGAGTTGCCCTCGTATTTCTATCACTATTCATATTATTATTATTAGCAGGTGCTGGAGAGTATTTTGATTCTTTAGATTTTTGTGCGTCGCTAAATTCTATTTCATTCGGGTGTAATGACCCACAGTTGAGCTGAAAGAAAAATAACCACAACGTATTATAAGACTATGTAACAACAATTGAATGATGAATGATTCTTGCTCGAGTGTGTGGACTAAAATTTCCGAAATGGAACCATATACACTAGAGCGTACCAGGTTACAAGTAAAAAAAAAAAGTTCGCCGTACACCTTCGAATATGAAGTATTATTGAAAGGTAGTTTCAAAAAAATTTTTTTTATTTTTTTATGCCGAACGTAGGGGTCGCGCTTTTACATTTTTCTATATAACTTCTGCATTTATAAACGGATTTTAAAGTGTGATACATCGATGTTTTTGTCCGATTTTTTTGTCTTTGAAGTCATTGAGCTCAAACATGATTCATGATTTTATGCGAGCTTTAATTTTCGATTATTAGAGTGGTACATTAGGGTAGTAGCAACTGAGAAATGATGGGTAAGTACCAGAAGGGGGTGCTTGAGCTCAATGCAAAAAAATCGGCCTCGTCGAGACAAAAACATCGATGTATCACACTTTAAAATCCGTTTATAAATACAAGTTATATAGAAAAATGTAAAAGCGCGACCCCTACGTTCGGCATAAAAAAATAAAATTTTTTTTTTTGAAACTACCTTTCAATAATACTTCATATTCGAAGGTGTACGGCGAACTTTTTTTTTGAGGTACGCCCTAATATACACTCATCATCACAATGGAGATATATCCGTAAAATGTGTGTGGTTGATAATCAAACTCAAACGCTAAACTTTTATTTATACCAATTGATGGTGCTATATAAAAAAAAATTTCGTCTATCCACTGGCAAGTATGTTTCACGATCAAAAGCCAAAAGGGCAGTTCACAAAGTAAATCATGTAGTGTGTTCATCGAACATGTTTGATTGGGGAATATTCTTTTTGTTTTTGGTGTGAAAAAAGGTGTTAGATGTTCTTCAATGATTTCGAAATTGTACTTCGGTACAAAAATTTGTGAATATTTAAGTAATTCACAAACTTGCTCTTGTTAATGCCACATACATTCAGAGGGCACCTGTCTTTGTTCAGACTTTCAACCTGTATGGCCTGTTTTGTATAGATAAATATCATAAATAATTTTTGATTTATTGAGGCGTGGTAGATGATAGCCTAACGAATATTTTTTCACACTTGTTCCATTCCAGACTTTATATCATAATTCATAATTTCAGAAGTTTTTTATAGGAATATGGCGATATCTTTTAAAATATCGTTGTTTGGACTGAAACACTACGCCGCTCAGCGGTTCAGAATCAAAATCCACCGGCCAAGACTCAATAACTTTTGATTTAGTAAACTTTTTTAAGTTCTGTAAAAAATGAAATTAGACAAGGACCTAACGATTATTTTGAGGTACATATTAACATTGAAAATCGGCCATTCGGATATTTTTTAAATTAGCCGAAAGGAGATTACTTTTCGATTTAAAAGAAAAGTTTTTTTATTTTCTTTAACATTATTTTTCGCATTTGTTCATAATGCACAGATTTTTTTTAATATAGATTTTCATATTTTGAAAATTGAAAAAAAAAAATGTAATTTATTTTTTCGACTACCCCGAACTGGAGAATCATATACATATTTGGAAAGGTTGAGTGATCCCGTTATTTCTCATTAGCTTTTGCATTAGTATGCAGCTAAAAAGATGAGCAAATTTCTTTTATCCCAAAGCTAAATTTTATGCCAATCGGGAACTATGCCAAAAAACCCTAATACAGGGTGGCTGATGAATGACACTACATTAAGAAACTAAAATAACTTTTTGTTTAATTCATGTAAATTACTTTTTCTTTGTTCATTTGACAACCGATGCATTTTTATTAAAACTTTTTAACGGGTTTAAAAATAAAATAATTTAAATGACATGACGATAGCCGGTGACGTATGTGCAAAATTCATTATTCATTACATCCTGCAGAGTTGCAGTAAGAATTGTCTCAATTGTTGTTCGAATGTATTGCTTTAAATAATCAATTTTTTTGATTTGGTTTGTAAACTTCCAGATGAAATAACCCCACAAGAAAAAGATAGGTGCAGTGAGGTCACGAGACTTTGGGGGCCAACGAAATGTCGAGTGTCTAGAAATCACCTTCTTGGGGAACTTTCGCAGCAATTCTCTCTCATAGCAGGACCTGGCTATGTGACAAAGTCGCATCATCCTGTTGAAACCACACAGTGTTGAAAGGGATTCACTTTCGATGCAGTTCTGCAAAGAATAAGTCCTTTAAGAACATCATTAAGTAGCATGGTAACAGTATTCATCAGCCACCCTGTATACCTAATTTTGCAGACAAATCGAATTAATACAGATAAACTGCACGCACAGTTAGTACTGCAATTCATTGAGGTGTAAACATTGTCATTGTTTTATCATATAAATTTATTTTATAGATACTATTTTACTTTCACATAGAAAAAGTGGTTTAGTCGCCAATAATTTGACGAACTTTGATTTTTTAATTTATTACTCAACTCATATAAAACGAGAATTATTTCTTAGGAGGTAATAGAGCAGTTATACTAAACACAATGAATAATGTTCATGTATGTATGAAGAAATTGACATAAATTATCTTAATTTAAATCCAGAAACATTAAGAAAACTACTCTTACTTAGTTAGTTTTCCTTTTCTAAAGGAAAATTCAACTGAACTGGAGTAAAATTGTTGAAGTATGGATTTTGCTCAGATTTCGAAATGTTTTTTCTGAGTGTATGGGTGAGTATGGTGAGAGTTTGCATCTTCTTTTTGAAGTCTAACAAATTTTCCTGAACTAATTCGTAGATAGCAAGTAAGTCTAAAGGTTGAGATCATTTTGAGCAATTTACTCTCTGAAATCTGTAGTTTTTTATTTGGCATTTTGCCGAGAAGACCATACTCGAGCGTAGTAAAATATTAATGGTAGTATTAACATTTTACTAATTATTTTCCTGTTTCCAATATTAATACTACGTGAACTAGTCTCGAGAAAATAATCTTTTCGCACATTCTCGAATAAGAATCGAATCGATGATAGAACAACAGGTTCTCTACAACTGGTCCATTGCAATTGACAATTTTGCTGGAATTCTTGAAACATTTCAATATATCAATGTCGCATAAATCTCTAATCTTTTACAATAATGCATCTGCTCGTTTTGCCCTGCTGAAAATGCACAAAAATGGAACTGCAATGCAATCAATTTGCAGGTCCGTTTTTTAATAGAATATAATTGCCGCCTGTGATCAAACATCGTGTGTTAGATTTGACTTTTTTTTCGAAATATTCAAATAACCCAATATTTTTCGATAATAGTTTATGACGAAAAAAATGTTGCTATTATAGGCTTTATAGTTCGAAAACATTGAAAAAAGACTTACACGTTTTTTCGACAATTCCCCATAATATTGTTATCTTTGTGATAGCTTATCTAATTGTGTTTTCATTGAGCGCAATCGGTTGCCACGCCACTGGTTTAAATAAATGTGTTTTTTTTTTTATTAAATTTACATCACGAATCATTATTGTAAATGTGTCGACAATTAATCACATATACACGTATGCATTTCAATCGATTCCCTGCACTATTCTACATACACACAAAGTGAGCACATACATGTTTAAACCACATTTCAAATGCGGTGCATATATCCCCCTATGCTGATCTGTAATTTCTGTTAGTGAACTTGACGTTTAATAATAAATGGAGGTAACAATTAATGCTAGCTAGTTACCTACGCCAGTTTTCAATCGAAATTAGATTTGTGTTAAAAGTTCCCCGTCTAGTGGCAGTAAGAATCGATTGAATCGGTTCGGGGAATTGGGAAGTGTTAACTGATGGTGGCTAATTGATTACATTGAACTATTTCTGTCCGTCTGAATTTTCGACCTTTGAATAGGCGTCATCATCACAATTGAAATAACTCGTGGCTAATAAGACTTACCTATATTACATATGTTCCTTTGTATTGTGAGATGGAATCCTCACAGTGGTTGGAAATAGATTTTATTTTGGAAATAATTCTGTAGACATGACATTTCACACAGGCAATTTTGAATAGTATCCAAAACGAGAGTCTTCATCCAATTCGGATAATATTATACTTTAGAAAGTGCCTACAATGGAATGGAACACACTCATCTTTTATTATTTCCTGTACTTTGGAAGTAATACACAACCAGAAAATGTCTTCTATTTTAATGTCATCTAGCATTCGTTCCCGGGCCACGAAGTTGAAATAATTTTGAATAGTAGCCAAAACGAGAGTCTTCATCCAATTTGAATAATATATTCTACTTTAGAAAGGCTGTCATGGGAATCATTTTAGCCATATCTCCACGAAAATTAAAATTTTGTAAAAAATCCAATGTGAATTTTTTGTTTAGCATGCTCTACCCAAATTTCTTGTCGATAAAGATCGAGCTTCCAAAAAACATGGACGAATTTTAACCGTAGTATTTTTTGGTATGAGTTGGCTAGTAATTTTGCTCTATTTACAACTTTGGTGTGTTTGCAATTTTCCGACAAATTTTTTTGTAGAATATTTTAATCCTTAAATGTCCTTTTTGAAAGGATTTTTTGATTTTCTCTAAAAAATTGTCAATTTCATGAAATTCCACAATGTACATACTTCTGACCTTATATCTATCTATCATATCTTCGACCAAAACTTTGACTCCATATTAAAAGAAACTCAGACCAGCTTGACTATAAGTTTGTTCTGGAAAAATGGTCTTCTCAACATGCCCTTCAGATTTATAGGGTCGCTCTTCTGTTCCGATCAAAAAGTCTTAATTTGTTGGACAGTGTAATCAATTATTTTCTTGTTGAAGCATATAAGAGTTCTTGGGACTTAATGGTTTACATGTACATAATGTCGACGCTCTCCAATATGGCGGTAATATGTACCGTCGAGCAGAGCTCGAAACATGATGGTATGTGTATGTGGAAACAGGCACAAGCGCTACCCTTTAAATTTGTAATCGTAATTTTCCATATTTTAATTTAAATGACAATAAAACAATTAAGAGTTATAAGTAAAATAGAAGAATAATAGCAATAGATGGACATCGGAGGTAGATAATAAGAAATAGTTACGTACAATATTACGGCAACAATCATATTCGTATTGCACTAGTAACCCCAATTGGAGGTTTTTGTGCGGCTACGGATTACAGTGTCGTTCATACATAACGTGACCATTTCTTTTTGGCCAAAAAGCGGGATATATGAATTCAAAAAGCGGAATTTGGCGGGATTTTGTAGAAAAAAGTGGGATCGTGGAACTTGTGAAAATATAAAGATCGACTATTTTAATGTATTCAAATAGCTGGGTTTAATTTTTTGTTATTTTAATTTGATTTTCTTTATTTTTTTATATGTTCAGGAGTTTACAAATTTCAACAGCTTGTACCAAAATATACACCTGCCAAAATGTACATTAATTTATATTTTTTGTGATTAGGTTTTTTTGTAATTTATCATTTATTAGTTTTGTCCAAATTGATTTTTAAGAATAACCTGTTAATTTCAACTGGGCCCTTCCCATATTCATATTTGTACTAGGATCGAAAGTAGTAGTAAGTAATAGCTGTTTTAGTCGTATTTGGTAGGTCATGTTTACCTATTTTGGATATGTCAGGTCAGATCAGGTACGGATATCTTAGAGATCTAAATATAATTTTAAACAAGTAAGGAAAGGCTAAAGTCGGGCTGGGCCGACTCTTTGATTCACTCCACTATCTATCCGAATACAATTCAATTCGCTGAAAAAGTGAAAACGGGAAGGTTTTTTGTATCCTGTAAATGTGTGTGTTTGACAAAAAATGTTAAATCGGAAAGGACATTTGTATGAGGATATATTGAAACCTGGAACGAAATAGGTGAAATATAAAAATCGGTTAAACTTTTGGGAGCAACATTTGTATTTGGGCTATATTTAAATCTGAACCGATCTTACCCACTTTCACCATAATTTTGTTAGGTTGGACTATAAGATATTGTGCCAATTTTAAAGAAAATCGGGTACAATATGTGGTTTCTATAGCGCAAAAGTCAAATCGGGAGCGACATTTGTATGGGTGCTATATCTAAATCTGAACCGATCTAGCCCGCTTTAGCCACAGGTGTTTCTAGTTAGATTATAAGATGTTGTGCCAAATTTAAAGAAAATCGAGTACAATACGTGGTTTCTAGAGCGGGAAAAGTCAAATGGGAGCGAAATTTGTATGGGGGCTATATCTAAATCTGAACCGATCTTACCCAATTTCTGCATAGGTGTTTCTAGTTAGATTATAAGATGTTGTGCCAAATTCAAAGAAAATCGAGTACAATACGTGGTTTCTAGAGCGGAAAACGTCAAATCGGGAGCGACATTTGTATGGGGGCTATATCTAAATCTGAACCGATTTGAACTATTTTCTTCATGTATGTTCCTAGTTTAAAAATAAGATGTTTTGCCAAATCTGAAGACAATCTGATACAATATGTGGTTTCTAGAGCGGGAAAAGTCAAATCGGGAGCGAAATTTGTATGGGAGCTATATATAAATCTGAACCGATCTGACCTATATTCACCATGGGTGTTTCTAGTGGAAATATAAGATGTTTTACCAAATCTGAAGACAATCTGACATCTGGTTTCTAGAGAGCAAAAAGTCAAATCGGGAGCGAAATTTGTATGGGGGCTATATCTAAATATGAACCGATTTAATCCATTTTCAACACAGATGTTTCTAGTTGAAATATAAGAAGTTTTGCCAATTTTAAAGAAAATCTGTTGCAATATGTGGTATCTAGAGTGAAATTCGTATGGGGGCTATATCTAAATCTGAACCGATTTTCTTCAAATTAAATAGCGTTCGTCCTTGTCCCGAAAAACTTCATTGTGCAAAGTTTCATTTAGTGATGTCTACAATTGCGACCTGTATCGTGATTACAAGAATAGATGGACAGACGGGCGGACGGACATTGCTAAATCGACTCAAAAAGTGATTCTAAGTCGATCGGTATAATTAACAATGGGTCTATCTCGTTTCCTTTTGGGTGTTACAAACAAATGCACAAAGACATAATACTCTCGTGGAGTGTATACAAAATTCAACTAATTTCTAAAGTAGGTTAAGTTTTTGTTAAGTTCCGGTTTTTTTTATAGAATAACGAATGTAATTTGTCTTTAATAATGTTGTTTAAAAGGCTTCCAATTAAGCGTGAATCTATAAAGATCTATATTTTATTCTTGTAGAAATAACATTCTACAGGTCAAACTTGTTGAACATAAAAAACTCCGCTACTAGAATATTGAGTAAGGTGATTTTTTATATATCATTATAGTATCCTTTTTTAAATTTTACATTCTAGCTCATTAACCCTAGAAAGTCATCCTTATTTTTTGTACACTAACGTTTGTACACTGCGCGTCGTCATTTTGACGAAGGATGACGGTGCAGGGTTAATCTTCCTTTATCTTCGCCGCAACATAGAATTCCATGTTATCAATGTACAGTTTTATTAACAATCTTGATTATTCCTTTAGAAATAAAGACGAAGTCTAAAATAAGGAAAATTTTTTAAATTGTGGACCTTTGCCGGTTACCAGAAATGTTTATTTGGCAACTTTGAAACTGTAACGTACCAAACAAATGTAAAACGAAAAAGCGGGAATTGCTGGACTTTAATTAAAAAAGCGGGATGCACAATTTAAGCGGGTTTAAGCATTAAAAAACGGGTTTTTTCGAAGTTCGCACTTTTTGGGTTTTAAAGTGGAAAAAGGGGATATAAATTGCACCAATCAAATGATCGCATCCAGGGTCATGAAATTCGGAGTATACATTCCTCTGACTGCGTAGGCACGTAAAACAAGGAGATTTTAGAAAGTCGTACTTTTACGGGGGTAAAATGGGAAATAGGGGATAAAAATTGTACCAGCTAGAATCATGGAATTCGGTGTATACATTCCGTGAAATAAAAAGATTTTTCCAAATTCGTACTTTTTTATTTTTACGGTAAAAATTGGTTGAATCATGAACTTAGGTTATCTGGCACTGTGTACGTGAGGGATAATGGATTTTCAAAATGTGTACTTTTGAAATTAAAATAGAATGGAAATAAGCACCTATACCAATATTAATGGTATTTAAGCTTTCTGAAGACCTTGGCTTATAAGCACGGTATAAAATAATGAAATTTATATTTATTTATAAAATTATTTTTCCAACATTTCTCTTTGTTTAGATTCGGCTATATTAAAAAGATTTAATATTTTCCTTTAATGTTATTGCACTTCTACGAAAATCGAGCCTCTGTGGAATGCAATCCATGATGGATGGTATATAAAGTTCTGCCCGGCCGGACTTTACTCCGTTTTTGCTTGTTCTTGTTTCTATATGTTTTCTCCTCCCTCCCGCCTAACTACATTGAATGAATGAATGAAGGGTCCGTATAACTTATTACCTTTGTACTTCCCCGAGAGCTGTTATAAATGCTTATCTTCTTACATGTGGTGTACTTTTGGCGATAACCCGTGTGGACTGGACTGGGTTGTAATTGTTAGTTAATAATCACTCAATTTAATCTCGCGTATATAAAAAAGAACATTTAGTGTTGTTAATATCAATGTCCCCACTCATTACATTCAAATGAATGTACAATTCATTTATAATTCAATAACTAGTCCAGACGAAGAAAAAACTATAATACTGCATTTACCCTTGTGTACGCTCAACAATAAAAAGTCGTTAAGATCATTAAATAAATTCGTAGTTTAAACTTGGAATAAAATTCAGTTTGAGTACATTTTAGTTTGTTCGAAAATTTAATTAATTTTTACTTGAATTTACTCAATTTTTTTGCTTGAGTGTATTATACCTATACATGTCACTTTTGCCCTATGTATTTATTTTGTAGCCAGACATGGACTTTTAGACCGCCGACATACTTGTAGTCGTTACATTTGTTCAACCAACACCACCATTGGTGATAACGACAAGCTCTTATTTAATTTCATTTATATTTTTATTGCATCGATTAAAGTGTGAAAGGTAACTAGTAGGCAACCGTAATTTTTGGCAGATATTGTTTTATACCCTCAATCATAGGAAGAGAATGAAGAACTAGTTCGTTCCAAAGTTCTTCGTTCACCACAAAAAAAAATATATATCGTCATAAAATGCTAAGGTGATCTATATAATAAAGAAATAAAGAAAACCTTTCCAAATGTGTACTTTTAGAGGGAAAGGGCATAAAAATGGTACAAATCCAATGGTTGCAGCTACAATAATGAAAATCGGTGTATACTTCGCTCTGGGAGACTCGAAAAATAAAGCGATTTTTCGAT
The DNA here is from genome assembly GCA_947397865.1 of Polietes domitor. Lineage (NCBI taxonomy): Eukaryota > Metazoa > Arthropoda > Insecta > Diptera > Muscidae > Polietes > Polietes domitor. Next base: position 114,473,651 of record OX377620.1, read on the forward strand.
ATTCGAACTTTTAGGATCAAAATGGGCAAAAAGGGATAGAATTGGTACCGACCAACATATGTAATTTTTGGAAATTTTTTACTTTTAGGGAAAACGGGCGAATGGGGATAAAAATTGTTCATATATCGATCATATGGTTGCAGTTTCATTATAAAATTCTATTTGTACATTCATCTGACTGTATAGATGTGCAAAATAAAGAAAAACTTTCAAAATTTGTATTTTAAGTAAGAAAAAGAAGAAGAAAAGAAGCGATGAAACTCAACAAATAGTTGTTACTCCGTCCAGTTTCGCAGAAATCTCAATTTTAGTTCAGGGTAATAATGGGTTAAATGTATGCAGAATTTTAGTAAACACATTAACTTAATTTTTTAGTTAAAATTTCCTAAGTGGATTTTTCCGATACATCAAATTCTTACTTTTTCTTTCTTAAAACCTTAGAAATTTTCTTCCACAGCAGTATGAATTTACTCAATTGTAAGAATTTGTATACCCTCACTCTACAGAGTAGGAGGGTATATATCATTTGGGACAGAAAAAAGTGTAACGCATTGAAGAAGTGACTTAAGACCCCAAGTATGTTTGGACCAAATCCGTTTCACGACTATTTAAGGTGTTTGAGCCATGTCCGTCCGTCCGTCTGGCTGGCTGGTGTACACGATAACTCTCGAAAGGATTTAAGGAATCGATTCAAACTTTGCACATCGTAATATTTTAGTTTAAGTTCGAAGATGGGCGAAATTGCCACGCCCCTTCTTGTACCTCCCGTACAAATAGTCCATATACCTATGTTAAATTAAAGCCCATATACCATCAGCTATAATTTGGTATTTGATAATGGTTTTATAATCACTTTAAGCGTACAAAATATACGCCCCTTCCTGTACCTCCCACACAAATCACGCAAAACCACGTAAAATTAAAGCTGTTATATCTTCTATACTGATGATCGGAAAACTGCGAAATTTGATGTTTAGCAATGCTTTTTTAGTGGTTACATTCGCATGGAATAAGGGCGAAATTTCCAGATTCCTTCTGGTACCTTCCACACAAAGTGGCATCAACTTTGGTTACAATAAAACCGATATAACATCCATACGGGTAGTCAAAATCATTTGCAATTTGATATTTAAAAATGTTTTTATAATCACTTTAAACATACAAAATATTTACGCTTTAGCCACGCCCCTTCTTGTACCTCCCACACAATTGTCTCTATCTATGTCTAGGTAATATTAAATCCTTCATAACTTGTATACTGGCGCATGAAATCCACAATGATTTGATATTTGATCATGTTTTTACAATTATTTTATAAATGTGGAAGTTTGGATCATGTGACACGAACTTCCTAGCATCTTCCACACAAATTATCCTCTCCTACGTTAAGTTTAATTCCTCATAACTTCCGTTTATATGTTCTCTGAGAGTGAGGGTATATATAAGTCGGTTTAGCCGACTGAAGTTTACTCACTTCTTTTATTAGATCCAATGACATGTTTTTAAATAAATTTATTATCCTATATAAATTAACTATGACTTTGAAATAAGGAAACACTTTACTCATTCTTACTTAATTTTCCTATTTTTAATGAAATTTGTTTACTAAACTGTAGTAAAATTGTTGAACTAAATTGGAGTATGGATTTTACTCAAATTTAGGAATGCCATTTTTCTGATTTTTTTTTCTATTTTTCATAATTTTTTGTGCTAGAAAAAAATGATTTTTTTTTTCAAAAAAAAATATTTTTTTCTCAATTTGTAGAAGACTGTTCCACTGTTTCTATGTGAAAGTTAAATTCGCAACATTTGTAGTCATGACAAGTACCTTTACTGGAGCATATAAGCTAGTGTTACCAGACTTACATTTCCAAAGTGAGAATACAAATATTAAAGGTACCTTCGAGAAAAATTGTAATTTTAGTAAAAAATATATCCATATTTTGTATACACTCCACGAGAGTATTATGTCTTTGTGCATTTGTTTGTAACACCCAAAAGGAAGCGGGATAGACCCATTGTTAAGTATACCGATCGACTTAGAATCACTTTCTGAGTCGATTTAGCAATGTCCGTCTGTCTGTCCATCTATTGTTGTAATCAAATTACAGGTCGCAATTATAGTCCGATCTCAACAAAAATTGACACAAATAAGTTTTGTGGATCAAGGACGAACGCTATTTAATTTGAGGCAAATCGTTTCAGATTTAGATATAGCCCCCATACAAATCTCGCTCCCGATTTAACATTTTCCGCTCTAGAAACTCCATATTGTACCCGATTTTCTTTAAATTTGGCACCACATCTTATAATCCAACTAGAAACACCTATGCAGAAAGTGGGTAAGATCGGTTCAGATTTAGATAAAGCCCCCATACAAATGTCGACCCGATTTGACTTTTGCCGCTTTAGAAACCACATATTGTCTCGATTTTCTTTAAATTTGGCACAACAGCTTATAATCCAATTAAAAAAACCTATGATGAACGTGGGTAAGATCGGTTCAGATTTAGATATAGCCTAAAAACAAATGTTGCTCCCAAATGTTTAACCGATTTTGGCCAAACTATACATAATATATTTCACCTATTTCGGTCCAGATTTCAAAATACCTCCATACAAATGTCCTTTCCGATTTAACAGTTTTTGTCAAACACATACATTTACAAAATAAAAAAATCCTTCCCGTTTTCATGTTGACTAGAATCATGTTCAAAGTATATGTTCCCTTACTTATTTCTAACGTGGAAACCCTTTATCCAACTCCTACCTCTAACCCATCGCATATAAACCACTAAAACCGTCTATAGACTGTTCTACGTGAAATTGAGCTTATACTTCAACGGCTTTTTCTGCCTTAGATGTAGTCGAGTTATTGTAAATATCTCCAATGATCTTGATCTTGAAAAATGCCAATAAATATTTTTTTATATTTTTATTATTGTTATGAGCTTTTTTAAAATCGTTGCTTATTTTTATTTGGCCTAGGCAAAGCAAAATAAAACATGACATATGAGCGAGAGTACGCCACAATGTCTGTCATAGTAAAATCTAATATCAAATTTAATAAATTTACAACATTTGATGTCCACTTTGTTGTCAGTACAACAATATACATGACGTTCAAATCGCATATGGTGAAAATAATCACAAACTAGCTTTTGAAGAATCCGAAACAAAAGAAAATAGAAAAACGTTTAAAAAATTCCATTGGCACTTCCAGACAAACATTTTTAGCTCACTTTTTTGTTTTGCCCAGCCAATAAGTAAGAAAAGAAAATCAATTAAGTTTTTTCATACATATGTATTATTATTAGCATTTTGTTTTTATTTACATTTAGAAATATGTATACATATATATATGTTTAGAAAAAAATATTTAACACATTCATACGTTCGTATTTGTGTAATTCGTAAAGCAACAAGAACACAGTTTTTTTTCATAATTTTCTTATAGTCATGCTGACCACGTTATTTCATTTGTTTGTTTATATATGAGTAATAACGTTATTATCACCATCATCATCGACTTCGTCGTCGTCATAAACTCAGGTCCGTTAACGTTTGCATGAGTGTGTGACGTTATTGTGACGACGCACTGTGGGGCCTCTGCCAGGAAAAAGTCGAAAATTTGATAAAAGCTTTTGGTAAAACTGTTAATACCAATTGATAGAGAACTTATTACCGATCAAAAATCCGAAAACCGATTCAAAAGCGGACAAAAATTGTGGTTTATATAGCCGCTCAAAGTTGATTCATCTCTTAAGAACTCGAGCAAAAAAAAAAACAAAAAGTAAAAAATTGTAAGATTCATAATTGAGTTACAGACAAACTATCTACCCAATTTTTACGTTTTTTTGGTCTCGTTTGAAAGGTGCGTTAAATGAAATGGAATGAAACAAAATTGGTAGTTTCTGAGTCTTAGTTATCCAAAAATCGCGATAGTAAAAAACACTATATTTAGATCGTTTTTCAACTTTTCAATTAAAGTTGGCTGCCGATACAGGCATGTTATTACAACAAAAGTGTGGCACCTCCAACACAAATTTATTTTTTTCGCATTTTAAAAAGCAACATTTGGAGTACTATGACAGCCAGAGTCATGAAATTTTGTGAGAGTTCATTGGGCAGTAATTTGGACAGTTGTGCAAAAAATGGGCGGAATTGGAAAGGGGGCGTGGTACTTCCCTATTTTCAAATATATTCATTTCTATGACACTGAGAGTTCTGAAATTTTATGCAAATCCATCCACTATTAATTAGTCTGGGTAGTTGGGAGGAATTTTTGAAGAGGGCGTGGCACATCCCATAATAAATTAAAACCAGTTATAGAATATTTTCTCTTACAAGACACCGAGTTTCCTGAAATTCTCTGAGTTCATTAAGTTTTCAATTACGTATACAAGATACAAAAGGCCGGGATTTGAAAGATGGGCGTGCCATATGCTCTAAAAATTAGAACCCAATATATATTCTGCTATTTGACAACAAGAATCTTGAAATCTTGTGTAAGTTCATTGAATATTAATGTTCAAATTTGTGGAAAAAGTGGTCGGTACGAGAAAAGTGGGTGTGACACCTTCCACATAAAGTAAATATATATCCCTATTAATATAATAAAAACGTTTGTCTCGTTTTGGAACTTCATGCAGATAGGATCTATAGGCTATATATTAAAAAAGTAGCATTGGGGGCGGGAGGGGCTGGCAAAAATATTGTTGATAATAACTTTATAAAAATTAGTACATATATATTACTGAACACGAAAAAAAAAACAATATAAACCCGAATTTTGATTTTTCGGTACGTGTTTTTGTCTGGAGAAGCGGGCGGAGTTCAGTTAGTTAACTATAATTATATTACTAAATATGTGAATATATGTTATGTAAGATCAAAAATAAATAAAAAATGATTAGTTTGGTAACAAAAAAGTAAATGTAAAATAACACGAAATATGCTGTTATTGAAAAGAAAGGAAATCCAAGGAAAGGAAATCGTGGCCTCATTTTAAAGCCTATGATGTCTTCTTTATAACAAAATTTGGCTTTTGTTATTATGTTCTCTATTTCAGAAGTTATGATTTTTGCAACGAAAGAAGTCAAAAGGCCCCACTGTGCGACGGGGCCCCACCGGCTTGTGTAAATTTACAATGTTAATAATTTTGCATAGGATGGTGGTGACGACATTTGCGCGGGGGTGTGATACTAGAAGGGGTGTAGCAAAAGCATACATATTTTGCTGATTTAAAGTTATTATGGCTGTTTTTCTTTAAGACTGGATAACTAAGCTGCGATAACAAAAATATAAATAAAATGTTAAAATTTCACTCAAAATAAAAAATTCTTTTTTAAAATTGTGGCCAAAAGCAATATCAATGTGTGTGTGAAAATAAATTTTGAAAAAATAATTTTGTGTTAAAACTGTCTGACTTAGCCTGGATAATTATCCAGTGTATGTCAAAATGATGGATATCGAGGCTAAGTCCAACAAAGTCGACACAAAATATTTTTTTGAAAAATTCTTTTGATACATATATTTATATTGTAGTTTTATTTTGAACGAAAAATTAAATTTTTATTAAAGTTTTTGTTATCGCAGCTTGTTATCCCGGCTTAAAGAAAAACAGCACTATTATAAAACATCCTACTTACACTTGAGCTACTCCACTATATTCAAACTGTTTTTAAGCAAGACGGGCACAGTATAAATTTTAATATCACAATTTCACAATCACAACAAAGATTTTGTCGAAGGGTCATTTATAACATTTTCTAATGTAATTTTGGCTTTCTAAACTCGGAAACGATATTAAAAATAATTTAAGATTTTTTTTTACTAAAATTCCAATTTTAGGAAATATAAGTCCTATAACACCCGATCGCACCCGCTTATATGATAAATACAAATATTGCGAATTGCACTTTCACACAGAAACAGTAGTTTAGGAACAAAAAAATTAGGGAAAATTTAAATTTTTTCGATAAAATGTATTTTTGCTGTCACAAAAATATTAAAAAATAGAAAAAGTCGGAAAAAGTATTTTATTTTTTAATAGCTAACATTATAATGACAAAAACAATGTTTATATGATACTCTTTGTAGACGCAAACGTCTTTAAACCCTCTCATGTCCAATGTTGCCTATTGCCAACATTGCGAGTTAGTCCTATAAAATCTTTAAAATCACATATTTGCAAAATTAATAATTTTTATTTTTGTTTACATATGTAACAAGGATTATTTAAAACGGAACCAACAAATTCAGTAACTTGGGTTTGCGTAGGAAGGTGAAAATAAAAGTGAAGTCTCAAATGTCAACTGTTCGAGTTTCTTGTAATTCGAAATTGTTTAGAAATTCTTCTTATTTTATTGAATTTCTTCGAGTACAAGAAAAACTGTCTTTATTATTCGTAGAGATATATATTAAAGATTTTTAAAATGAAGAAACCATTTAAAAATATGTTTTCGTTTAACCGATATCTGCAGTATAATGATTTTAAGAAACTTCCTGTTACAGGACATGATAAGATTAGAACCCCCAGACTCTATAGAAATCATATTTAGACCCATACCTCATCAAAAAGCATAGTAAGTTTTATATATTTATTAAGAAGAAAATTCGGGCATGAGAGGGTTAATTATAATTTTGTACAAATTATAACAGAATATTTTACTTTAGTTGGTAATAGCTGTCATCTTAACCAAGAAAACAAGAAAATCTATGGGTAAATATAGAAGTTATGGTCATTATTGTAGAAGTACATGTCCTATTCACGTATGACTAAATCAATTTAAGCAAAAACTTTGTAAATTTTTTACACACGATTTTTTAAAATAACTTTTACATTTATTCATAGATTTTCTTAGTTAAGATGCCAGCTGTTACAAAAAACAAACAATATATTCGTTTATATAATTTGAAATGGGACTTTTCGCGCTATTTAAACAAAAATTAAAAAAATTATTTTTTTTAAATTATGTTGTGTCTATAAAGTGTATCATAACTTCTACATATATCCATAGATTTTTCCATTTAAACATTGTTTTTATTTTGCGTTAGAATGTTAGCTATTAAAAAACAAAATAAAATAATTTTTTCCTACTTTTTTCTATTTTTGTGATTTTTTTCGTGCCCGCAAAAATAAATTTTTTGAGGCTGTTGCACTGTGTGAAATACTCAACTTTTGTAGATCTCGTATTTACCTTTAATAAAGTGTGGTTAAATTGTAAGAGCCGATGTAGAATGTGAACCACACCCAAACGTCAGGTTTTTTCTGCATTTCATTTGACATTTCTCAACTGACATTGACGAAAATCATCTTCAGTGATGAGGCACATTTTCACCCGAGTGGATTCGTCAATAAGCAAAATTGTCGCATTTGGGCGAATGATAATCCAAGAGTGATTGTCGAAAAACCAATGCACACACAAAGAGTGACTGTTTGGTGCGTTTTATGGGCTGGCGGCATCATCGGGCCGTATTTTTTCCAAAATGAGGCCGGCCAGGCAGTTACTGTGAATGGTCTTCGCTATCGTGAGATGATAACGAACTTTTTATGGCCCGAATTGGAAGATATGGATGTGGACGATATGTGGTTTCAACAATGGCTCTTTTGCGCGACAAATTCAATAGCCGTGTTATCTCACGTGGTGGCGATGTCAATTGGCCGCCAAGATAATGTGATTTGACACCGTTGGGCTTCAATCTTTGGGATTATGTGAAAGAAAAGGTGTACGTCGATAAACCAGCAACAATTCAAGAGCTAAAGGATGTGATAATTCGGCACATTAACGGCATAGAACCTCAATATTAACATAATAAAAAGAAATGACAATATTTTCCTAAATAATTTGCGTTTCATTCAAAATCAACATCGGCTCTTATAATTTAACCACCCTTTATATCTAAAATGAGAGTACGACTATTAAAGGAACCTACGATTTAATTTTAGTAAAAAAATATCAATAGTAATAGTAAAAAAATATCGCACACAAGTTTTTTTTGATGCATAGTAATTACTAATTTCATAGTTAAGAATTAAATAAATGCTAATGTTTAATACATATCGTTCAGGTCCTATTTACAAATTTCAGGTTTAGATTTATTTATATTAATAGAAAATATTCAATTTAATATATTTTTCACTTTATTTCAAACCTATACATTGTTGACAATTCGCTTAATTGTTTAAAGTTTAAAGAGCAATAACCTAGTCAGTCTTTATTTAATTTATATATTTCATATTAATTATATTATCCGTAAAATATATGTATTATATACAATTTGCAAACAAAATTATTTCAAACGCCCTTCTATTTTTTCCAATGTTTATGTCAGAATAAATATCTACCCTGAATTAGGTCAAACACACACAGAAAACTTATGGGTAAAGAATGAATTCAACTTTGTAAATCTTTTTCTATATATTCTAGTATTCTAGTCTACATATATAAATATATATTCTAGTCGATAGAGACCGTTCAAGTAAAAGCTAGATTCCCCTAGTGCACATGTAATTTACATTTGAATTTGTAGAGAAACACAAAAGCAAAATCTACTTGCAAGGAGTTCAGTGCAGTGCTTGTGTATTTTATAAATTTGCAAATATTACAAAGTTTTTATGCAAATTTTCCAAAGTACAATATTTCAGCAGGTTACAAGTTGAACAATTTTTTGCGAGCTGCAATGATTTATGCAAACTGAAGTGTTATTGCAAAAAACATTGATTGAAAAAGGAAAACATTGAAACGGGTGATTCCAGGTATAGTGGATGATATTTATATATATTTAAGCAAATGTGTCACATCCGTTCCAATGTAAAACTCCAATGTTCGGCGAAGGGACCTAAAATATTTGTACTCACATTTTGGTAATATCAGTCTGATAACACCCGGTTAGATGCTAAATTAGAGCTAAAGGATGGCTACAAATATTGGGGAAAAAATATATTTTTTTTTTCAAAAAAAAAATCTATTTTGCTGGCACGAAAATTAATCATAAAAAAATAGAAAAATAGGAAAAAATATTTTGTTTTATTTTTAATAGATAACATTCTGACGCAAAATACAATGCTTATATGTAAAAGAATCTATGGATAAATGTAGATCTTTGTAAAGACATCTTACATCTTTATTTGTAAAAGATCTAAGAATATATATAACAATTATGATCATATTTGTAGACGCAAGAGAATTAAAAAAATAAATTGTTTAAGTAGTAAGAAAAAATAATAATAATAATAATAATAATAATAACGAGTAAAACAGAAAAACCTATGTATGAATGTAGAAGTAATGACCCTTTTTATACCCTCCATCTTAAAATCGCTAGCGGCGAAATCAGAAGCGAGAGAAAGAACTGAATTTTTTCCTGAATTTTTGTATTTTAATTTAAAAAATTTAATTATTTGAAATGTGCGGATGAACAAAAAAGAGAAATTATAGTTAACCATGGCGTGTTGCACATACTATTTGAGTAATGACAATTTATACATAATAACTTTTTAATATCAGAAAAATAATAAAGGCCTAATTGAACTTTAAATTAATCATTTGTGTTGAATAAAATAAAAACGAATTTATTTATATTACTTCTTCTTGATGCTGACATTCAGAGGAAAGGTTTACGTTGTGAATTTGAAATAGGGCAAAATGGAATAAAAATTGTAACAACGAACTTCCCTCTAATTTAATATCAGAAAAATAATAAAGGCCTAATTGAACTTTAAATTAATCATTTGTGTTGAATAAAATAAAAAACTAATTTATTTTTGGTGTTAGTATTCTTCTTCTTAATGCTGACATTCAGAGGAAAGGGTTACGACGTCGTGAATTTGAAATAGGGCAAAATGGAATAGAAATTGTAACAACGGACTTCTCTCTAGTTTTGCAAAGACATAAAATATAGATTTTTCGAAATTCGTTCTTTAAAGGGTTAAAATAGAAGAAGAGGTATGGATATAAATGGTACCAGCGGTCACGTCAGGCTCTGACAGACTTAAGATGTCCAACAGAAACTGCTGCTCCGATTTCAGCGAGAGATACTGCATCTCTCCCTTACTAACCTTCAGTTTAAGCGCTGATTTTTGTGGGGTGTGTTCCAAATGGAGTAATCACTGGGAAGCAATAATGACATAAAATGCTTCGGCCTGGATTTAAATATGAGACTGTTTCCATGTTAGTCACGTGCTCTACAGCAAATGTTGCAATATGCTCGTGATTTGGTCGTTATGTGATTTTTTTTTTCTTTTGGCTTCTTTTATTTCTACCGAAGCATGTAGAAATTCGACACTATCCGAATTTTCGGTCTCTGCATGATTCTATTGCACCCAAGTCATGTAGAGTTTCAGCAATGTTTAGCTCTACAACGGGTGCAATGCTTCTAAAATCAAAATTTTTTGCTGGGTCTGTGTATAGACACTTGCAATTGTTCCCCTATATGATATACTTTCATAACTCACAGTCTGGTCTACCGGAAACACGCAATGTTCTTATTTGAAATTACTGTAACGTTTCGCCAAAATTGATATCATCGAATATTCGGCAAAAGATCAGTATTCGGTCAAAACTTTGCTTGCTTCATTTATTTTGCACTTTCGCCGCCACCTTTGTTTTGTGTTTAAAAGAATATATAATTGAATGAATACATTAAATTCTTTTGCTAGACAGACCACAACTGGTTTATAATTTGTAATACAGAAGAGCAAGAACGAAAAAATATATTAATCAGGTTTATATAAAAATTCGAAATTTTAGATTGCAATGACAAAGAAGAAGATGAAGACATTATTTGCATTTTAAATTATGAAATAGATGAAAGATAAATTACAGTATTTGTCAGCTTTCGGCAATTATGTATGTCACACGAGTGTCACAGAGGTGGGGTCAAATAGAAAGATTAGAAAAGTCCCATTGGTTCAGTTATATTATTATATATATATTTTTATAATAAAAGCATATAAATATTGTCCACTGATGAGTTATCCCCACACAGGATACAAAATACGTATATGGCCAAAGAGCAAATAGTTGACAAGAATTTCGAACAAGACAAAAAGTTCGTTCCAAATTCTATTTTAATTGATTTTTGTAAAGATTTGACCGAATATTGGGTAGGACTCCAACAAACACCCTTTCGCTGGCATGTGCTGTGCCATCAAGTGTCATGCAATTACATTAATTAGCATATTCTTGAGGCAAACTACCTACAGACATATTCATTCTTCGCCTATTTTGTGTGTAAATGGTAATTTTACAGACACCACGCCAGGTTATTGACACATACACCACAACCACTTGCCCGTCTTTAATCAAGGAAGGGGCCCCCTTCCTCGATAAGGCCTTAGCAGATTTCCCTATAGAGGCCTATATTACATTCGACGGCTCGTATAATAATGTTTGTTTGCGTTTATTCGTATATTTACGAGCCACCATTTATTTTTTTTTTTGCCAGAAACGCTGGTATTTTTCGATAGATAAAAGCTAGACATACGAAAAACTGTAGCCACAGTCGCGACACGCCATACGAACAAAGTCCACTGAAAATTAATTCAACAAAAGAAATTGTACATCTTCTCTCATCAGTGACATTTTGTAGTGTAGTAAGTCCAAAAGAAGAATGGGAATGGGAGAAATACGAAGATGAAGTAGAAAAGTAGAAATGAACAGCAGCTTCAATATTTTATTGGTGGCGAAGACGATGATGATGATGATGTCGTCGACGACGATTTTCGATTTCATAGTTTTTGTGGTCAATTGACTTTGAATTTAAAAAATGAAAAAAAAAAACACAGACGTTAATTTGTCGCACGCATACGGTGTCAAGTGGCTGGCGCGCACAGTGACTCCAATTAATTAACGTGCTGATAATTATGCAACTTCGATTGTAATTAAATGTGTGGAGTGGAGTTTTTTGTTGTATGAGTAGGGGGCGCACAGTGGAATATTTACATACAAAAATTATAAAGATTCTAATTCGTATTTGCAAACTAAAGTATTTAGACAAATTTGACTCAAGATCGAAAGTTTTTCGATTATATAATTGAACTGAACATCAAGGTCCATAACAAATAATAGCTACACTGAAAGAATTATCTTCATACTATTTATGATTTTGTCTTAACCTCAGTGAAAATTTTCATTAAAAAGTCGCCAAAAAAACACTTCATAAACTGTATGAAACATGTTACATAAAGAGCAAATTAATGAAAGTGTCATAGAAGTTATGAAACATTTCTTAGAAACTATGAAATGCAGTTCTTCATTCGATGAACTTTTTTCATAAAAGTACATTATTTTTCATAATATTATTTATGAAAATTTTCATGGATTTTATAAAGAAACTTCATTATTCATTCTATGAAAAAGTTCCATAAATATTAATAAATATTAATATTAATAAAAACAAAAAGCAAAATGCCTGACTTCTTGACTAACCAATCAACACACAACACCATCATTGCGAGAGTCTTTGCTATGAGTATGTCTTTAACCTAAATCAGGCTACATACTTATGTCAGACTTAACAGAGGACAAACGAGAATTGTTAGCATTCAACCGAATAAAGGACACACTAAAAATGTAGTTGTATGAAACATTTCATAAAAACTATGAAATCCTTCATTATATTTACGAAGACATTTCATAAGACAAATAATTTATTAGTTATGACATATTTCATAATCTTTAAGAATTGTTTCTTAAATACAATGAAATCTTTCTTTGATCTTATGAAAATAAGTTTCACTCATTTACCAATTTTGTTTTATGAAATGTTTGTGAAAAAATTGTATGAAACATTTCATTTTATTTATGAATTTTTCATACATAATAAGAAAAAATGCCATAAATTTATGAAATAGCTTCATAAATATTATGAACGAAAATTCTTTCAGTGTATGATTCCGAAATAAATAGCTGCGACATATTGTAAAATGTTATGAAACATTAATCACATAGTTTAGCCTAGCTTTTAATATTCTTGAAATTACTATACAGTGAAATTACTTCACTGAATAAGCTGGTATGTAATATAAATATCACCCGTTGTTGTTAATCTGTTTGTTGTAGTTTCTTAGGTTAGAACAGAAACGCGATCAATCGAAGTAAGAATGAGTAAAAACCCTTGAATATAATAATAGCACGGGGAAATTTGTTACAGAATAATAGTGATTATTTTAGGAAAGCGATTAAGTGAGCCACGAGACACAGACAGATATTAGAGCTAAACAAAGTACAAATTCATATTCAAGGTGTTTGAACTTTGCGTGCAAAATTGCCACTGAAACCAAATCGTTCTGGCTAGTCAGTTTTTTTGACATTTGTGAATCCATGATTACATCAGAATATGAATCAATAGGGTACAGTTTCTAAAGAGTGCGACAAAATCCACTCAAAATTATCTCTAACCAGAGATGAAGAAAATTAAAAAAAAATAACACAACATCTTAGAAGATTTGAAGGTCATGAATAACATTTTAACATGAAGGTCATGAATAACATAAACTCGAAAAATATTATTATTTTTATATATATATATATATATATATATATATATATATATATATATATATTTATATTTATTTATTTTTTATTTGGTTTTTATTTTTCATTTGTTTTTTTATTACTTTTTTTAATATATTATTTTTTTATTATTTTTTTTTTGTTTTTTGAATTTTTAAATAATTTATTTCTTTTTTATTTTTTTTTCTAAAATTCCATTTTTTGGCAAAGGTATGTTTAATGTTTGTACTCTATAAGTCAGATAACGCCCAGCTATATGATGGCTACAAATATTGTGGTTAAGGAACAGATCCCAAAAATTTGAAAATAATAATAATATTTTTTTTTTTCAAAAAAAAAAAAACTATTTTTGTTGGCACGAAAAAAAAAAAATGAAAAAAAAATATATATATTTGAAAAAAACTATTTTATTGTGGTTAAGGAACAGATCCCAAAAATTTGTAAATAATATTTTTTTTTTTTAAAAAAAAAAATTTTTTGTTGGCACGAAAAAAATTGGAAAAAAAAATATATTTAAAAAAAAAACTATTTTTGCAGGCACGAAAAAAGTCATAAGAAATAGAAAAAAGTGGGAATATGTAAAAAATCTATGGACAAATGTAGAGGTTATGATACTCTCTGTAGACGCAAAGGATTTTTAAATCATAATTTTTTAAATTTTATGTCTAAATAGCGCGAAAAATCCCTCAGAATATTTTATTTTAGTTTATAACAGCTTTCTTTTTTGGTTGCGTAGTGTAATAAGTATATAAAGAGTGATTTTTTTGAGGTTAGGATTTTCATGCATTAGTATTTGACAGATCACGTGGGATTTCAGACATGGTGTCAAAGAGAAAGATGCTCAGTATGCTTTGACATTTCATCATGAATCGTCTTACAAACGAACAACGCTTGCAAATTATTGAATTTTATTATCAAAATGCGTGCTCTGTTAAGAAAGTTCATTGCGCGCTTCCATTTTATGGTCAGTTTAATCGACCCACTGAAGCGGCTATTCGGGCTATTGTGACTAAATTTCGCACCAAATTTACATTGTTGGACATTAAACCACCAACACGCTTACGTAGAGTGCGAACTGAAGAAAATATCGCAGCTGTATCGGCCAGTGTTAATGATGACCACCAATTTTCGATTCGTCGCCGTTCGCACCAATTGGGTCTCTGTTACTCAAAAACGTGGAAATGCCAAAATTGGACTAAGCGGATGGACCACCTAAGACGCAGCCGCGGTCAACATTTAAATGAAATTATCTTCAAAAAGTAAATGTCATGGACCAATCTAACGTTTCAAATAAAGAACCGATGAGATTTTGCAAATTTTATGCGTTTTTTTTTAAAAAAAAGTTATCAAGCTCTTAAAAAATCACCCTTTAGGATGGGTCATTTAAAATTTGAATAGGCTATACAAAAGTACTGATTATTTTTTTAAAATTTCTGGTTTTATTGGAAAGTTGAACTATACAATTTAATAATGGAACACAATATCATGACATTCAAATGACTACCATGGCTCGGCTGTACCTCATGCGATCAACCTAATTTACCAGTACATGGCCCAATGGTGCCGCCAGCCCAAAATCAACACACCAAACAGTGACTGATGTTGTTGGTGCATTGGCTTCTCAATAGTCACGTGTGGGTTCTCTGAAACCCATATGCGTCAATTTTGCTTATTGACATTGCCACCAAGATGCAAATGAGCTTCATGAAGGTTGAACTGAAGGTCGAACACTTCTCGAAATTTGTCCACGCAAATTTCTTACAGTTTGCATTGAAGTCTCAATACTTTGGAAGTAAGCTTTTAATATTTTCCAATTTTGTTCTGAAAATAAAAATGAATGTTATTCCACCTTTCGAAGTCAAAGTAACCAAACATAAAATTGTAAATGACCCACCCATATAATGACTTTAATGATTTTTTTCTATACCTTTATAAGCCAGTAACTTTAGTTTTAAGATGTCATTCGAGTTTAACTTGTACACGAATAAAAATTTAAAACCAAAGCGTGCATCGGCTATAATTTTAAAATAATCCAAAAAATAAATATTCTAGAGACTAAAATAAATCTGAGAACGAGATTATAATAACAATATAACCTCCAAATATCTCTTATTACAAGCTAACATTTTAAAGAATGTTGCGAAATTGTGTTATAATTTCATAAACAAATACGTTACAGGAAAATAACAAATAAACAAATTGTAGAACAGGATTATGTCAAATAATGAATAAATTATAAATTTCGACGAGTATATATTAGACGAATGATTCGCAATGATGTGATCTAGAGTGAACATCCATATCGACATTGTTAACTTGTATTGTGAATTTTAGTAGATTTGTTATTCTGTAGTAGATGGATCGTGTTTTAGATTATATCTACATACAAACAAAAGCGAACCTAATAAAAATTCGAATATATGTACATACGATACATCTTTTATATGTGTGGAATATTTATTGTATTTTTGGCAGACGGTTTTTACGGAAACGTCCATGAAGAACCGGTAGTTTTGTAGTTTCCATAGCGGAAGTTATTTATCTTTTAATTAGCATTTTCGCGTTCACATCGTCTCCACGTAATATAAACAGTTTTTACTCCATTTTTTTTTTGCTAGAATGGTAAATGAGAATTCTTACTTTTTATAAAATAAAATTTACAGATTTTGCCTTTCCTAAGGCTTCAAAGGGACAGTTGGACGGTAGGATTTTAGAACCTATTCCAATACGTTCAACAATTTCGTAAACATAAGCGATAGACTCGAATTATATCCACCATATCCATAATTTTATATGTTTTATGGTTTAACCAAAATTTGTGATATAAATAAACTTTACACATTGTCTTGACTGATTCAGAACTGATTCCGTAATTATTACTAATTTGGTTGTAATGTTGCCACTCTCCCTCCGACTCACTCTTGTTTGTCACCCACAGACAGACATTTTGGAAAACAATATTCAGTTATTAGTTTGGTTTGTAATCTGTAGTTTCCATCCCAGTCACTACCCTATACTGATAAGACTTATTTAGAAAATAAACGTTATCGTTTTAGTTAATGATTACGGGCCGAAATGACAAATAGGAATTGTTTGTTACTAACTATACCAACTTTTATTTTATTCACGATATAATAAACTATACTATGGTATATTAGTGTGTCCCGCAACTTTTTTGGGGGGAAATGTCTACAAATGTTGTGAATTACACGTTCACATAGAAACAGTGGTTTAGGAACAGCCTCAAAAAATTTGGGAAAAAATTAATTTCTAAAAAAAAAAAATTAAAAAATCTTTAAAATTGGAAAAAAGGTCGGATAAAGGTGTTTTGTTTTATTTTGTAATAGCTAACATTCTAATGCAAAAAATGTTTAAATCTTTTCTGCATTAAGATGGTAGCAATTACAAAATAAAATAAGATATTCTGTTATCTAATTTGTAAAGGGACTTTTCATGACACGCCCCCTTAGGTACATCCCACAGAAATGACCCATATTCCTATTTTAAATTAAAACGAATGTAACTTCCACACGGATATTCGGAATTAACTATATTTTGGTATTTGGTAATGTTTTTACAAACACTTTAAGTGTATATTTACTATGGCGGGTTTTGCCACGCCCTTTCCACTACTTCCCTCACAAATCACCAAAAACTACGTAAAATTAAGGCTGTTATAACTTCTACATAGACGACTAGCTTCGCCAGGCAAAAAACAAACAGTAAAATTAAATTCAACTTTCATATTGGTTTTTATTGTGATGGGTAATATATGTATCAATTATAATCAAGGTACTTCCCCGAGATACTAAAGACATGGATATGTTCCATGGAGAATATTGAAGAACAGAACGTCAGTTTACGGCGAATAAAGGAAGAAATGTCATAACTCAAATAGATTTTTGGTTGAGCGTGATTCACCTCCTTTCCATTATCAAAACAAACAAGAAAGAAGGCGTTAAGTTCGGCCGGGCCAAATCTTATATACCCTCCACCAGGGAGTGCATTCCATAGTATTACCAGCATATTAAAGGAAATCGACTTTACATAGAGGCACAGTACCATATTACGAAAATTGTGATATTTTTATACACATTTACTATATTTGTATACTATTTCAAACTATAATGTATACTTATGCGCACTGTTTAGAGTCGACTACTATATATAAATAAAATGCTGAAATTGTGAAAGTGAACATGAATAAATATTAGGCGATTGTCAGTCGCCATTAGAAAGAAGCATTTTCAGATACAGACAAAGTGATAAGAAAAGTACAAATTTTAAAGATATCCCCATTCGCCCAATCCTCCGCCCAAATGTACAAATTTCGAAAAAACACTTTTTCCCTTTATAGTTAGAATGTATAAACCGAATTCCATGATTCTATCAGCGGCCATTTTGTTGGTACCATTTTTATCCCCTTTTTCCAATTTTGCCCCCTCAAGAGTACGACATCTAAAAGTACGAATTTTGGAAAAAAAACGTTTTATTTTTCGTGTCTACGCAGTCAGAGGAATGTATATATCGAATTCCATTATTCTAGGTGCAGCCGTTAGGTTGGTACTATTTTTATCCCTCTATCCCCATTTAACCACTTAAAAGTACGAATTTAGAAAAAATACTTTTATATTATGTATCTACTCTATTAGAGGAATGTACACGCCAAATTTCGAGTTTATCTCTGTTTTCGTTTGATAGGTACCATTTTTATCCCTTTTTGTCCCATTTCGCCCCCTACAAATAAAAATCACTCTATGGTGCCCTTTTATGCTATAAAGGGAATGCGCACTGCAAATATCAAGTAAATACAAGCTAATATGTTCATAAAACATGCTGAAATACTCTAAATATTAGGGGTATTTCCAGTCCTTGTGAGGGAAAAATTTTTCCCTCTGGGCCGATTTCGTCCACTTTCAATCCCAATCGATCTACAACCATAAGACACATTTACGAAAAATTGGAACCTCCTAGCTCATTTCGTTCGGCCGCTATCGTGCTTTTAACAGACAGACAGACGGACCAGAATATATATACTTTATGGGGTCTCCGATAAATATTTCAAGGTGTTAAAACGGAATGACAAAGTGAATATACCCCCATCCTGGAGGTGGAGGGTATAAAAACTACATTCGTAAGATGAAATTACTTAATTGAATAGCTGGAATTCGAATTCGTTCTCTAATCAAACAACACAAAAACTAAACAAATTTATATAATTTCCGTTTTCTTGACTTGTGTCGGCATTTAACGAAAGGATATTTCTTTTTTGTAACCTTTTTTACTATTGTGCTAAGAAATTCCAAAGAAACCGTGTAGTTTTACAAAATTCAAATCAAAATTTCCCCATCTTTCAAATATCGCCCATTTGTATATTGCCTAAGTAGGTTACAAAACAATTAACTCACAAAACAATTTAGGAGTATCGATGTCGAATATAAAAAAACTGGTTTTCTTTTCATATGGGAAGGGTCACGCCCACTTTTCTCCCATCTCCCATCTATTTACACTGGATCTACTCACACAAAATGTCAGCTCTGTAGGTGTCTGTATTCGATAATAGGTTTTAACTTCGTATGGGAAGTTTAACGCCCACTTTTCCAATACCGCCCATTGTAAGCACAATTACGCACATTGAAAATTTCAGTATTGTAGCTGTCATACTTAACTTCGTATGGGTGCCACGCCTACTTTTCCAGTACTGCCCATTTTTGACACAACTATGCATATTGATGCTGGATTCACTCACACGAAATTTCAGCACTCCAGGTGTTATAGAACTGACAATATTCGATAAAAGGTTTTAACTTCGTATGGGAGGTGCCACGCCCACTTTTCCAATAACGCGCATTTTTGGCACATCTACGCACATTGATGGTAGATGCACTTGTACAAAATTTCAGCACTCTAGGTGTCATAGAACTGACCATATTCAATAATAGGTTTTATCTTCGTATGGGAGGTTCCACGCCCACTTTTCCAATACCGCTAATTTTTGGCACAACTGTGCAGACTAACAATTAGTGAACTTTCACAAAAAAAAGCTGCAACAGTACTCCGAATATGCTAATTTATAAAAAACGAATAAATCCCCAATTTGTGTGGGAGGTGACATGCCCACTGAAAATATCAAAAATTTATATAGCCTATTTTCAGCACCGGTTCGGCATGAAAATTTCAAGAAGATCGGTTCAGTAGTTTAGGCTGCTATAATGAACAAACAAACATACAAACTTAAAAACGCAGATTCATTTTTATATATATAAGTCCAAGGATTTTAGCTATAAAAACATAAAACATAAAATTTTTTCCATCTTTTTTTCTTATTTTTTTTCGTGCCAGCAAAAATAGATTTTTTCGAAAAAATTTTGAAGACTGTTCCTAAACCACTATTTCTATGAGTACCTTTAAATTAACATGCAGGGTGGGCCATTTAAAATTTTAAATTAGAAACGGCTGTAAAAAAAACTACTGATTATTTTTTCAAATTTCTTGTTTTATTGGAAATGTTGAACCTTTTCATTTAATAATGGAACACAATTCATATGACTACCACGGCTGGCTCGGCAGTACCTCATCTCATAAATCCAATTTTGCAAAATTCTTCTCAAAGTAGTGCGAGAAATGTTAAATTCCTGAGAACGATGAAGAGTTAATGTTGATGTATGGTTTGTCCAATAACGATCCATATTCATGAACTCGCTTCACAAATAGACGCACAAACCGAACTGAAGGCTGATCTTTTCTCGAAAAACTTCCACGTTAGTTTTTTTTTACAGTTTTCGTTAAAGACTCACTACTTTGCAAGTAAGTTTTTAATATTTCCCAATTTTGTTCGAGCGTATAGCGTCTCATTTTGTAAATGTCAAACATAAACCTAAAAAAAAATAAAAATGAATGTTATTCCACATTTCAAAGTCAAAGTAATCGGCAGTTTAAATTTAAAATTTTAAATTGCCCACCAAAATGTACATATATTTAAGATACATTCACCAAAAATTGAAATTTTAGTAAAAATTAAAAAAAAAACATAATTTTTTTAATAACTTTTTCGAGTTGAAAAACCCAAAATACATCAGAAAATGTTATACATGACCCTTCAACGAAATTTTTGTTGCATAGTGTTTGGTTTTGATTGACCTTTAGGTACTTTAGAATATAATACATTCAAATGCCAGCCATTTCGATCATTTTTCTTATCAACTTAATATAAGGCTCCTCTTTTTGATAACACTACATGGATTGGTGTCACGCACATATGACGCAAAATTCCAGTATCCAATTTATATCCTAAATTTTGGAACACCCTTTTTAAATGCACGTCATATTGTATAAATATCATTACAATCTCTTTTTTTATTATATTGGTATCATGTTTATTATATCCGCCACCCCACCCCCTTACATTGCGTGTTGAAGTAATTGTATGTCAACATATTATTGAGTAGCTTTAACTAAAATTTATGGAATTTATTTTGAAAATGTTCACATTAAAATTGAAAGCTCATTAGTTCGCCGCAGCAAATGAATTGTTTTGAATTCATTTTTTAGCGTATTGTCTTTGGAGTATTTTTTAAACGCGTAACCGAGGGGTTGTCAGGCACCAGTACCCCAGTGCCAGTAATAATTAAAGTGTTCTAAGTCTAAGTGCTCGGAATTGTACTAAACAAGTGCATGTTCGAGCGAAAATCTGTTGTGGAGAAATTGTAATTTGTTTTAATTATCATTATTTAGAGACTTCAAATATCCCTGGTAGATTGAATTGTGGGTTTGGCATGTGGGGCTATAAATTATTCACATACATATGTTTGTATTGACATTTTTAAGCGTGAACACAGATTCAATTAAAGATAATGCAAGAATTCAAATGAAATATTATTCAAAAAAGGTGTGATAAGGAACGTTAGGTCGCGGTTATTTCCGAATAGTCGTGTTTTTTTGTTGGCAATGGTTATTCTACGGAATGCACTTGATGGTAGAGCCACATTCGAAAATAATGTCCTTTGTATTTGAATTTTGTTTGAGCTAAACAAGTATTGTCTATTCGAACATTTCATGTGACACAAACTAATAAATAATTTTGATTTTTGTTTTCTTGCAGAAAAAATGCCTTCGATGATAAAATCCAGTACACAATTGCCGAGAAAAAGGATAAGAAGCCGGTGAAGGCTCATGTAAATGCAGTTTTCTTCAGACAGTTGAAAAAATTATTGCGTAAGTATAAGCTCAAGGCGAAAGATCTTGCAATCTTTAAGGATCATTCTCAATCTTTTATGATCCCTTTGAGTGGTGCATGATCGAAACTCCGTTATTATTTTTCAAGTCATAATTGCTACACTCTCTATACATAAATATATGGGCGTGGCTTTATTAGTGGTCCTACTCTATGCATAGGGATGTCAATAACCGGCCCTCTTCGTGAAATCGGTTTTGAGATTATTGAACACAAAAACATTAAACCATATGAATTCAAATACTATTTACATAATTTTCTAATTTCATTTTCATATTTTAAATGAAAATTCACTTAAATCGCCGATGTTGTTTATTTAAATTAACAAATTATTGTGAAGTTTGTCTTGTTCTTTCTTTTGGACACCACAAGAAATACTATAATACTAGGATGCTATGCTATTTTATCAAAAATTTGCACAAACAAGTATACAAATATGCATTATGTCTCAATCAGCGATGCTATCCGTATTCAATATGAGACATATGTGCTTATAAATGTCATTGCAGGAGGTGTTCACAAATTCGCTGTTAATATTATTATTATTAAATACACATTTTGTACCTTTTCTACCTCTATCAATGCTCTCGAGCCTCTTCTTGTTTACTGTCAAAGTGTTTTAGATTTCCGATATTATTAGTCGTGAATGTTGGATCGAGTAAGACATGATTCCTTTAGGTCAATGGCTTCGATGTTACACATCAAGCTCCAAACGAAGCTATTTCATATCCTACTTGGTTTTTTCAACGTCACAATCAATATTTTCGGAAAATCTTAAACCTGCCGTATTAAGAGGTCAGTTCAGTTTATATTCGCAGCTAGTAAACAAATCATTACTCTCACATTTCTTGAGTATTTTTATTGTAGAATATATCCACGAAATGCAAATGTTTTGTAATTTAAAAACCAGTTAGCCGACATGAAAACACATGTTGGGTCCCCCGGTTTGTCGAAAATGCCAATAAAAGAAACGGTGGACGGTGTCGGAGTTAACGCCGGTTAACCGGTTTTCGGTTTTGACATCCCTATCTATGCAAAACTGACATAAACAGAAAAAAAATATTCGTATGTAACACTATGCAACAAAAAATAGAGAAAAATTGTGTGTCCAATCCGAAAAGATTTATTTTTTTGTGTGTATGCTGATTCATAAAATCAACACAAAACATTTTTTATGGATAATTTAAAAGATTTTTTTCTAAGATTAAAATTTGCATTGTAAATTCCTTTAAAATTTTGTACTCTCATTTTGGATATATTGGTCCGATAGCACCCACTTATAGGTACTATTAAATGTAATTATGATGCCTACAAATATGGCGAATTACACTTTCAAATAGAAACAGTTGTTAAGAAAAGCCTCCAAAAGATTTGGAATTTTTTTTTTCGAAAAATATTTCTGGCATGAAAAAAATCATAAAAAATAGAAAAAAGTACTTTTGCTTTATTTTTTATTTAGATAATATTCTAACCAAAAAAACTATGTTTATATGTAAAATATCTATGAATAAATGCAGAAGTTATGCTACTGTTTGTAAAGGCAAACGAATATTTAAAAAAATCACGATTTATAAAAGTTTGTAATATCTAACATCTTAACGATAAAAACATGGTATTTTGAATGAATAAATGTAAAAGATATGACCCTTATTAAGTAAGGGAATTTTGAAAAGTAGTGTGTCATCTTTCACGAAGATTTTTGTACTTTTACAAGCATATTTTCTTTAACTAGGCTTTATTTTCTTCGTTGAGATACCAGCTCTTACAAACTAAAATAAAATGTTCTGTTAACAATGGTCATGGATTTTTCGCGATATTTAAACAAAAATAAAAAATATTTAAAAATTCTTTTGCGTCTACAAAGAGTATCATAACTTCTATGTTTATCCATCGATTTTTACATATAAACATTGCTTTTTTGAAAATGCTATAAAAAACTACTTAATATTTTCTCAAATTTCTTTTTTATTTGAAAGTACAATCCTTCCGGATAATAATGGAAAATAATTTCATTCAAATGTCTGTCCCCACAAATAATAGTCCACAAATAATAGACCCTATAAAACAAACTACTTTTTTCCGACTTCTTTCTATTTTATTTATTTATTTATTTATTTTTTTTTTTGAAGACTGTTCCTACACACAATAATTGAGGTACCATCGCCGAAAATTTGAATTTTAGAAAAAATTAAAAATAAGAATAATATCGTTTTCAAGTTTAGAAAACCAAAAAAACGCTACAAATAAATTGATGTATTTTATTTAAGTTCGGCACAGATTTAATCCCTAATGGTATAACCGTTTTATGTTATACCTTGTTGGCATAAGTTTATTGACGACCATAGGCAAGTATACTTTCCCAATGGTTTTTAGCACTCATAATTTTCCAGGTGAGCGATAGACCAAGTAAAGGGGGATTTTTTAAGAGCTTGATAACTTTTTTTTAAAAAAAAACGCATAAAATTTGCAAAATCTCATCGGTTCTTTATTTGAAACGTTAGATTGGTCCATGACATTTACTTTTTGAAGATAATTTCATTTAAATGTTGACCGCGGCTGCGTCTTAGGTGGTCCATTCGGAAAGTCCAATTTTGGGCAACTTTTTCGAGCATTTCGGCCGGAATAGCCCGAATTTCTTCGGAAATGTTGTCTTCCAAAGCTGGAATAGTTGCTGGCTTATTTCTGTAGACTTTAGACTTGACGTAGCCCCACAAAAAATAGTCTAAAGGCGTCAAATCGCATGATCTTGGTGGCCAACTTACCGGTCCATTTCTTGAGATGAATTGTTCTCCGAAGTTTTCCCTCAAAATGGCCATAGAATCGCGAGCTGTGTGGCATGTAGCGCCATCTTGTTGAAACCACATGTCAACCAAGTTCAGTTCTTCCATTTTGGGCAAAAAAAAGTTGGATATCATCTCAC
The DNA here is from genome assembly GCA_947397865.1 of Polietes domitor. Lineage (NCBI taxonomy): Eukaryota > Metazoa > Arthropoda > Insecta > Diptera > Muscidae > Polietes > Polietes domitor. The sequence goes on from OX377620.1 coordinate 114,498,324, forward strand.
GGTAGCGCTCACCATTCACAGTTACGTTACGATTCGCATCATCTTTGAAGAAGTACGGTCCAATGATGCCACCAGCCCATAAACCGCACCAAACTGTGACTTTTTCTGGATGCATTGGTAGCTCTTGCAATGCTTCTGGCTGATATTCACTCCAAAATCGACAATTCTGCCTATTTACGTACCCATTGAGCCAAAAATGAGCTTCGTCGCTGAACACAATTTCTTTCTTTCTGAACTTTCTTAACAGAGCACGCATTTTGATAATAAAATTCAATGATTTGCAAGCGTTGCTCGTTAGTAAGTCTATTCATGATGAAATGTCAAAGCATACTGAGCATCTTTCTCTTTGACACCATGTCTGAAATCCCACGTGATCTGTCAAATACTAATGCATGAAAATCCTAACCTCAAAAAAATCACTCTTTATGACTAGAGGTGATTTATAGAGAATCATTTACTTAAAGAGTTCGGGTATGTTGTTGAAACATTGCTGCGAAGCCACCATACGAAGGACTTTCAGGGGCCAGAAATCATAATAGTGGTAGTGTGCAGCCATCTAATAAATGTCACCATGCCATTTGTAAATAAATTTGCATTCTATAAAATATAGTTGCAAAATGGTCTTGAGCCAGGACAATATCCCAGTTCAAATCAAATAATGATTACCAAAACAAAACAAACGAAAAAATTAAATAGATTAAATATTTTGAAACGTTTCTTCATTTTTTTAAATCTAAAATATGTATTACTTCGAATAACATATGTAGCCTTTGGTACTGGATGATACAAATAAAAATATTAATTCAAAAAATCAAATAATTCAGACTTAGACTTCTCTTGATTTTCTCCTTCCTACGCAGATCCAAGTTACTGAATTCTGAAATACTGAATTTTTTGAATAATATTTGTTATAAAGGGTGATTTTTAGCTATTATCGTTGAAAATATCGCAGCTGTATCGGTCAGTGTTAATGATGACCATCAGTTATCGATTCGTCGCCGTTCGCAGCAATTACTATCGATTCAAATAAAGATTTCATGCATTTTTCTGAATTTTATGTTTTTTTTGAAAAACTTTCCTATAGCTTTTAAAAAATCACCCTTTATATGTGCATAAAAATACAAAATATAAATACTGAAAAATATTTGATTTTAAAGATTTTATAGGACTAACACATAATGTTGCTTATAAGAGCATTCATTGTATTTCTTATTGCCATTTTGGCACGTAAAAATGTTTGCACAATAAACATTCCCTGTTATCTTTCAATGGAGAGCTCATAATAACATATAAATGTAGATTGATTGCCACCAAATTTAGTTTCAAATATTTTTGTACGAAAAAGTATATAATTATGTAGTTGTAATTATTTTAAAATAAGTTTTATTTTAGTAATTATTTTCTACATTCTACATTTTAGAGTGTCAAATGCGCCAGACAAGTCATTGGTATTTTCTATCAATTCTATGAAATTAATATAAAAAAACAGCGAAAAGTTTAAGACATTTGGAGTGTCTTCGACTTAACGAATTTTCTCATTTCACCTCTGCCACAGCAAATAAAGCAAAATGCTTTGAAAGATCTCATTTAATGAAGCATCTGCAAAGTATGGTATAATATTGTGGTTAAAGAATAATCGAAATCATCTATTATCTTTGTCAAAATGCTGTTAGAAGTCAAATAAATATTGAGTTGAATAAGATATTTCTTTGAATAATAAAATTTCCTGTCATATTTTGGTTGGTTGATACGAGATCTGAACTAAATTATCCTTTTTGATCCTACATAAATGATGATGATAATCACTACTCGATAATAACAAACATGGATGACAATCAAATGTGCGTTAAATCGGGAATCCATTGTAGTAACCTTTAGATTTGCCCGCTGTAACACAATGGACGTCTTCAGGTCTAAATGAGTCAGATTCTTACTTTCTGACTGCCACCACAACCTAAACTAACCTTTAGATTTTGTAAATTTTCATGCGACATTTCAAATTTCATTTGAAGCATGGCCCACCGTATCGAACATATAATAAAATTCGCACAGCCGAACCTAACTCCAAGCAATGCTTGTTTTTCCACTGCAATCGTCTTTATCACGTTTTTTTTTCAAAACATTTCTTGAAATCCAATGCAGGTCATACACTGCCCTGGCTAGCGGTGTTTTTGTTATCACATAGAAACACTTTTATCCTAGACTGGTAAGGTAGACAACGATGATGGCACCAATGAATAAAACAAAAATGTAAGATTATATTTCTGATATTCAATATATTTGTAGGAATTTCAAAATGTTCAACGACGTCTTCGGCTACGGCTGCGACTACGACCACGTGTCTCATATTTCCTTGGTCGATATAACTGCTCACCAGCTAAATTTTCCACATCTTCGGGCAATTGGCATGTATACAATTGTGAAGGTGAACGGCTGTTATGGTCACTCTCCTCCTCCTTTTTAAATGATAACATTTGACGACATTTCTGCCATAAATGGTCCGTGGAAATAATTATTTTACGATACGTTCGTAATGATTTCTTACGCAGGATATGAAAATGATCAGTGGCATAAACGACACACAAAAGAAACGTTAGACTGATTGAAGTGGTAGCCGCTCCCAATATATACCGTTCCCAGGCATAGTAGACATTTGGCGGCAATCCAGCAACAATCACCATAGATTTACATAGTTTGCAGCAGATTTTCTCAATGGTACACCATAAGATCAGGGAACTGAATTCCGTTACGAGTACAGCCAAAATTGTCTCCACCATTAGTTGACATATGTATGGCAAGTGCATATAGCGCATGGGAAAGATGCCCACATCCAAGAGTATGTCCAAAAATCCTATCAAAAATAGCCAACTTGCCAATGTCGGTGCTGTGGAGCAAAGGTCTGGGCTTTGCTCTATGAAAAATGATATTCCCAATATCATTTGCAGCGAAGCTGCTATGGTCACAGCGAAAGCTGAAACCATTTCTTACTTCAACAATTGAACGATTAATTTTTTTCTGGCTCCAATTTTAAAATTGTTGAAACAATTAACAAAAATATTTTCAAAAATCTTATTTCATATGACAATTAAAACACTACGAATAATCTGTGTTTGACTTGGTTTTCTAAAATGAAACTACTTGACACACAAACTGTAAATTTAGGAGGGAAAACATGATTTTTAGGAGGAGTGTTTAGCTCAGAGACGGCTTGACCTAGGGAAGAAATATTTTGCAAATCATTATTTTCTTATTTGTATTTACATATTTCGTTTTTTTTTTAATATTTGACTTCAATATCAGCATTAACTGAATGTACATTTTCTTTACAGCGATTTTAATTCCTGGTTTCTGGAGTGTGGAAACCGGTTTACTGTTTCTAGTGGCCGCTTCCCTCATAGGTCGTTCTGTCAGCGACATTTGGATGATACAAAATGCCACAGTGGTGGAAAGCACAATTATCCATATGAATAAACCCGCCTTCCAAAAATCGCTAGTTAAATACTTAGCTGCATTGCCAATGGTAAGAATCTAAATGCATTTGAATGAGATTTGCCCCATATAATTCTAATAATTAATTTCTATTTATAGATTTCTGTGGTCACCAACATTTTGAAATGGAGTTTAGGTGAATTGAAATTAAGATTTAGAACAAATTTAACACATCACTTGTACAATCAGTACCTGACGTAAGTTTGTCAAGAGCTCTCACCCCACCATTCATGTATTCATATTTCATTTCCTTTTTCGTTTCAGTGGTTACACCTATTATAAAATGTCCAATTTGGATAATAGAATAGCCAATGCTGATCAATTGTTGACAACCGATATTGATAAGTTCTGCGAAAGTGCCACAGACTTATACTCCAATATCAGCAAACCGATATTGGACATATTCATTTACGTTTATCGTTTGACCGTTACTTTGGGTGGCAAAGTATGTTGAACTGGAACTTAATCTATCATCAAACAATTTTAACATTTCTATCTATCTGTTTTTTTTAGACTCCTTCCATCTTGATGGTTTACTTGTTGGTAGCCGGCGTTTTCCTTACACGTTTGCGTCGCCCCACTGGTCGTTTGACGGTGGATGAACAAAAACTGGAGGGTGAATTCCGCTATGTCAATAGCCGTCTGATTACCAACTCAGAGGAGGTGGCATTCTACCAGGGCAATACTCGCGAAAAGTTGACCTTACTCGCCAGTTATTCCAAATTGCGCTCACATTTGCGTAAATTTTTGGAATTCCGTGTTGGCATGGGCATCGTGGACAATATTGTTGGCAAATGTAAGAAAACTTATGAAATTAGCTAAACAAAATTAGATTTTTATTTTGTTTTGTATTTTCTTCTTCCTAGATTTTGCATCTGTTGTTGGATTCTATGCTGTATCTATTCCCTTCTTTACAACCAACCATCCATTGTTGTCGGGAGAAAATAGTGGAAAACGTTTAGAGGTAGGTAATAAATACAAAATTATGTTTTGGAAAAGAATTAGGTACTTTTTGTTTTACCAAAAGCTTCCTAATTTTGCATCCAATCTGTACGTACTTAACAAGGATCAGTAAAATATACTACTTATTTAGTAAAAGAATGGATTTAGAAAAGTATGAGTTGGGTCTTTTTATATTAAGTGAACGATATACATATAAATACATTATGGGGTCTCCGAGGATTATTTCAAGGAATAACAAAATTCACACTAGAACTTTAAGGAATACTGTCATGTTGTAAAACTACTTTTCCAGTACTTTTATAATTATATTATATAATTTCTTAAATACTTTCAATCCAATCCCAGAATATTTTCCCACGATGCAATTGGGTAACGAGTTTTTATTATTAATTAAATTACGAAAAACTATTGATATTTTTAATATCGTTTTCATTACGCAACAAAAAAACTGTGTCTGAGACCTAAAATTTTTTTGTTTGCGATTCATAAAATCAACACACAATTTTTCGAAGAAGGGACCTTTAATATTTGTACTCTTGTTTTGGAAATATAGGTCCGATACAAATGTTGCGAATATCACTTTCACATAGAATCAGTGGAACAGTCTCCCAAAAATTAAAAAAAAAATACTGACTTTTAATAGCTAACATTCTAATGAAGAAAATATCTACATATAGAAGATCTACGTATAAATGTAAAAGTTTTGACCTTTTTTAAATCATGATTTTTGGTTAAATAGCGCGAAACCCCGCTTTCAAATTATATAAAAAATATTTTGTTTTATTTATAATATCTGGTATCCTAACAAAGGAAACAAGGCCTGCTGAAGAAAATGTATTGATAAATTTACAAGTAAGGGAATTAAAAAAAATTGTGTTTTTTTTACCAAGGTTTTGCTTAAATCGATTCAGTCATACATGAAGACGGCATGTACTTCCATAAGAATCTACGGATTTTCTTCAAATAGTCCTTGTTTTCTTCGTTTAGATGTCGGCAATTAAAACATAAATCAAATCATTCTGTTGTCTAATTTGTTATCTAAACTAAAAATAAAAAACATGATTTTTAAAATCAAATCAAAATACAATGAGTGTCATAACTTCTAGATAGAAAGATTTATTACATATCGTCATCTGAAATGCAAAATGACGTAACGACAAACGAATTTTAAATCAAGTTTTACATTCATTATTGCACATTTCACTAAAAAAAACACAATATGACAAAATTTTAGACTTCTTCTTTGTTTAAAATTATCGATAAAAAATAAAAATAAAATAACGAACAAAAAAATATTCAAAAATTATCTTGTAACGATTTTTTGGCTCCTATATTTACATTTTCATTTTTATATTTTTTTACATTTTCACCTGAAGGAAACGCATATCTGAAAATTAGAAGCCTCTACGTACAAAAAATTTAGAATTTATTAACACAATACGAATTTTATAATTGTCCCGAATTTTTTACTTGTCGCGAAAACATATGAAAATGTGGGTTTCGTCATTTTGTATTTCCGCTGACGATATAGACATTGTTTTTTCGTTGGAATGTCAGCTATTAAAGAATGTTTTCGTTTTTTCTATTTTTATTTATTTTTTCGTGCTAGCCACAATTTGTTTGTTGCAAAATATTATTGGCCCTTGTCACAGAAATAAATTTTCTTTAAAATCCAAATTTTGCTTCTACCGAAAATGTAAAACGAATTTTAAATTACTATCAATTTCGAAACTGGAATTGTATATTAATAAGCTTCCAAAAATTAAATTGAAACAAAATAAAATGCATAGAAAATACTACATATTTTTTTGAGAAATTGATATTTTTTGTTATTTATAATCGAACCGTATTCTGTTAAAATAAATAAAAAAATATGAGTAAAGTCTTATTATATTACGGTAACGATATTAACTATTAAAGTTTAAATAAGTCTATTTAAGAACAAATTTTCTCTTAATACACAACAATATTCAAAAAATTGAACGAAATCTGTAGAAGGTTAACAATAGTTTGGAATTCTTACAGAATCAAATCAATTCGGAACGGAATCTGTGACATGGACCATTATTGGCCATGGTTTCAGAGTAGTTTCTTATAACATTTAAATTTATATATATTAAAATTATGAACAAATTGAGAAAATGTTTCTTACTGGAAAAACGCAAAAGGTTGTGTACAATATAATTTTCCTCTCGCCGATTTTTTTTTTGCGATTTTTAACGAATTTTTTTAACTTTTGACCAAAGTGGGTTAATTTTAAACACATTTTTTTATATTGTAACGCTAATTTAATATAGAATTTACTAAAAAAAATTATTTTATCTAAATCATTTTTCCACAGGCTTATTATACCTACGGTAGAATGTTAATCAAGCTGGCGGAGGCTATTGGTCGTTTAGTATTGGCTGGACGCGAAATGACTCGTTTGGCTGGTAAGTCTTCTTAGTAATGGAAAAGAGTCTCTAGTTCGAAATTAAATAATTTTGAAATATTCTCTAATGTCAATTTTAGGCTTTACCGCACGTATGACCGAATTGATTAAGGTATTGAATGATCTCAACCAGGGTACCTATGAGCGCACCATGGTCAATAATGTCTTAGGCAATGAGACTGGCTTTGGCCCTGGCAAAGGTGAAATGGTGTTCGTTGATAATGTTATCAAATTCGAAAATGTACCCTTGGTCACACCAAATGGCGATGTGTTAGTTAAGGATTTGACCTTTGAAGTCCAGTAAGTGCGACACATGGCATGATGGCTTATTATTTTCTAAATGCACATATATTTATTAATATACTTCAGATCTGGCACAAATGTATTGGTTTGTGGTCCCAACGGCTGTGGTAAATCAAGTTTATTCCGTATTTTGGGAGAACTATGGCCAACATGGGGCGGCAAGGTTGTTAAACCCCAACGTGGCAAACTTTTCTATATTCCTCAAAGACCGTACATGACTCTGGGTTCGTTGCGTGATCAGGTATTTAGTGACTTTTATTGTATATATATTTGTAATATTTAAATTTAAATCTCCCTTCCGCTCAGATTACATATCCTCATACACGCGAAGAAATGCGTCGTTCCGGCAAAAGTGATGAAGACATTATGCAGTACTTGGATATCGTACAATTGTCGTACTTGGAACAGCGTGAAAATGGTTTGGATGCCATTGAGGATTGGATTGATGTGCTGTCGGGCGGTGAGAAACAACGCGTTGCCATGGCTCGCCTCTTCTATCATAGTCCGCAGTTTGCCATTTTGGATGAGTGCACGAGTGCTGTGTCTGTCGATGTCGAGGGTAAAATGTACAGTTATTGTCGCGAAGCTGGCATTACGCTATTCACTGTGTCACATCGCAAGTCCCTGTGGGTCCACCACGACTACTTCTTGCAGTTTGATGGTCGTGGCAATTATGATTTCGGTCGCATCGACCAGGACAAAGAACAGTTCGGTTCATAAGCCAATGCCGCCAAATAGCACCTGATATGTGATGAAGGAGGATGTGATGAAGAGACAGCGACATCATCAGATTATTCAAAACCAACACAACAACTATATATACATGTATATGTGACTATCATATAGTGGCCAAGATTTTTTAGTATATTTTATTTTTTTTTACTTTTATAGTTTTGTATATGTAGTTTTTATTTTGAACTTAGAACAATTTTGTTATTATTGATTGTAAACTTAAACTTTCCATTGCACATGATTCCATTTATTTGATATTTACCCGGTTTCAGTTGCGATTAATTGAACTTTGAATTTTGCATTCACACAAACACAATCGTTGGAATTGATTTCCATTATATTTACTTTTTGTAAATTTTGGTGCTGGTTGTATTTAAGATATACATGAAACGAAAAGATGAAAAATGTTTGTAAATTATCTTCGATGTTTATTTTTTTAAATCTAATGTATCTATCTACCCTAGGTATCGACGCTATAATCACACACACACAAACAAAAAACACAATCTTTACAATTAAATTCCTTGTCATAATGTTAGTTTTTCTTTCTTTCTCTCTCTCTCTTTTGTATAGTCAACATTAAATATTTTTCAAGTGCTTGTATGTAGTAAATAGTAAATATAAATACACTTATGTATGTAATTATGAAATATTTTTACCTTTACTACGAAGAACTATACATACATATATATGCAAAAATGAAATATTTTAACAAATACAAATCGACCTATTTACTTTGGTAGTATGTAGTTGTATCGTATATGCTATCTGTATATGTATGTCATATTTATATACAAGTCAAAACAACAAACAAATGTCTATTGAAAATAATAAAACAAAACTTTTTCAAAATACATACATAGTAAATGTGTAATAACGCCTTTTTGAATATCAACTAGGGTTTGGGGTTTCCCGGACTTATTTCATTTCCGGGGAAAACGGGAATGAAATGTTTCATTCCCGGGAAAACATAATTTATTTTAGGTACGTCCAATATGGTTTAAAATATCAACATTATAGTGTACACGGACGTGTACACAAATGTTGATATTTTAAACCATATTGGACGTAAAGGTTTTCGTACATTTTTGATAATTTTCAATATGAATACAATTCCTAATAAAACTATATGACACAAGGGATCGGGAAGAAGAGAACAAAATAATAATAATCTAAAAATAAATATTTTTATTATTGTAGTTTTTATTATTATAATTGAAAAGAAAATTAATAAATGAAAATAACATTAGGGTTTAGGGTTAAAATAGTGACATATTACAAATTAAAAACGAACGTTTTTGTTAAAAAATTTAAGAAATTATTTTTCATTTTAAAAATATTTTGCTTACACAAATCAGAAAGAATTGGTGGAGTCATAATATTAGGCATTTAAATCACAAGCACAACGGTCTGACACCTACACTAGATTCAAAATTAAAAAAAATAAGGAAACAAAGAACTTGTATGACTAAGGTGACCATCCATCACGCTTTTCGCGTGACTATCCCGCTTTTTGATGTCCAGTCCCGCTTAAATTTGCCATCCCGTATAATCCCGCTTTCTTACAAAAAGTAACGCTTTATCCCGCTTTTTCGTTTTACAATATTTTTGGTACAACATCGATTAAAAATAGTCACTTAAAAATTTGTAACCGATTCTAAATTTTGATTCTAGTTTTAAGGGAACATTTAACATTATTAATAGTAATTTAATCAATACTGTGATAAATCAATGTTGCGTTGTTCAATTGATTCATTTAAAACATGTATTAATAACACCGTACGACAAGTTTTAAAAAAAGTCGTTACGCTTGAACCAGACGATATACGTATGAAACTTTATGCCAAGTGGAGTTACTTGGGGTTCTTAGTTTTCATTTCCTCATACTGTTGCCCCTTCACAGGACTACAAAGTTCCGAAGGATACAATGTTTCAAAAAAATATTTTATATACTTGTTCGCACCCTATTATAACGATATTAGTGTCAAATTAAAGAGTAAAATATCTTTTAAAAACACTTCAAATATCATGATTCTATCTGTATTAGTTCAGTTTTCTAGTTTATTCATATCTTACTTTTTAAGAGACAAAAATTTAAATGTTTGTTAATACTAAACTAATACAGATAGAAGCTTGAAATTTAAAATATTTTTAGGACATACTCTCTTCTATGATTTCATATATACCGGTGTTATAGGGTACAAATAAGTACTACAAATAATTTTTGAAATAATTTGAAAATTGGAAGTCCTTTAAGGGGTAACATGATAAGTAAACGCCAATTAACTCTATTTCACCTATAGTTTCAGATGTATATCATTTGGTTCAAGTGTAATATGGACAGTGTAAACATGACATTGAATGTCAAACAGTTTATGAAAAGAAACCATACTGATACTAGCTGGTATAAAAATCCCTTTCGGACAAGCCTTTTTACTGTTTTAAATAAATTGTAATGTTTCTTTGGTTATTTATTGCGAAATTTTAAATAATTTTAAAGAACACTTCCTAGCAAACTTCAAAAAATGTGCTTAAATACCCTAAATATTTTTTATTTTTTTAGTTATTTTCAGTCCTTGTTAGAGAAAAACTTTATGACTCTCGACCAATCTTTACTGTTTACAATCCTAACAGTCTACACAATCAAGGCCTGAAGTTCATGATTCCTGATATAGCCATTTGATTGGTACCATCTGTCTCCTTTTCCCATTGTGACCCTAAAAGTACGAATTTGAAATTTTGTTTTTGTTTTGCACGCCCACAAGATCAGTCAGTCGTATTCTAAACATAGACATTTTAATTTATAATACACTATAAAGCTTAGTTTTTTATATTTACGTTTTTTTGTTCACATTTTCACGATCCCACATTTTTCCCGCCAAATCTCGGTTTTTGAATTCTTAAATCACGCTTTTTGCCCAAAATGACTGAGAATGTTATGACGTGTTTAATTTAGAAGATTCATTCGTCTAGAGAGGAAAATATGTTACAGAAAAAAAAATAGAAACGTTAAAAATGATAATATTAATTAAAAAAATTTATAATAAATAAAATATTGAGATAGATAGATAGTTAGTTCTCATAAAAGGTAATTCATATCATATTACATATCTCTTGAAAATTTTCAAGTGAACAATTTTAAATTATATCCCTATTTTTAGACCATTTCTTGCTGGTTTCACATGTAAAGTAAATTCTTCTTTGAGAAGATTTTCACCTTTTATTTCGTCGATTTTTTTTGGGAAAACAAGAATTTTAATGTCAGCCATAGTATTAAAGTATGATGTTTTTGTTTCACGATAAAAATCTTGCAAATATCTTCACAAAAAGTGTGTAAAGGGTCCGCCAAATAACTTTTTGCTATAAAAAAACTACTGAATATTTTCTCAAATTTCTTTTTTTATTTGAAAGTACAATCCTTCCGGTTAATAATGGAAAATAATTTCATTCAAATGGCTGCATCGGCTGGCCATGCAGTAGCCTACACGATCGGTCCAATTTTTAAGCACATTATCGATTGGGTCCGCCAAATAACTTTTTTTTTGAAAATGCTATAAAAAAACTACTGAATATTTTCTCAAATTTCTTTTTTTATTTGAAATATAAATGAAATGAAATAATTTCATTCAAATGGAGCTCCGTTGGTGTTAACCAAGATTCATAGATGTCACATCCCACACAATCTGACAGCTATAACTATCGGTTAAAATACGTGATTTCTGGGGCGGAAAAAGTCAAGCCGGGGGCGAAATTTGTATGGGAACTATATATAAATCTGAACCATTCTGAACCATTTTCACCATGGGTGTTTCTAGTTTAAATATAAGATGATTTGCCAAATTTGAAATCGATCTGATAAAATATGTGATTTCTAGAGCGGAAAAGTCAAAGTTAATGGGGAGCAAAATTTGTATGGGAGCTATATCTAAATCTGAACCGATCTGACTAACTTTTACTTTTACAGATGTTTCCAGTTGAATTATGAGGTACTGTGCCAAATTTGAAGAATATTGGTTAAAAAATGTGATCTATAGAGCGCAAAAATTTAAATGAAGAACGAAATTCGTATGGGAGCTAGATCTAAATCTTAACCGATCTGGCCCAAATTCACCATAGTTTAATTATAAGGTACTGTGCCAAGTTTGAAGCAAATCGGGTAATATATGTGGATTCTAGAGCGGAAAAAGTCAAATCGGGAGCGACTACTGTATGGAGTCTATATCTAAAGCGCCCTGGCCACACGTCAAACTGTTCGTTCAAACTCTTGTATGTATAGGTAATATTTTGTTTTCCTTATCACAGCCACACATCAAACTCATAGCAACAAACTTCATTTCAAAGTTGTCATAAAAACGAAAGGACGGTGTTTTTTGGACGATAAACTTCGATAAACTCCAAAATAAAATTTTTTTCTTCCATTTCTATAAAACTCGCGTCACCAAAACAAAACACTTATCGCTTCAAAAATTAAAAAATAAAGACAATTGACGTTTTTTCGTGCACACACTCAAACTGACTTCAAACAGGCTTTATATCTCTGCTGCGACGAAGCAAATATCTAAATGGTTTTGATTTTCTTCAAACTCACACAAACCTATCCGTGTGAGTTTTTTTTTACTAACACAATCAAAAAAATGACAGTTTGAAGAGTGAGTTTGATGTGTGGCCATGGCGCTTATATCTTAACCGATTTCCTTCAACTAACACGGGCCAATTTTTGTTACGATCGGACTATAATTGCGACCTGTTCTTTGATTACAACAATAGATGGACGGACGGACGGACATTGCTAAATCGATTCTCGCTCCTTTTGGGTGTTACAAACAAATACACTACAACATAGTGGAGTGTATAAATAGAAATAAATAATTTCAAGTAATCAAAACAAAACTCTATCATATTTCAAAAATAGTGTTGCATATAGCTTTTTTATTTAAAACGACGCACGAAGAAAGAAGCCTTATATTTTAAAAACGTTGGTGTGCAGTGTCTGGTAGGAAACAGTGTGTTTGATTTTTCCAAATCGATGCAAATTTAAAAGTGCTGGGGAACCGTATACGTTTAACACCATGTAAAGATAGTCCCTCGATTTTAAGGCAGTTAACGGTAACAAAAAAGTTATCCACATTTTTCGATTTTTTCGAAACGAGACAGACCCATCTTTTATTATACAGATCGGCTTATAATCACTTTCTGGGTCGATTTAGCTTCTTGTAATCAAAGTACAGGTAGCAATTATTGTCCGATACTAACAAACATTGACACAAGTAAGTTTTCCGGGCCAAGGACGAACGCAATGAAGCAAATCGGTTCAGATTTGGAAAGAGCCCCCATACAAATGTCTTTCCAGATTTGACTTTTTCCGCTCTAGAAACCACATACTCTAGTCGATTTGCTTCAAATTTTACACTGTTCCTTATAATTCAACTAGAAACATATGTGATGAAAACGGGTCAGATCTGTTCGAATTTAGATATAACTTCCAATACAAATTTAGCTCCAGAAAACACATAGTTTAACCGATTTTTTCCAATTTGGTACAACGGGTCAGATCGATTTTTCATATTTGAAAAGATTTTCTTTAAATTTGGCACAAGACCTTATATGTCAACTATAAGCATCTCTGGTGAAAATGTGTCAAATCGGTTAAAATTTATATATAGCTCCCATACAATTTCGATTGTATGCTCTCGATTTGACTTTTTCTCCCACCCGATTTCTATAATCAGAAATTGTATTTTATTTAAATTTGTATTTTATTTAAAAATTAAAGTATGGTACATACTTTCTTTTGTATAAATAAAAAATGTCTACATAAAAAATTCTTGGGTTACTCCAATACTTAAGAATTTCGTCTCGCCAATAGATTTTTACATAATTATCAATTTAAAGGTAAATTACTTTTCAATGATTTCATTCCAATTAGATATACAACAAATTTGTCCAAAGTTTGGCACTCATAGTTAAGCTACGGGTTAGCATAAAGCCAATTATTTGCTTTATTAAGAATGTTTTTAGATTTCATTATGATACCATAGTGATTCTTATCTACACTTTTTTAAAATTACTAAAAGATTTTTTATTAAATTTCCAAACTTTTATTGTTGTACACAATTAAAAGTTCATAAGATGTTGCTCTAGTCAAATGTCAAGAAGTGGCGAAATTAGCATTACACAATCTTGAAATTGGCAGAATTCGTTTAGTTTGTTTGTATAGAAAGTGTCCACGATTTTTTATGCAATTTTCGGGTTTTCATGATTTTCTTGCAAAATTACCATTTCAGACGAGTTATTTTAAAAAGAACTTAAAAATTCTATATTTTATTGCTTTAGAAAGTCTGGAAGGTTTTAAAAAAGTATATGTTCGAAACCACTCTGGGGGGGGGGGTTGAAAACCCAAACCCCACCTTGGGCACGGCCCTGGCTGCTATAACTTTTATACGGATGATCGGAATACAGTGAAATTTCATATTTGACAATGGTTCCATTTGTAAAAACATGATCAAATACGAAGTCATAATGGATTTCGCCGATATAGGAGTTATAACGCATTTAATTTTACCTAGGATAGAGACAATTGTGTGGGAGGGGCGTGGTTAAAGCATTAATATTTTTAGGATTAATGTGATTATAAAAACATTTTCAAATTGCAACTGATTTTGATTACTCTAAACCTAAAAATCACCCTCATCATGTAAGTCGTAGTCGTGTCGAATTTTCGACTCGTGTCACAAATTTACATTTTTGGTATCGCGTATGTCGTATTTGACTGTGAAATTCGACAAAAACTGTCACTGAATATTTTGCAAGTGACTAGAGTAAAAAAAATTAAAAATGGAAAAAAATAATCAAATCAAAAGTTAATGGATTTAGTTCTATTAAACTAATATAAAAAGCAAAAACATATAATTTTATTTCTTGAATTACATACGTAATTTAAGAATGGAAATTATGACTCCCAAGGAATTTGGTATTTTTATTGGTTAAATGATTTGAAAAATGAAAATTTTGACAAAAATCTACAATAAAAAAGTGGAAAGATCAAATATAAAGAAAAAAAATTAACAAAAATTTTTAACAAAATCGACTACGACGAAAATGTTCTAGTCACGTCGAATTTGTTACATGATACCGTCGAAATGCAAATTCGACTACGACTATGACAGCTGTCGAAATTCGACTACGACTTACGTGATAAGGGTGAATATTAATGCTTTGGCGACGCCTGTTCTTGTACCACCCTCACAATTGTCTTCATTCAGGTAAAATTAAATCGTTTATAACATCTAAAACGGCTCCCTTAATCTACTATAACTTCATATTAGATCATGTTTTAACAATAATTTACAAATGTAGAAGCTGGGTCCATTTACCACAAAACTTCTAATACGTCTCATATAAATAATCCGGTGCACACTGGTCCCAAATCCATTTTTTATGGCATAAAGTCGAAAAATAAACATACAGTCTTGTAATTTTGCACATTTGCTAGATATATCATACAGAAAAAATAAAAATAAACACGCCCACTACCACCTCCCATATAAACTCAATATATGACCAACATAATTATCACCCTGTATTGGTACAGGGTGACCAAAAATAATATTTTATGAAAGCTTAAAAGAATGAAGAGTTGTTTATTTTGACGAAATGTGTTTTTCTAAACATTATTACAGAAGAAAAATATAGCATTCAAATAGTATACTTTAAACTGCAATTTAAATAATTATTTCAAGAAATAAAGTAAAATGTATACATTTGTACAAAAAGGTGAATGATGTTGTATACCATTTTAAAGGTACTTTCAATACCTTTTAAATAAAATATTGATGGGTCTCGTACACAAAACTAATTCAGAGATATAATCATATATATCTCTATGGCTAATCAAAAACTCTGCTAAAATAAAATGACAAATTTTGGAGTTTGCCGAAAAATGCTGACGAGATATTAATTCCTCCATAAACTACAACCTCAGACGAACACTTTCACATTTACACTTTGAGTCAAGTTGAGTCATACATATAACTTTTGGTCCACGACATTTATAGATTATGTTCTCTACAAATCACAAAATTACAATACCTATGAATACTTACAAGACCACAATAATCATAAAATGTTAAATATAATTTATCAACTACTAACTCTTGCCGTAAATTTTCATAATATAGTCACTTTATTATTTTCTTTTTAAGTCTTGATTTTAATTAATTTGTAAAACTGCATTATATAAAAATTAATCCCACCTTTTTGAACCGCAAAGTTTAAGTACCATTCAGGCTTGTGGTGTTGCCACCTAATTTTCTCCAGTATATTTTCTTGATTGCTTGGAGTGTTGCCATAAAGAAAATATATACACATTTACCTCTTTCCAAATTTATTTTTTTTGAATTTCTGCCAAAAAAATGGATTTGGGACCATAGTGCGGTGCTAAGACTTTCCATACACAGATTCTCTGACAGTGATGGTATGGTTTTAACCGACTGAAACTTACATACTTATTTTCGGGTTTAGATGTTATTGTATTGAAATATACTATACCTGGATAATACCTTCGGTTGCTCACTTGATAATAAAAGTACTTTAAAAATTAAAATTTTATTTCAAAAATGCTATAATTCATTTTTATTATTATTATTATTGACCATTTTACAAAGTATATAATACGACATAAACATTTACATACATAACCACTTGTCCACATGGTTTCGTTCTTAGTTGTTTTGTTCAACTCCAACAATGGGTTCTTTTCTTGGGAGCTGTTTTTGAACTCCAAATACCGACAGATTCCAAAGCGGGATCATGGATGAACTACATATGTGTACATATACATATGTACTTACTACCCAGACCGCAAAAGGTCTATAACAGGTGTGTGTGTGTGGGGGAAAAATGCAAGGTGCGTGCTGCTGTACATAGTTTCAGTTTCGTCATTCGACATGGTTTGGATGGTACATAATAATTAATTTAGAAGCGCATCATCAATTTGATGCTGTTGTATAAAAAATATTCACATTCGATTTGTCCACACTTGGTATGAATCTTTCGCGGTTTGGGTGGTAGTTCTTTGGGTTTCAAATCGTTTAACTGGGAGCTGTGGGGTGTTTTTTCATGTTAGATTAGATTATCTTAAATATATATGTATGGTATGTATGTATATTTTGCTAAATTGTTGTTGTGGATGTTTTATAAGGTTTGCTTAAAATATCGCATGGATATAGTTTAGATAATGGATTGAAATGGAACGAACGTATGTACACTCAAAATGTCCGGGGGTATATTTTTAGGTTTCGGTTGCTAATTGCAATAACAAAGTTTTTGAGCAAGGATATGGGGAAACGGAAATACATACACACATATGTATGTATGTATTTCTGTCTGTCTGTTTGTATGTGGCTATTGTTTTTTATTCTTACATGTTAATGCATGTTACTAGTTATTGTTAATTGAACACTGATTGATGAAATGATGAGGAATAGAAAAGTAGTTGCTATTCTGCAGTTACAATACAATGAGTTGCATACATATGTATGTATGTGAATCATTTTTTTTAATATTTATTTATCTTTGTGTTTTTCTATGCCTTATAGAGTAGTATGTCATCTCTGTTATATATAATATTTATTCGGTTTGCTTTCTTGTACAGAGAAAAATGTATGCTTTTCTATTTTTCTTTGTTTCTTATATATGTACGTTTTAAATTTGTGTTGTTATGTTTATGTTCTTAAAATAATATTGATTTTATCAAAAAAGATGTTCTAATATTTTTTCTAATTATTAATTTTATATATATATAGATTATTCTTAGCATATATCCATCCCTTTCCATCGTACATATGTATATAAAATAATATTCACTCAAAACCGAAATTATTATTAATTTAATTTTATTTTTATTTGTTTTCATTTTCATTTATTGTTGTAAATTGTGTAGAACTTTTGTTTTTGCTAACGCCATTATGTTTAGTTAGTTGTCATTTAAAATTACCAATTAATTTTCTAGGTTATTTTATTTTCTAATGCAAAAAAATTTTGTCTAATTAACGTAGTTTTGTGTTTGGAAATTTACTTTGTACTTTGTTTTGAAATTCATATTGTAACGGACGATATGAACTATCCAAACAAAAGCCGTTTTTTTCTCATATACTCTGATCGATAATGGTGGAGGTGGGAAAGATGGGGAAGAAATTGCCCCAAAAAACAATGAAAAGTCCTTACGTGACAACGAACATAGCGAAAGTAAACTTTTCATCGTTTATAGGGTTCTCCCATACGAACTGTGTGAGAATGTCTGTCTGTAGTTCAAAGTCAACGAACCTGTCCGAGATATTTTTTAATTGAAATTGAGAAACGGAAAAACAAGTTGAAACGCACACACGATTGTGTGTGAAAACTATCATAGTTTTTTTTAGAGTTTTCGAGAAAATACACTTGAAACTTTTTTTTTCAAAATATTGCTAGACCCATTTCAACTTTAACTCTGTGACAAGGCCCTAAAATTTCGGTCGTGATGTACATATCGCTCAATTACTTCAAAACATAAATAAAAAATCGATTTTGCAGAAAACGTTGTTAAATATTTCAATTTACTCCCACCTTGGATAAGAATTTGTTATTACATAATAGATGAAGCATTAGATAATAATAAATAATTCCATATCATTAACTCAAAAATCGCGTTTTTCGACTTATGACAGTCTTGCAGCAATTGAGCGATATCTAAATAGGAAATGTTTGTGACAGAATAGTTTCAGAAACTCAGACAGAGAAATTTGAAATAAATGCAATTGCAACCGGAATTTTGGAATTTTGCAACAATTGCTGCTTTTTTTGCGACTGACAACATATATGTTACAAGTGACACTGCTTCTTTATACACATGCAAAAAATCAGGCGGATCAGTTAGATAAATCGCGAGAAAATTGCAACACAAAAATGTCATGCATTCAAATCATTTCACCCATGTCTCCCGCAAAAATATCCAATTTTTATTTTTTGCTTACCGTGCTCTAGCGAAATGGCCACATTTTTTGTTGAAAAGAATCAATCTTACAAAGAACGTGGACGAATTTTTACCCTAGTATTTTTTTATAGAAGTTGGCGCGTAATTCTCCGGTGACCCCCACTGCAATTTTCCGGCAAATTTTTCCGTAGAACATTTTAATCCCTAAATGACCTATTTGAAAAAAAAACTTTTTTGATTTTCTCGAAAAAAAGTCTCACATTTTCCCATAGGGAGATTTATCCTCTCAAAATTCAACAAAATAGTTCTGATAATAAAATTCTCGCAGACATTAACTTACAAAATTTTTCCACTTAGCATAATTTTCCCTTAGACCAAACAATTAAAACTTTGATCCACTGTTAAAGAAAACTCAGACTACAGCAATAAGTTTATTTTGTCAATAAAAAATTATTTCAAAAATCGATGAGGTACTTTTTGATTATTAAACAAGTAAGTAAGCTTCAGTCGACTAAACCGACTTATATATGCCCTCACTCTCAGTGAACATATATACGCAAGTTATAAGGAATTAAATTTTACTTAGGGAAGGATAATTTATGTGGAAGGTTCTCTGCACATGGTCCCAGCTTCCACAATTATAAAACAATTGTAAAAACATTATCGAATATCAAGTCATAGAAGATTCCATGTACCAGTATAGAATTATGAAGAAATTAATTTTACCTAGAATTGAGACTATTTCGCCCATCTTCCATCTTAAACTAAGTTTGAGAAAAATATTACCATGTGCAAAGATTGAATTGATTCCTTAGCCCCTTTCGAGAGTTATCGTGTACACCAGCCAGACGGACGGACATGGCTCTAACAACTTGAAAAGTGGTGAAACGGATTTTGTTCAAACATATTTAGGGTCTTAAGTCACTCCTTCAATGCGTTACACTTTTTTTCTGTACCAAATGATATATATCCTTGTACTCTGTGAGGGTACAAAAACTGAAAAGGTCAATTAACTAAATTTGTTCAACAGTTTCAGACGTATAACATCCTGTTCAAGTGTAATATGGACAGTCGGGCGGTGTAATTTGCGGGAATTTACAAAAAAAAAATAAAAACAGAATTAAAAAAATTTGTGTGTTCGTTGAAAAACGTTGATTTCTGATCGATCGTAAAAAACGATAGAGAAAGGCGACATTTTTAATAAAAAAACGCACTTTGAACGTATAGACACATGATATATTTAGGCCGGGTAACAATTTTTCGTATTCTAGTAACGTGAGTAACATCAAAGGACAGTGTACTATGATAGCATTTGTCTAATATAAACTGAAATAAAATCATTAAATCAACTGGCTGGCTCAGGAATGGACAGCGATAAAATTGAATCATTTTGGGTAAATGCGTTTAACAGACCAAACATTAATTTTAATCGGGAACATCCACAACTTTTTTGAAGCCTGCCAATAAAAGTATGTTGTTTTCATTATATCTATTAAATACTTTCAATTTCGACTGCCAGAAACTCCATCATTATGAAACTTATGGAGCGTCTTACCTGAAAAAATTTATTTAAAAATCAAAGGACAGTGTACGAAGATAGCATTTGTCTAATATAAAATGAAATAAAATCATTAAATCAACTGGCTAGCTCAGGAATGGACAGCGATAAAATTGAATCATTTTGGGAAAATGCTTTTAACAGACCAAAGATTAATTTTAATCGGGAACATCCACAACTTTTTTGAAGCCTGCCAATAAAAGTATGTTGTTTTCATTATATCTATTAAATACTTTCAATTTCGTCTGCCAGGAACTCCATCATCATGAAACTTATGGAGGGTCTTACCTAAAAATTTATTTAAAAATCGAAGAGGTGCTTTTGCAGGGAATATTTTTAAATATTTGATATTAAACTAGAAGCAATTTGATTTAAATTCGCCCAAACATTACATCTCTATCTCCTACCAGAAAAAAGTTACTATTTTTTTAAATTACCTAATGCCAAAAATCCGGATACTCCAATTTCATTTCCAATTTTAAATTCGGGAAATGCAGAGCAACATTTTCTGTTCCGTTTCTCATGGAATTAGCCTCTATATAAGGCCAAATTTTACTATACTAAAGTCTGTGTAATGTTTTATTCTCCACAATAAATGTCCAATAAAAATTGCTGCTGCATTTTTTCGGCTAGTTATTTAAAGAGTGATGGCAGTGCCATTTCCTTACTATTCTGGAGGCTAATCGAAAACATTTTTTATTTACGAGATAATACTGTGTAATGTAGTCCATGGTTGAGGGTATATAAGATTTCGAAATTTCAAAAATCTCCACCATTTTTGATCAAGCCAACCACGTTGTATGCATCATGTACAGTATCAAGCAAAACAAAGCTAACAAAATGCTTAGGAAAATTTAAACTTACTATTTATGAATGTGACCGTAAGTATTTAAAATTTTTTAAAGCATATCGTTGCCCTTGTTCGGCTTGCTACATGTCGCCTGCATGATTTTTTCATTCTAATGCGTATTCCAAAGTTTCGATGCCGTTTTTTTGTTAAACAAACTAAATCAATCCACATAAATATGTAATGTAAATGTATGCTCTATATGCATGTGTTGTATGTGTGTTTGTATATATTCAATACAATAATACTCAATATTTCACATATTCAATTATGAAGTTGGTTTTTTTTAATTCAAATATCGCATAATTTATTACCACATTGAAATAGTGATGGCTATTTTTGCACATTGTGGGTTTATATATATATATACAGCCAGCCATATTCAAAAACATTCATCATAGGTTTAGGTAAGACGAATTTTCAATGTAAAAGTGAATTTTTGAACCTTTGATAATTTTTTGTGAATATGGCAGTTTGTCATATTTAATTGTCATTACATACACAAATCATAGTAAAGAAGACAATCAAATACTTTCGAAATATGTATAGCAATCTACATTGATTCTCTGTGTGTGTTTGAAAAAGGGGCGAATTTTCAATTTTTTTGTTTCCTTTTCTCCTCGCACTATATAATGTAGTAATTAATATACATATTTATTATTTACTTATCAGCTAAATATTATTGTAAATAATATATGTATATATAAATAAAGGTTTAATTATACATATTTATTATGGTATTTATATTTATTTGTTAATTTTATAGAATTATTTATCTAATTATTATTATTATATATTTAACTTATGAAAACTTTAAGTGTATTAAAAACAAATTATAAATTGCACATATATGTATTTTATTATCAAGATATTTGTAAGGAATTTACATAATTATTCTCAAAAAAAAAGCAAAAACAAAGCACTAAATAAAACCAAACTTATAAACTTGGCACAATTCGATTTTGTTGTTCTTTCTCCTTTTTAAATGAACGGAAGTAAAAAGAATAGAACAAAAAAAAAAGAAAAATAATTCTAAATATAAAAGATAATTGAATTTCATTTACACTCACGCCCAAATTCGTAATAATTTTTAAAAGGTTGGGTTTTTATTAACCTTGCATTCCAATTGCTATGAATTTGACTATTCATTTTTTAAATAATTTTAGTTTTAAATGTAAAAACGAAATGGCTAACAAAAATCTAGTTAAACATAAGTAACAAGAATATATTATTTAAATTGTTAAAAATGAAGACCATTTAATAAAAATGTTCTTATGCAGTAATACTCTTAAATTCAAACAAAAAAATAAAAGTTTTGCACCAGCAACTACGTCTTGATTTCGATGCAATTTAATATATTTCGAGTTGTATGAAGGGGCGTATCATATCGGAATTGATTCGATTCCGTAATAAAATTCCAAATGTTTTTGTTTTAGCTTCTACAGTTTCTGTTCGATGTTATAAACACTTTTTGTGTATTAAAAGAAAATTTACTGTTCAGTATGTATAAAATAGATTTATTTTAACTTTAATAGTTAATAAATATCATTTTCTATACATATGGTCTATTCAATGGTTTCAAAGTATTTTTTGGAAGTTGATTGACACAAAATTCCACTTTGGAAATTGAAAGTGATTTTATTCCGTAATAAAAATTCATTTTATATTTGCTGTAGAAGGATTACTTTCCATTTCCGAACGGAATTTGACTTTTACCTAGAAATTGGCGAGCATATCGAGAAGTTAGTTAGTACGCGATCTACAATTTGAAAGGTTTTTTGTTGAAAACAATTTGTATTTAAAATTGATTAAAAGTAGGTTTGACTCTCGTGCATTAGATTATGGTGTAATGTTTTATTAATGCTGTATACATAAGAGTACATAAGTTAAATGCACATTCGGAGTAAGTAACAAAGTTTGTTTTTGAGCGGAGATCTCTCTAGCCATCAATATTGTTATGGGTGTTGAAAGACCCTAGCGAAAGTCTTTGCCGACTTTAATATGACATATTTTTCAAATCATCATCATCACAATGGCAATGGCCAATATGTGCTTTTACATCGCCAAACAAAATTATGGCTAGCATATGAAGATGCCGGACAACATGAGAACGATGATGAACAAAGGTTCCCGTGATAATCGGATACATGCCGGAACGAAGTCTAGTACAATTTAAACTTAAGGATTATCACCTCAGCTCCCTCTAAAGCTGCTACAACAACAATAAAAAAGGCTAGCTTATGAACATCTGGAGTAAGTCTTGATTTTCACACACAGAGTTGTCACATTATTATTACATCATATAGAAAATATGTAAAATGTTAATTGCAAGGCATTAAATCGAATATTCCATTGTAGTTGCTACAACTGTTTCTTGCGAGATATATCAAAAATCTATGATAGAGGCGAATACAAAAAAAAACACCCGAGAATTCATTGCAAACCAGAACGTTTCTAGGTATTATTAGGCGCAGAAATTAATTTTACTTAATTAAATAAAGAAAAATATAAGAGTTCCGACAAATTGCACATTTTCCCAAAGATCTTCTCGAAAGGTATTTCCTTTCAAAACGACCAGTAGTACTTCTAAATAACATGCAATTGAAATTTCTACTTTCTAAATAATAATTAAAATTTAGAAAAAATAAAATTTTGAAAAACACAACAATTTTAAACAGTAGACCAACAACAAAGCGTTCCAAAAAGTACTAAATTAAAAAAAATTGGATCTAGTGAAACTGAACATAAATCAGACTAGAATAGAATCTAAACGAAGACACCTGCGTCACAGTGGCCGGACAGATCGGCAGATATATTCTGCCAAAGGATAAATTCAGCCAAATAAGTGTGCGATGTCACGTCTAATGTTTATTGTCTTTGGTATTGTGAACCATGGAAAGATTACCAGTCAAGCGGCAAAAACTCCCAAATTTAATGCGCCCAAATCTCGACTTTATTGATTACATATTGCGAATAACATTCGTATTAAGCATCACTGGAACGGTGTTTAGGTCCTCATTGCAAAGGTTTTATATTTCGTTACAAAAAAGTATAAGTTGATTATAAAAAATTAAATTTTTATTCGTATTGAAAATTTAAAGAAACTATGTACATTAGTGTGGGTCGAAAAATGGTTCTTGTGTTTTGGGAAAAAATTTAGACAACCTTTAAAATTCGGGGCGTCCGCATTAATTTATTTTTTTTTTGTTTGAAGTACCCATACTACGTACGTTTGTTATATTTTCAAATTCTTAAGAATATCAACGAAAACAACACAGATAATGGCGAGTAATTCAAACCTCCGGGAACTTTTTTTGCAAATTTTATAAAGCGGGTATTAGACCCGCTTAATGCATGATAAAAGTGTCAAATATTTTCAGTATGTTTGCAATTTTTCTGGCCTTATTTTGGGATAACGAATTCAATATTGAGTAAAAACGATTTAGCTCGCCAACGGATGCAGATAGAGCCGAACTATTTTAGAAATAATCAGAAAACATTCCAAACTTAATTTTCAGGTGCGGCTTTTTTACTTTCCGTGGCTCTACACAAAATTAGTCTGTCTATTGATCATATTCTGTCATGTCATAGAAATTCAAATCGTACGAAAACGATTTTAGTTTCCGTACAAAAGGAAAAATGTAAAATTTTTCCGTCTTAAATTGAATTTTTTTGAATTCGAAATTGAAATTGGTAGTTTTAATGATAAAAGTGAAGCCATTGAAGCCACATATGTTATAGAGGATTTTGTTTTAACCAAGATTTTTTTGTACTTTAAACTTAATGGCGGAGAACTCCTCTCACATATGCCAGGGTGAACCAAGATTTATAAAAACTTAATTTTACTTCATTTATTTCATAAAAATATGACTCCTTTCTCTAGCCTCCTAAAAATATGCAAAACATTCCAAAGCTGAAGAAGCAAATCGTTACGATTTTGAAAACGTGAATTAAATCGTAAAAATTTTACGTCTCCATGGGAATAGAGTCCATGGTGGTGGTGGTGAATGATTTAACAGAGCATGGGAGGTATTGCTATCGCTGACAAGTCTTCTACCCTCTTTAGCTGATGACTACGACTAAAATTATCTTTTTAAATACTACCCACACTCGTTTAGAATGTTAAATTTCGAATGAGTTTACATGGTAAAGATGCTATTCAACAGTTGGGATGAGTAGGTAGGCAGAAGTATGTAACAATAAAATAAAGAACACATTCCTTAATATTTCTAAAATTGTAAGCATCAGAGCTTTATTTATTTTCACATGAATGAATTCGTTTTAAAATGTAGCATTTTCTTGCCCTTCCTTTGATTTAATACAAAGCGGTGATTTAATTGTAGCGGTCCGCAGTTTGAAGAAATGATTCGAAAACGGTATGCTATTTAACCCATTGACGACCTCTGTCCCTATATAAAGACACCTGTTTAATGCTAGACATTTGAACAACAGTTTTTCTGGGCGTTAATGGGTTAAATCAAACGGCGAAGTTTGCCCGAGGTACACATAAATGCTGCAGTTTTTGTAAGAATACTTTTAAACGACCCAAAAAGACATGTTTTTAGTTCACCTAAAGGTGTGCTACAGTTTTTTGTCAATAAAACATTAAGCATTTTTAGTCTCATATCTCATATATGTACATATTGAAATACGTATACAAAATTAAATAATTAAATTGAATCTATATAATTATAAAGATTGCACTTTTTTGCATATTTTGTTATATTGGAAGAATTCTGAATATGAAGATTAGAAGTCCGTAATTCAACCAGTAGGTCTCTAGCATTGTCTAGGTACCTTTTGAGTTAACCATATTTGTTAGTTTTAACTCTTAGATGCACTGACATTTTCAAAGCGACAGGTAAATTTATCTACTAGACAGTTACACCTGTTGCTAACTATTTGTTGAAATTACGTGTACTAAAAAACGAAACTAAACGAAAAAATAAAAAATGAAAACCAAACATGTTTGTTTTATATAGAATACAATTAAACAAATTTATTTCTTTTTTCACACAAAGTTTAAATTAAAATAAAAATAATAAAAATAAAATTTAAAATATATGTAGGTATTTATTTATATAATAATTAATTAAATTAAGTTATTGAAAAAAGTATTTTTGTTTCTTACTTAATTTTAAATTAAAGTTTGTAGGTAGGTGTTGTTGGTGTTTTAACAAACCAAAAGGCAAAAAATTCATTCATTCATATTTCCAGGGGGTAAGGGCTTGGGGGGTTTGAACTAATCGTAAAAAAGTAAATAACGCACAACGTTTTAATTTTATTTAAAAAAAGAAAATATGAGGTGTAAATTAATTAGTAACAGAAACACTTTTTCTTTGTAAATTCATTCTATGTAAAATTACAGAAAGAAAAAAATCGATGTCGGTAAAAAAAGCTCAGCCAGCAGAGCAACAATGCTTTCACACAAGAGTAAAAGGAAGCAGAAACAGAGATTTTTTGTTAAAACGATTGCAAAATGTAATGGGGTAATAATAACGTATTAGAGGGAGGGTGTTGTGTTGGGGCAATTCACTTTCAAACAATAGCCTTACGAACAATTCCAAAGAAATGTCTTCGCATGCGGTCATCAAAAGTCAATTTAATCACAACAACACCCTATTTCCTGATTTTCAATAAAATGACCTCGTGTCTGTGTCTTAGCCAACAAACTAAATGTACGATGAAGTTGTTTTTTATAAAAAAAGTAATAAAGCAAAAAACCAAAATCATTCTTAAACATTAAAGCCACAACAAAAATTCATTTAGCGATAGTTTAAAAAATGAGTTATTTTAATGAATATATACCCAAAAATGTCGGGAGGGAAATTAAAATATAAGAAGACACTTATCAATAACAATTCAAATAACAATAATTGTCCATAAAAAAAAACTAAATAAAATAAATTTGCATTTCAATGTGTTTCTTTTTGTTTTTGTAGTTGTTGTTGTAAATAGTAAACATAGTAATTGTATTTTTTTAGTTATAGTAATGGTAGTAGTATTTGTTGTTGTTGTTTTTGTTGTATAAGTGGTGGTAATGTGAGAAGAGAGGTATTATCTAAAAACTAATAAATGCTACACAACCTAATTAAAAGAATGAAAGAAAAAAATCAAGTAATTTATTTAAGAATACAATCTAAAGTTAATTTGAAATAATAATTATAATAATAAGAAGAAACGAATGAAGTTGTATGTTTTTTTGTTATTTAATCTTGTCTACAATTAAAGAAAATATGCTGTATGTAGGTGTGTGTAACTTGCATGGTTACGGAAAATCTAAGCGGCCGTATCGACCTCCTCAACAATGTGGTTGGGTGATACTTCACTGGGTGAAGTGGCCGCGCTGGCCACACTGATGGGCTGCTGTGTATTGTTTGCACTAATGGCGTTATTCGAAGCGGTTAGTGTGGTGGCGGCTGCATCGGCTACTCCTCCTGCTGCTGATGCCGTGGTCGTGGTAGCTCCCAAAACGCGAGCTCCGTACGGGGCTCCCTTTAATTTGCGTGCCTCTCGTTTTTGTTTGCGCTGCTGCATGACCAAACGCAATTGATCCAATTTCGATTTGGTTTTCATGTTGTCCATTTCGGTGGCACACTTCTGGCAGGTATGTTCACGTTCGCGTTCACCGGTCTCGGTGTGTATGCGATAGCGACATTGACACACCTTGCGTTCGTCGACCACCTGATGATGATGGTGATGGTGGGAAGAATGATGATGGCTGTTGCTGCTGTTGATCGCCGAAGTGGAGTTGCTTGCTGCCGCATCTGGTTGGCAACATGGATAGTTTTTGGACGAATGCGATTTGCTAACGTAATGGCCGTTGCATTCGCCGTAAGCGCATATTGATGAGGAAGATGACGTGCTGCCGCTAACAGTTGGTAGTGAGCCGCCGCCAGTGGCATTTGTCGAGACAGCGGATAAATTGGCTGCTGCTGACGATGAAGCGTTGTGTGTTTTAATGCATTTGACACAGGGGTGGGAAGAGTGATGGTGTTTGGATGAGAGCTGTAAATGAGAATAATAGATAGATAATTAATAAAAACATATTTACAATTATTGAGTATTTTCAACATGCAATCGAAACATAATTTATTATTGAAAAAAGAATGGAAATCAATAACATCACCCCACAGTGGTTCAAAATCAAAACCATCGGCCAAAATTCAATAACTTTTGTTCTAGTAGACATTTTTGAGTTCTGAAAAACCAAAATTAGACATGGACCCAAGCATTATTTTTAGATATTAAAGTTATAAATTGGACAGTCGGATATATTTAAGAAATCTGCCCAAATTTGACTACTTTTCGTATTTTTCGATTTTAAAGAAATTTAAAATGTTTATTTTATGTTTTTACGTATCTGTTCATAATGCGAAGGAAAAAAATAATTTCTTTGTATTACTGATTATCACCTTTTTCAGATTTTGAAAATTGAAAAAAAAAGTAATTTCTTTTTGTCTTTGTCTCACACATTTTAAGAGATTTTGCGCTCATTTAATGTCAATATCTCAAAATAATCATTGGGTCCTAATTTTGTTTTTTTTTTCTTACAGAAATCAAAAATGTCTACTAGAACAATAGTAGTAGTGATTCTGAACCACTGTGCTCCCCACAGTCCATATTACACTTGAACCGGATGCTATACATCTGAAACTGTAGAAAAAGTTGTGTTAACTGACGTTTTCAGTTTTTTCATCCCGATTCAAATCGTAACATTTTTCAAAAAATTGTTTTAAATACTTATTGGCATCGTAGGTCTCAGATATAAGTTTCAATTTAACGAGGAGAATACCTGTTAAAAATACTTTAAATTTCGTGATTCTACCTGTATTAGTTTAGCATTCACAGCCATTTCAAGTTTATTCATATTTTACTTCTTAATTGGAAAACGTGAAATAGTTGTAAATGCTAAACTAATACCAGTATTAATGAAATTTGAAGTATTTTTAGCAGATATTCTTATCTTTCATTTGATACCCATATCGCCTTTGTATGACTCGCAAAAGTACGAAAATAAATTATTAATATAACTATATCCTTTGGAAATTAAGTCCTGTAAAAAGAAGAAAATATCACCAAATAAAAAAAAACCGTGTACACAGTTTTTCTACATACGATCTATAGTTTCATATGTATATTGTCTTGTTCAGGCCCAATAAAGATCGAAGCGATGATTTGAAGCTGAAATTACAATTGTATTGCCCCCTAAGCCGCCACTGTTTTCTATAGAAAAATATGTGTTGTGTCGAAAATACAATTTTCTTCAACATCCGCTCTAAATGGCAGGGTAACAAATGCTATATCTCCACTACTTACATGTTTACTTCTGGAACTGTGATGTATAGTACCAGGTGATCCACTGGCCGCCGCCACAGATGCTGCAGCTGCTGCCGATGTAGATGGAGCCTCAAAGCTTATGCGAGCACCACGATGGTACTGTGGCGTAGCGCTTAGTAGATCATTTAAAATGTGTATAACGGTGGAAATGTCCCTCTTGGGACGTCCATATCTGTCCTGCAGAGCCGGATTCAATGTGCCCGAGAATGTCCCGGAGTAGATACCTTTGCCGTGGTTTTTCATTGACTCGATAACGGCGCCGGAACCGCTTTTGCGCGGTGCCTCCTCACTGGCCGAAAAGTCAATTTTATTGGTAAACACTTCTTTGGATAGCTTGCGTAAGGTCTGGGTAAGATTGCGTGAAGCCTCGGCCAGAGTACGTGAATCGGACACTATGCCGGACTCATCCAGTTCTATGGGCGCGGCTGTGGCTGTAGACACCGCAGTAGCAGATGCTGCACTCAAAGGAGCTGTTACCACAACAGGTGTGGTGGGTGGTGCACTACTGGTGGCACCAGCAGCAGCTGTCGTTTTGGCTTTAATGGGCGATTGCGTAGAAGAAATGTTTAGTGTATCATCGCTGGAATTAAAACCACTGTCGTTGGATATACCTCGTGTTGGTGTTGAGGTGATATTAGGTTGCAATTTTCCGTTGGTGGTGCTTTGTACTCCCGGGTGGTGGTAGTGATGATGATGATGATGGTGGTGGTGATGGTGACGATGCTTACGTGTAATTGCATTGTGAGCAGTTTTGTGCAGCGAAGAGGAAGATCTTGAAGATGACGTCGACGATGAGGCGGCGGCGGCGTTGGACCCATGTGCTAACGACGCTGTTCTAATGCTGCTAACAGGATTGCTCACCTTGTAGTTGGGTGTGCTGGTCATTATAGTGCTTGTACGTTGTTGTTGATGATGTTGGAGCTGTTGCAATGGTAGTTGTTGGGGTGTCAGTTGCTGCTGCTGCGAAATACATGATGTCTCAATGCATTGCTTGGCGGTAACATGTGGTGGCATACTAGAGCTGCCGCTGCTGCTGCCGCCACCGTTAAGCCGAGTGCATAGACAAGAAGTCAGTTTGGCTGCTATGGGATCTTGACAAATCGAGGCGGCTGGTGCTGTAGTTGCTGCTGCCGAAATTGCCGTTGTATGGGGACCAAGAGCCACCGAGTTGATGTTGGAGGAACTGTTGTTGCTGTTATTCGATATACGGGGAATGTTTTTAATGGCTGTTGTTTTTATGGGACTGGACACAAGATTTGATAAAGATTTGATGGGTGATTGTTCCAAGAGAACGGCCTCGGCTGAGCTGGGCGCATGGAACGAGGTGGCAACTGGTACTAGGGTAGATACATTGGATACTGCCGCAGACGAAGAAGATGATGTTAATTGGACTGCCGAACCAGCAGCGTTTGTAGTTGTGGCAGGTGCTGCTAAACGCGAAGGCTGTGCCATGGCAATGCTCTTGACGATATTCTGTAGACTTTCGTAGTCGCGTTTGCTTAAAAATGAACTCAAATCGGAACTTTTGGTGGGTACGGCAATAGCGGCAGCTGTTGGTGATGACGATGACGATGACGACGATGTCGGTCCATTGGAAATTGACGATATTCTTGTAGTGCTGCTGCTGCTCTGAGAAATCATTGCAGATGGTACGGCTGCTGTTGCCAGAATCTTGGGGGGCGACGCTGAGTTGCTGCTGTTGTTGGCATTTGTACGTGATTGGCAGACGGAAGGGGAAGCGGAATCCAACTCCAGTTTCCTCACTGCTGTACCATTTTGAGCTGTGGGCATTACTACCGCTACAGGTGTGGAGGTGGCGGTGGCTGCCGACGCAATTGATCCTGGCACATTGCCATGATGATGATGGTGGTGATGGTGATGATGATGACTATGTGCCGGCGGCGCCGTTGGTGTGGCTATTGCAGGCGCTGGCACTGGTGTTGGTGTTTTAGTTGCTGCTGCTACGGCTGTTGTTGCGACACCGGTTGCTGCTGTTGTTCCAGCACCAGCCGGTCCACCAATGCCGGCCGTTTGTGTTGAGGTCGAGGCGGTGGAAGTGCCACGACTACTACTGCTGCGATGATGATGGTGGTGATGGTGATGACTGGAACGTGTACGCGAGGAACTACTGCAATTTGAACCGCTGTGCGCGCCGCTATTGACGGGATTCACCGTGCTCAGCTGTAATTGTATAAGCATCATATGATCGCCTAGGCGCATACTGAGATTAAGTGGTGTCTTGCCACTGAGGAAGTCATTGACCTGCGAGTCATTGAGCGATTCGAGGGCTTGCATAACGGTATTTTCGGGACGTTGAGCCTGTAATGGAAAGAAAGAAACAAACAATGTTGGTTAGTTCAATAATAAAGCAACTTAAAGGTTTAAAGTGATAATTCAAAAGAGTAAGGATAATTAGGAAAGTTCAACAATGCCACCCAATCATCTAGTTCCGCCCACAAAGGTGTTCTAAACCCCATTACATTAATATTAACCCAAAGAAAAATTAAAAAAATACTGCATTGTGTTGTTTATGGTTAACAACGAACGAACGTTGGCGTTACGCGATATTCCACCACATGGCATTGACATTGACCCACCTACATACGTACGCTCGCTACGTTGTTTCTTTT
Source organism: Polietes domitor (assembly GCA_947397865.1). NCBI lineage: Eukaryota > Metazoa > Arthropoda > Insecta > Diptera > Muscidae > Polietes > Polietes domitor. Next base: position 114,530,586 of record OX377620.1, read on the forward strand.
ACGACTCTCCCCTCTCAGACTGTGGGTTGTAAACAACAACTGTGCAATTCCTTTATCCAAAACAACACCAACAATCCTCGTCGTCCCCCAAACCCCTCGTCACCGTTCACCTCCGCCGCTACCACTGCCGACAGTGAGCGAAAATCATTCATTCCTTCCCGTCGCACTTAATTAAAAGCTCATATGTTTACTGTCTGGTACCATAAAATATGTAATAAGAAAATGGAGCAAGGAAAGTCGTACCGATTACACTGTCCGACAGTCCATATTACACGTGAACCGGATTATATACGCCTGAAACTATAGGTGAAATGGAGTTAATTGGCGTTTTCAGTTTTTCTTTTCCTCATCCTGTTGCCTCTTAAAAGTACTGGAAACATTTTTCCAAAAAAAAAATATTTTAAATATTTATTCACACCTTACTTTGCCGATATTTCAAATTAAAGAGGAGAATACCTTTTAAAAATACTTAAAATTACATTCTTCTATTTGTATTATTTTAGCACTAACAACCATTTCAAATTTACCCCTTAAAAGGTTACATATGAAAAAAGAAAAACGAATGAACTAAGGGGGAAACTTGAAATGGTTGTTAATGCTAAACTAATACATATAGAAAATTTAATGTATATTCAACAGATATTCTCCTCTTTCATTTGATTCCCATATCGCCTTTACATGACTCCCAAAAGTACGAAAATAAATTATTATATACTTTGGAAATTAAAAGTCCTATAAAAAGAAGAGAATATCACTGGAAAAATAAAAAAATATATATTTTCGTACTTTTGCGAGTCATATAAAGGCAATATGGGTATCAGATGAAAGAGAATTATATCTGTTAAAAATACTTTAAATTTCATGCTTCTATCTATAGTAGTTTAGCAGTAATCAACAATTTTAAGTTTCCCCATAAAAATAAAAAAACATAAACTTTAACTTTTTAAAGAGGGGAAAAACTTAAAATAGTTAATAATGCTAATCTAATACAGATAGCAACATGCAATTTTAAGTATTTTTAACTTCATTTTCATTTGATAAACATATTGCCGTTGCACAGTGGTTCAGAGTCAAATGTCAACGGCCAAAATTCAATATCTTTTGTTCTAGGTTCAGAGTCAAATGTCAACGGCCAAAATTCAATATCTTTTGTTCTAGCAAACATTTTTGAGTTCTGTAAAAAATTGAAATTAGACAAGAACCCAAGTATTATTTTGATGATGTTTACTCCAGAATGAATTGCAGTACTGTCTGTGTGCAGTTTTTATTCAGTAATTCGATTTGTCTGTTGAATCAAGCGTTATTAGGTATTTTGGGCATAGTAAATGCAAATGAACTCCGATTGTTATACAATTTAGCATGAAGATAAAGGAAATTTACTCATATTTTTATCTGCGTACCTACTTTTCAGAAGTTAATGAGAAGAAAATGCGTTTTGGAACTAAATAACCGGACTGTTTGCACTAAATGTATCCAAGAGGGCAATTTCGTGCGGGCAAAAGTTACACTGAAAAAACGGGGAACCCTTCAACCTTTCCAAATATGTATATACTTCGTTAAAGGCTTTTGAAGGAAAAAAGTTATGTTGGTCCAAAATCAAACATTTGTTCAATAAGGATGTTTTTTTAATATTTATTACAAACAAACTATATTTGGCACAAACATATTTTTGACGTCATAATAATGCTAAGAATCCTCAAAAAATTTGAGTGCAAAATCTCTTAAAATGTATGAGAAGCAGTTGCACAAATTAAAAAAAGAAAATTATGTTTTTTCAATTTTCAAAATAAGAAAAATATTGAAAAATTTTAATACAAAAAAAAATTGACTTCGCATTATGAACAAATACGTAAAAATATGTTAAATAACATTTAAACAAAAAGAAATAAAAATTTAAATTTCAAATTTTTAAATCGAAAAATACGAAAAATAGCCAACTTTGGGCCGATCTCTAAAATATATCCGACTGCCCGATTTTTAATGTTAATATCTCAAAATAATCCTTGGGTACTTGTCTAATTTTAGTTTTTTTTTTACAGAACTCAAAAGTTATTGAATTTTGGCCGATGGATTTTGATTCTGAACCAATTTGTTTGTAATAAATGGTTAAAAATACCCTTTTTTAAAAAATGTATGATTGGAATGTGAGTGAAGATAAAATTAGGAATTTAAGTAGCAAAGACGCAAACCTTCATGAAAATAGACAGCTATTAATGGGTTTGGTTAGGTTAGGTTTAAAGGACCAGAATGTTCCCGCATTCTGTGCACCCGGAGACCTCTGTGGCCAAACGGAAATAATTTAGCCCATGTGTATATAGTCCAAAATTCTTCAAAATATCAATTTTTTGCCAAAAAAAACCGAACTAAAACATTCCTGGAGAGGATGATTTGTGCGTCCACTGTGGCCAAATGGAATCTCCAAAATATAAATTTTCAGCCAAAAACTAATCAATTTCTGAAGAGGATGGTTTGTGCGTCAACTGTGGCCAAATGACAATAATAAATATTTTTTAATTAAAGGGCTTTTGAAGGTCTATTTTCGTTCAGAAAAAATGACGGCTACTTTTTTCGCATTTGTATGGACCGCGATCCAGCCTAATAAACACACGCGTTATTGACATCTCCCTCTATTGAGTGCTGAGTTGTCTAATAAAGGGCATTAAACTAATGGATATTACATACGGCAACTTCATAAAGAAACAGTTAAAAAAGCATTTGGCACACATTTGGACCTTATTTTTATTGCTTAAAATTATTTGCACATTATAATTAAAATCTTTTAACACTTTACACTGGCATCGGTTATATGAGACTTTCTTTATACAACATGTGTTGTATTTTGACAAAATAAAAAAATAATATTGGTTCTTTCTTTATGTTTAGGGTAATTGAACTTTTGCTACTTGTGTTCTATACTGGCAAATCTCTGTGGCTGCTCTCATGGATGTCATTGATGGGAATAGCTCCAACAGCAATAACACAACACAGCACCACCACACAATAAACTCGCACCGTCTTTCCTTTGTGTATGGCTCGGCTCGGTAGATACAAACTCGATTTGGTTGAGTTGCCCTTTGTTGACATTTTGATAATTATTATAAAAAAAAAGTAAACAAGAAACTCAATTTCAGAGGACTTGCTATTGTTTACACACGAATATTTCAATCATCAGTCCAGCAATTAATAGATTATTATATTATCTTAAAGGATGATGAGTAATGCAAGATAGAGTGGTTTCTTCACGAAGACTATACGCGGAATGGATGTTGGATGGGGGAATTCCAAGATATTTGATATGTGGACAACAAAAGAAGAATGTACGTTAAACTTGATTTGTTGTTTGTAGCTGTGTTTGACTTAAAGGATGTATAAAGCAAAATAGCTGAGCGAGCAACAAAGGATATCTCATCCACCTAACATGCGATGCTCCTTCTTTCTTTGCTTCCTTTTTTTGGACATAGAATGTCGTTGATATCTTAATAAACTGCAGTTGTTAAAAATCTTAATAAGCTGGAGTTGTTAACCGGTGTTAGTCAAAGTCGTTGTTCACAATTTTTTAAACAATTTAACGCTTTTATAAAATATTAAGTCAGAAATTCACCAAAACCGAAAAAATTTCAACACAAAAAAATTTTTATGAATAATTTTATTTTTTTATTAAAATTCAAATTTTCGGCAAAAGTACCTTAATATGTGTACTCTCATTTTGGAAATATAATTCCGATAGCATATGTTTAATTAAATGTACTCATGATGGCTACAAATATTGCGAATTTAGGAACAGTCTTCAAAAATTTGAAAAAAAAAACTATTTTTTTGAAAAAAAAAAATCTATTTTTGCTGGAACGCTAAAAATATCATAAAAATAGAAAGAAGTCGGTTTTGAATAGTTAACATTTTAACACAAAAAAAAAAAAACAATTATATGCAAAAAATCTATGGGTAAATGTAGAGGTTTGATACTCTTTTTTAATTATTTTTTTTTTTCGAAAAATTGCTGGCACGAAAAAAATCATAAAAAATAGAAAAGAGGTCGGAAAAATATTTTGTTTTAATTTTTAATAGCTAACATTCTAATGCAAAAAACAATGACAATATGTAAGAAATCTACGAATAAATGTAGAAATTATACTTAGTTATTTTTAGACGGTATTTTTTTTATTTTTTAATTATTGGCCAAAGTGTCCTCTATATACAAACAAAAAAAGTTCTTTCCTAAGTTTTATAATTGCCGCACAATAAATATTCCTTATAATGTCTGTTTTTTTGGGCTGTCCCCTAATTCTATTTAAAAATATGTAGCAGCAATTCCAATTAAAACAATTCGAAATCATATGTAATACTGATCAAAGGTCACTGGTAAAATCTTAGAGAGAGTATCCTTATTTGGCATATCTTACGAAAAATGTTCAGATCTGTATATGAATCAATAAATCATATTGTCGTCTACCGGTTGTGTAATGCAAACTTGTTGTATTTATGACAAAAATACCTCACCAATTTAGCCGATAAAATATTCTCTGTTAATATTTCTTTATTAATCACACATATTTTCTGCTATTTTTTATTGTTGTTGTTTATATACATATACAAGTGCGAATAAATGTGCAACGTGTGTGCAAGCCGCCAGTGGCTGAACGTGAGGTAATGTAATGAGAATTGCGTCATATCTTTGGGAAATATTCACACATTGTATGACGAACGAATATCAAGTGAAAAGGAGGTACATGCATATACATACTCGTATATGTATGTATATAAAAAATATAGCTGTAGATTTACATATAGTATACGATGATTAGAAGTAGTACTACTCAACAAGAAAAGAGGAAAAAAACGGAATCAAAACAAAATAAAAACGATATGTGTTATACAGTGAAGTACAAAAGTTCAGTTACAGATATGAATTTTAATTTAATTTAAATGTGGCAATATCTTCCACTTGTCATTTTGAAGAAAATAATCAAAATTATATTTTATCATATCTTCCCTTTGTCATCTTGGAGAAATATTGGCGATATTGTGTAAGAATTGATTTTGTTCTCAATAACATAACAATAAAGGAAATTTGTTGTTTTTATAGGAAAACCGTGATAATTTTGAATTTTCATTGTAAATACTTCAAAATAAAATCGCACCTTTTTTGGGCGGATGGCAAGTAGAAGATTTGCTGCAAAAATAATGAATTCGATAAAAAAAGTTTTCAATTGAGAAGACAATTGTTGCACATATTTTGGGTATACAGTCGAACACGGTTATAACGAACTCGAAGGGATCGGGCATTTTAGTTCGTTATACCCGTAGTTGGTTATAACCGTAGTAATTTGTATGAAAATCATTGGGACTTGTTCGTTATAAACGATGTTCGTTATAAACGATGTACGTTATAACCGTATTCGACTGTACTGTTTTAACAGACATTCATAATTTTTGTGCACATCATACAGATAATTAATTCGAGGCCCTATCTAATTGTACACTCTCAAAAGGCTGTTAACTGACCGCTTGCCCACCAAATTTACTTGGATGGGAAGCAGGAAGAAGTCATCGATTAAAAATTAAAACTTTAACTTTATTTCAGCATTTAAAGGTATGTAAGAGGAATTTTGAGTAATATGGCTAAGCTTCGACATCCTAAATAAAAAGTTTAAATTTCACAGAAAATAATAATAATAGAGTAATACCCTGAAGATGCAATTCATTGCGAGATTGCGAAATATCGGAATTTAATAAATATTAAAAACAAAAACTGATCTCGAGCTGGACCAATTATTATTTAATAGAAAATAAAAAAATATTTTTAAAATTGTTGCCAAAAAAAATTTTTTTTTTGAAAAAATCATTTTGTGTTAAAAATGATGGACTTGGGCTTTTATATAGCTTGTATTTATATAAATTTTATTTGCTTTATTTTCAGGCGAATGTTTTGGCTCTTTCCTAAAAATGTCTATATTAAATTAATAAACAGATGGAATACAGTATTTTTTGGCTTCTAGCTGCTTATATGGGATATTTATTTATTTATTATGAATTACAACACAAAGTAAATTTATATTCTACTTTTTGGTCCAGGGAATGAGCCGGGGTGGCTAAGACCATTGTAGCTAGTTCTTCTAGGTGATATTTTGGCGATATCATCAATATTAAGTTATTAAAAATATGGGAGTTTTATTTTCTAGCAACTATTTTAAGCCGATATCGCATTTTTATCTTCCAGGTGATATTTTGGCCATATAGTCAATATTAAATTATTAAAACTTTGGAAAATTGTATTTTTTGCCTTCTAATTGTTAATTTGGCATTGTAGCATTTTTATCTTCCAGGCTATATTTTGGCGATATCAACCTAAATTTCTTCCAGATAACAGTATGATCATCCTAATATCCGCAATACGAAAATTAAAATGCATATTGTAGCAATACTATTTTTCTTTTAGGCAATGCGATTATGAATCATGAGTAATATGAACTCTGCTTGTTGGGTGGTAGTGAGTGAAATTATCCTCCTTTCATTTTATTAAATACAAAAAAGAACTTCTCAAGAAAAAATGTTTTCATTGTTAATGACTTTCAAACTTTTCAAAAAGTATACTTGTCAGATGGTCTGTCAGCCGCCTGGCCTGCACTCAATATCTGTTGCTTCTGGCCGGTGTCTCATTTTTGTTATTATTATTATTATGATTATGTCGATTTCTGGGTTTTGGTTATTTGGTTAAACGAAAAATTGTGTAATAAACGGCGTCATAATTCACACCATCAGCCACCACCACCTCCAACCATCATCGACATCATAAAATCAAGCGATTGATCGATCGATCGTTCGATCGATTGGCGTTCGGTCAGTAAGCAACAGTGTTAACGATTATTGGCAACGCCAAAAGTTGTGTGTGAGTGCTTTTAACAAGAAACACCCCCTCCCTTTGCCCACCCTTCTGTCTTCTCCATCCACCAACAAAGCGAAAGCCTTCATTGTGATGCATTACTGCGTGTCATAGTGACTAGCTTATGATGATTGTGGGCATTTTTGGTGGGGCGGGTGGAGTGGATGGAGTTCATTGCGCAGACTGTGTCGTCACTGCCAGCTAACATACATTGTCGTGTCAGACCACAACAAGTGAAATAAACCCTACCCCTCCCACCCCCACCCGGTGGCAAAACGAACACATCGAAATCTGCATCAATGTGGTGAGTGTTTCTTAAGGTCTGGGTTAATTAATCATTTTGCACGAGAAGCGAAGATCTTTTGTTTTATTTCTTTCTGCCGATTGTTGTGTTTTTTGTTTAAATATATATGCATATTTTTTACAAACAAATCATACATTTCTGACACAGTGACCCAAAAAAAAATTATTAAGCCAATATTTGTGTTATTATTGTTGGATGGCCGACAGATTTTGTCGTTTGTTTGTCGTGTTAAAAATAAATATTTGCCACAATTTGTGTATCCGATTTGAGTTTCGAGTGCACTGCATGGTTCGTCATCGTTGGCAAGTACAGGAAAAGACCCTCACCATTACTCACAACTAATAAATAATAGTGTATCTATTAATAATATGCAACAAAAATGTTGTCAAAGGGTCATGTAGAAAATTTTCTTAGGGATTTCGGCTTTCTAAACTCGAGAACGATATTACAAAAATTTTTATGGTATTTTTTTTACTAAAATTCCAGGTACTTTAAATATTTGTACCCTCATTTTGAAAATATAAGTCCGATAACATGTTAAATTTCTTTTTCACGATGGCTACAAATGACATAGAAATAGTGATTTAGGAAAAGTCTTTAAAAATTTGGGTAAAAATAATTTGTTTTCGAAAAAAAAATCTATTTTTGTTGGCACAAAAAATCATAAAAAATAGAAAAAAATAGGGAAGTTTTTTTTTATTTTTTTCTTTTATTTTTTAATAGCTAACGTTCTAATGCAAAAAACAATGTTTATATGTAAAATCTATGGATAAATGTAGAAGTTATGATACTCTTTGTAAAAGAGTATCACTTTA